>JARJHM010000243.1:0-414553 GCA_033356055.1 Carex pumila
CATATTGAACGGTTGAAATTCATTAACTCAAAATATTCTCTTTTGAGATAATGGAGAGGATACGAATTCCGTATTGTGATGACAACGCGCCTGTATTCTATGCGCCCTATTTAAATATTATTTGATTTTTTCCTTAATAATTCTATTTGTCATTCAAGAAGAATTGTATATTTAATTTTCTAGTTGTTTTTGTACACTAACACGTTGAACTCCAAACTTTTACTTTGACATCTTATTACTTCTTAAATATTGTATACAGATATAATAAAATGAGGAGGGTTCAAATGCCTCTATTTTTTGTGTCTCCATCATGTTTCTATTTTTAAAAACTTTAATAACTTAAAATTTAAATCTTAAAATTCAAAATAAAACCGTTGGATGTGAACTATATCATTTTATCTATGCACACATAAAAAATTATGGCATTTCAACTTTGTTTTGATTATCATCTTGAACTTGTAAAAATGTATACAAATATGAATAATTTATAAGCGTTGATTTTTCAACTTATTAATTTATATAAAAGCAAAATCAAAATGTGATAATTTTTATGAGCACGTAAAGAAAATAATATAGATTACATCTAACGGTTTTATTTTGACATTTAAGTTTTTAATTTTGAGTTATTTAAGTTTTTAAAAATAAAAACATAATAGAGATACAAAAAAATAAAGACATTTCAACTCTCCTCTAATAAAATATATATGTAACTATTCTGTGTTGATTCTTGGAACATAGTAAAATATCTTATATGTTTCTGTGCAAAGTAAAGGCATGTGATGCTGAACCACTCTAGAAATTCCCAACCCAATAAATAAATAAATATAATACGCGTTAGTACGTTAGTACGTTACCGCGTTAGCGTTGTTATAGAACAACTCGAAAATGCATTTATGCGCCTTCGCTTTTATTATATAGTATGCTTAGTTTATCAAACACTAGCAATGTAGCATTTTGTGAATTAACATCACATCGTTTTAGGCACCCCGAGTGAGAATTCTACTTGGTATGGCACAAAAATTAAAGGGGGGTAAAATTGATCCGATGACTAGATCTGATAAATTAAGCCGTACATTCATTGATTATCATTGTTTCAAACATCTAATTTACTATGACAGCAACAACAATGGAAAAAAAAATAATCAGTATAAAATAAGAAAAATTGTTTCAGGTCCCACTAGTTGGTACCAAGTAGCTTGAAATATCTATTTCGGTCTGATGATCATGTATTTTTTAGAAAATGAGGAAAGACAATCTAATGAAGATTTTTTTCAAGATAGTTAATTTTGAATTGTAAAATTTGAAGTTGTAACTAAAAATAAACTTTATGTAAATATACTCCTCCCTGATTTTTTTAAAATACCCATTAAAAAAATTAATTTAATAAAAATAATCAGATCTGAACTGAAACTTTAAAACTACCCAAATTGCAGATTTTTTTCGCGACCTAGAATTTTTATTCTGGGCCACGGAAAAAATTCGCGCCCCGAAATTTTTTATTCCGAGCGCGGATATTTTCCGCGGCCCGGATTTTAAAATAATTTTTTTTAAGAGTTTGGAGAAAGAAAATATTATTTTTTTGGCCCACTTTGCACCTTTGATTAGCATATCAAAACACTTTCAAAATCATGAAAATTTACCGACATGCATTCTTGACTTCATAGAATATAACTGTAAAGTTTCATACAAAATCTCAAAACAGATCGTGAGATATCAGCTCTCAAAAATTGCCCGAACTGCTGAAAGAGTGCTTCTGAGCCCAACTTTGCACCTCTGATTAACATACCAAACCACCTTAAAAAATCATGAAAATTTACTGACATGCAGTCTTGACTTTATAAAACAAGAATGTGAAGTTTCATACAAAATCTCAAAACAGATCGTGAGATATTGACTCTCAAAAATTGCCCAAATTGCTGAAAGAGTGCTTCTGAGCCCAACTTTGCACCTCTGAGTAACATACCAAAACACTTTCAAAAATCATGAAAATTTACCTACATGCATTCTTGACTTCATAAAACAAGACTGTGAAGTTTCATACAAAATCTCAAAACAGATCGTGAGATATTGACTCTAAAAAATTGCCCGAACTGCTGAAGGAGTGCTTCTGAGTCCAACTTTGCACCTCTGGTTAACATACTAAAACACCTTCAAAAATCATGAATTAATTTAATATACGAGAAAAAAGCTATTGATCTAAGAAATATTTCATAACAAACTTTTATAGTATCAGTAAAATATGTATGATAATCCATAAACTATGATGCCTATTGCAAGGCATGACTTTTCACATGAAACAAATGATCAATAAATTTTAATTTTTATAAATTTCATACATATATTTATAAAACATTTAAATTACATTTTCCCTCTCTAAAATAAAAATATCTCACATTAATCCTTCTAACTTTTATAAATTCCGTTTAATATTACATATGATATATTTATCCTTCTAAAATTCAAAAAACTCTAATATTTATCCTTCTAAACCATTAATGTTACATACTTCTCACCAAATTTGAAGTATCATATTTATCCTTCTAAAATATAGAAACTCTCCAATTTAGTTTCCTTTCTATCGTCATTCAGTCATTCTAAATAAAGAAATCTTTCGCGTTCCGTTCTCTTTGCTCTCATGTAAGGCGGCACAAAAAGTTTGTAGCTCGTGATTTGATTTGAGTTTGATTCAAAAAAAGTTCGTAATTAATTCAATTTGAAATTAGTTTGTTATGAAACAAATCAAACCAATTCGTTTTGAATCTTATTCAAACTCAAACTCAAACTGGGTATATATAGTTTGTTCGAAATTGATTCGTCAACTTTTTAGATTCGAATCTCAAATAATGCAAATAATGGCTTTAACCATTAATGAAGCACTCCTTCAGCAGTTCGGGTAATTTTTGAGAGACGATATCTCACGATCTGTTTTGAGATTTTGTATGAAACTTCACAGTCTTATTCTATGAAGTCAAGAATGCATGTCGGTAAATTGTCATGATTTTTGAAGGTTTTTTGATATGTTAACCAGAGGTGCAAAGTTGGACTCAGAAGCACTCGTTCAGCAGTTCGGGCAATTTTTGAGAGCCAATATCTCAGGATCTGTTTTGAGCTTTTATATGAAACTTCACAGTCTTATTTTATGAAGTCAAGAATGCATGTCGGTAAATTTTTATGATTTTTGAAGGTGTTTTGGCGTGTTAATCAGAGATGCAAAGTTGGGCTCAGAAGCACTCCTGCAGCAGTTCAGACAATCAGACTATGGTAATAAGTTGATGACGGAAGTTCGTTACTAGAACGAGTAAAAAATAGCGACTGATTCAACCAATCAATCCTTTTATTTTTTATAGAATAGACATCATTTGCTAGCTAATAAAAGGTTGAAATGTCTCAAGGTTGCTTCTTTTGACGCTAGGAGTTTCTTTGCTTTGTAGTGGGTTGTTCTCTTCAAAGCCTGGTGGAGGTTGTTCAAAAGTCTAGTCAAGGGGGCCTGCTTCTATTTCTTCAGCTGGGGTTTCGGGCTCAAGAGTAAGGGGCCCAGTGAGAGTAGAAGGCCCACCTAGAGAGCTGGTTGGGAGGAGGCCTGGAGAGAAGGTCTCTATTCCTGAGAACCTGCTAGGAACAGGGCCGTTGAAAGGCCTATTAAGGAGAGGCCCACTGAGGAGTATTTCTGGCTCGAAATTCATATGCCTATTGAAGGGGTTTGGAATTTTCTTTAAAGCTATATTGGTGCCAGCTTGCATCCCTATCCCGTGCATCTGATATAGCGCAATTCCTGTTGAGTTGACTAAATAGAGTATGTGTTGTTTTGACAGGCCTTTGCATTTAATGTTGAAAGGACTTGGAGTGACCCTGAATGGACTTGGTGGTTGAGTCGAGAAGGTTTGAATCATGCCTTGTACCTTTATCGTGTACTGTACTTGGCCCGTCGCAGCAAATTCCATGTGACAAGAGATTTTTTGAATTGCTTTCCACTTTTGTGTCTTTAGAACCACCTTCTTTATGGGGAGTGCCCTAGTTTTAGACGTTAAGGCTAACGTCATCACTGGCTTCACCGTAGGGGCCGACAGTGGTGTCTTCTTGACAACCCACATTGTCTTTTTCCTAGCCTGGTTCACCTTGTGCCTCGTAAAGGATCTACCTGAGGCAACACTATTGCTTCCACCATGGTGTGCCGAGTCATCTTCAAATGGAGGGGATCTGTGTCGATGATAGTGCTGATATGGGGGTGGGTGGTTTAGGTTGCCGCCTTGTTGTTGTGGTGTGTCAGGTGGTAGCGGAAAGTTTCCCGGCTGTCGAAATCTCCAACCTAATATTCTCACTCTTACCTTTTTTGAGTGGTCTCCTTCCCATGATCTAAGGAATCTTGGCAACTCCTTTGGGTCCTTTGTGTTCATGAGAAGGGTGACATAGTCTAACTGATTCGCACGAAGACCATACGGCATGATACGCTTGGTGATTCCTAGCCTTGTTGCAATGCATTTGATGTCCTCTGAGTTGAGCAGCTATGAAGCGACCCCTGTTAGTTTGATCCATGTTTCATAACCCTTTGGTTGAAAGGTCATTCCAACTGTTCTTTCCCATTTAACAAATGTGATATTTCCTCCCAAAGCTGGCACTTCATATGGCATATGTTCCATGACTGCTTCTAGCATTTGTTGGCTTTGGCAAACGAAGGTACTGTCCCCTTTCTAGTTTGCAAATGCGGTATGCATTCGAGGAGCCTCCATGACGAGTAGCTAGAATGTCGCTGAGTGCTTGAAAGAGGCCGGTTGAGGGCTCTACATGTGTCACGGTTATCCAAGCAGCACTTTCGAGGTAGGAGTTAACTGGGTGAAGCCCCGGTCTTGTCGCGAGGTACACCTCTTCTTCCTCTAGTCGGATGTCTTCAAAGTGGTCTACCATCTCTTGTGGAGTACCTGTGGGGGGGTTTTTTCTCCCCTTGAACTGTTAGTGAGTAACTTGTGGGTTTTGGTTGCTGTGGAACTGAGGGTTTAGGGTGTGTTGGTTTTGTAGTGTTGTTTGGTGGTGTTTTGATATAGGTACGGCAGCGTGTGGTTATGTGTCCATATTTAAGACAAGTGAAACAACGAATAGGTTCTCTGCATTCAGCTCTTATGTGACCAGATGTCAAGCAACGTAGGCATTTTCTTGCATTGAAAGCTTTGGCATATAGCTTCTCAAGTTCTGGTGTTGAAAATTCCCTTCTCTTGTTGTTGCTTGTCGATAGTGGGTTTCTCTTTTTTTTATAAGAAACCATGTGCCATCCCTCATTAATATCCACTTCCTTTGAGTGGCTGATATTAAATGGTTGGAAATGTTTGTCTTCTTGTCCAGTCATTATCTTCATGGTTGTTTTTGTTGTGTTGCCATTCTTAATTTTCCTGACGCCTTCGTTGCTTGTCAGGGAGGGCTCATTTGGTTTCTGAATTCATCGCAGGATGGTTGGGATGATGTTCTTAGCATTGGTAGTCAGGGTTGCTGGGTGGTGGTGTAGGTTGGTGGTGGTGTTGGTTGGTGGCGTGGTTGGTTGCATGGGAGTCGCCTCCTGTGTTGCTTGGGGGCATCGCTCTTCTCTTTAGTCAAAGACCTAGGTGACTTGCATTTTTTTTCTTAGTATTGAAGTTAGCTCCAATTCACAAGGCCTTCACCTTTCTCAAACTAAGTATCTCAAAGATGTTCTAAGCCGAGCCAAAATACAAGATGCTAACCCTTGTCCATCCACAATGGTGCAAAATTTATCCATTTCTCAATTTGATGGTGATCCATTTGAGCACCCACACTTATACCAATCCATAGTCGGGGCATTGCAATATGTAACTCTCACCTGTCCCGATATTTCTTTTATCAGTAATAAAGTTTCTCAATTCATGCAAGCTCCTACTACGATTTATTGGGGTGCCGTTAAAAGGATTTTGCAATATCTCAAGGGGACTCTTTCACACGGCCTTACTCTCAAACTATTGGTCTAGCACCGAGTCAGAGTTTAGAAGCCTAGCATCCACTTGTTCCGAAATTATTTTGTTACAATTTGGAGTCTTGGAGTAATTAAATTTTGAAATTTAAATTCGGAACGTTGAATTAAAATTGGAACCAATTTGGTCTGAAATAAAATGTATGAAACCTCTTGTCAAAAGTCAAAACAGATCAGACGGTCCGGATTCAAACTCAAAATTGGATTTATTTAGATGATATAAATTCTCTCCTTGCGGGCTGTGGCGTTCATACAATATGGTCCACTGGTCAGAGCACAAGATGGCCCCACAAAGGCAACACCGAAGTACCAAACAAGTCGCTTAGGTTGTCTGTTAATCTTTTCATTTTTTTAGGTTTGAAAAGGAACCAGAAATATTACATTTTGTAGCATGTGATTTTGCCAACAGTCTTTATATTACAATCTTCGATACAACATGCTATCGTCAAAATTTTATTAAATGCGACTAATTTAATCAATTAAACATACTAGGCTCAATGTAGCACTAATCTTGATGTTATTTTAAATATTATTAACTCGTAATTACAGTTGAATATTTAATTATATTAGTCTAATATCCTTGAATTTTTCACAAATTGTAGGATCAATAAGATTTTTTTATGATATTTTTCTCATTTATTATTTTTTCAAATAATTCTCATTGTAATTAAAAGAAATTGAATAATAATTCACTTTTATATTTGTGCCTTTGTTATGCCTTTTGTTCCTGCGATTGTTTTATTTTTACCATCAAGGTTAGCATATTCAGTAATTGTGGTTTTTGTAAAAGAAAAAAAAGAAAAATTACCAATTAAGTTACAAAAAGACTCGGTCTGTTTGGACCATGAAATGGGGCCGTCTCCAATTTCTACGCATAAATTTAGCCACGTAACCCATTACATTTGGCGCCACGTCATCCCTCTTTTCCTATTCTGATAAGGCACTCCAGCTCCCCCCCCCCCCAAAGCGGCCTTACTCAGTTGCCTCCCTTCCGAAGCACGTCAGCGAAAATGTCGGGAGCATCCATTCCTCTCCCCAGCCCATCTTTCGCCACCACCATCTCCAAAGAAGGCGGGAGCAAACTAGCCTCATCCCGAGTTCTTGTAGTAGGTGGGACCGGCCGAGTTGGCGGGTCCACAGCCACTGCTCTCTCCAAGCTCTGTCCCGGCCTCCAAATAAAAGTGTCGGGAAGAAACAGGTGTTAATTTATTGATTCCCGGCATACATATGTGAGAATTAGAGCCATTAATTTTGTTCATATTTAGTTTATTAACTGTTTTAGATGAATTTTGTTACAGGGAGAGAGGTGCTGCTCTGGTGTCAAAACTCGGACAGAAATCAGAGTTTTTGGAGTTTGATATAAATAACAGGAGAATGTTAGAACAAGCTCTTGAAGGTAAAATGTTTTATTTATTTGAATTGAGGTTAGGTGGCCATGGCTTGTAGATTAATTGTAATATATTTTTGAGATTGAGAAGAATTGGTAATTTGAGCAGGTGTGGATCTAGTAGTGCATACTGCGGGGCCCTTTCAGGGTAATGAGAAGTGCACGGTCCTTGAGGCAGCAATATCCACTAAGGTATTCAAATGGCAGTATCTGTTATGTCACATTGGTCTGAATTCCCTAATTAGAAAGTATATCCGAAATGGGTATATGTTTATGATTGATGTTTGGTGCTCAAAATGTTGGCCTTGATTAAGTTCATTTTTTCTTTTTCTTTTTTTGCTAGACTGCATATATTGATGTGTGTGATGATACTGAATATTCTTGGAGAGCGAAAGGTTTTCATAACGAGGCAGTAGCAGCTGGCATTCCAGCTATAACAACTGCTGGAATATATCCTGGAGTAAGCAATGGTAAACAAAAAAAAAATGAAGAACCTCTGCCATTTTTTTTTTATAACTTTTTTCTTTTCTATTGTCTGTTCCAAATTGTTATTGTACCAAAGCAACAAACAACCTGGTTTCTCAATTTAAATACATTGCGCTTACAGTTATGGCAGCCGAGCTTGTTCATGCTGCAAGAACTAAAGATGAAGCTGAACCAGAAAGGCTAAGGTCAGCGTTTCATTAATGGTAAATCTGTTCTATATAAAAAAAGGAAAGACAGTGTTTTTACAATGCTAAGATATCTTTTCAGATTTTTCTATTACACCGCAGGGACCGGTGGGGTGGGCCCCACTATTTTGGCAACTAGTCTTCTTTTGCTTGGGGAGGATGTCATTGCTTATAACAAAGGTTAGGCATAACAGTGGTTCAAAAATTTGGATTACTCATTCTTATATTCTAGTAAATTTTATTATCTTTAATGGAAACTGAAGATGACATGGTAAATCAGGAGAGGAAGTGAGATTGAAACCATATAGTGGGGCTTTAAATATTGACTTCGGCAAAGGGGTCAGGACAAAGGATGTCTATTTGTTGTAAGTTGCTTATGACTCTCATAATAATGCTACAATGTTCTCTAATATTTCTCAATTAAGATGCTTGTGGAGAAAAGCATCTCTTTTCCTTCTTATCTCTCATCTATTTTGAAATGAAAGTACAATTTTAGGAACTTGCCAGAAGTAAAGAGTGTGCATAAGATACTAAAGGTGCCTTCAGTCAGTGCTCGATTTGGGACTGCGCCTTTCTTCTGGAATTGGGGGATGCTAGCTTTTGCCAAATTTATACCCATGGTACTTGATCCCTTTAAGCACTGTCATATGGAATGCAAAGAAGGAACTATATACCTAAATGTCCTTGGATTTCTTTAACTTTGTAGGAAACATTCAGAGATAAAAACAAGGTTATGGAATTGGCGCAATTAATTGATCCTGTAGTAAGAGCTGTTGATGGATTTGCCGGGGAACGCGTGTCTATGAGAGTAAGTAATGATTACCTTATAATTACTTTGCCTGAAAACCTCTCGCTTAACTACTCATTTGATATTCGGAAGTTAGATTTTACTGGGGATTTTTAATTTCATCAAAAAAATTGACGTATAGGTAGCCAAAGTATGCAATTAAGCAATTAGGCCAAATTCAATTCCAACTTAGGAAAAGCCGCAAGTGAGCAATTAATTAACCTCTGATTCAATCTGATTTAACTAGTAACTCTTGTCGATATGCCTTAGCCCATCTTAATTGCATATTTACACAGGACAACCCAAAAATGACAAATAATCAAAACAAGACAAAGTTTGGGCCAAATTAGTAGTATCATAACTAGATCGAACGAAGATGCTACCGAGATCTTCAATTTATTTTGTTCCCTGTGCTAACCTTGTTAAGAGTGTTGACATCTAGAGCAAACTTTCTACAGGTAGATTTGGACTGTACAAATGGGAAAACTACTATAGGGTTGTTCACCCACAAGAAATTATCTGTGTAAGTTTCATAATTGATGCCCCATTATCTTCACTGAAGAGCAAACTTAAATTTCTGTTTAATCTCATGTGTTAAGTAATCTAACTTTTTTGTTTGGATGCCTTGGATGAAAATATCAGATCTGTGGGATATGCAACAGCTGCTTTTGTTCTAGCAGTTCTTGAAGGAAGCACACAGCCTGGAGTCTGGTTTCCAGAAGAGGTACTTTAAAATCATACCTCTTCCATTTTATTCTTTCTTTTATTATCAAGGAATTAAAATTGCTAATAATTTTATATTGGCTTGGTATTTTCTGATTAATCCAGCCAAAGAACTTTCCAGTCAAATAAGATGCCTGTTTTTAAATGATTTGCAAGCTTTGAGCATTTGGCCTTAGGAACCTCAAATTAGATTGCTTTTTGATCGAGTGTAATTTGTCTGGCATTATGTGTCAGGCCAAAAGAATATGAACCATCAAAATTGAGAAGGAAAAATATAGTCAAGTTTGAGGTCTGTATTGCTAAAAGATTGCTTTTTGCAAACAATCATGGAAGTACTTATTTTTCTTAAAAGTTGAGGAGAAGAATTCTGTCAAAAGTTTATCCCAATTCCCAACAAATGTGTCCATATGGGTTATTGTGCAGGATTTGGAACAACCTATCAAATCATAATTTTTCTGAAGCTATTCAAAATTTGATATTTATAGCCAGAGGGAATAGCAATTGAAGCAAGGAAAGTTCTCCTTGAACGGGCAACGCAAGGAACAAGCAATTTTGTTATGCACAAGTATGTCAGTTTTATTTATCTCCCAATATAAAATGAAGTAAATAATTGTTGATTCGGGGATGTTGAGTAGCAACATAGCCTGTGCATTTCCGGGATACTTGGTATTATTTTCTTCTTGAGTACCCCTAAGATTCCCTTTAGGAATTGATAGGCGAAAAGAACATCTAACACTGGGCCCAAGCATTTTCATAGTATAAAAATTGTCATTGCATGCATTCTATACTAGAAAAAAAAAAAAATGTAGTCATTTCAGCTCATTGGAATCAAAATTTTATGATCATTTTCTCTGTTAAAAAATGAAATATATGTCTGAATGCCTTTTTTTTTTTTTTTTTTTTGGGGGGGGGGGGGTTGGGGGGGGATAGACAAGTAATAACATTTTTAATTGCAGTTGTTTCTTATAATTTGTATACTGTTTGTTGTGATCGCAGGCCTCCATGGATGGTGGAGACAACTCCCAAAGAGGTTGGCTTGGGAATCTATGTATGACCGTGTTAGTATTCTCTTCTGATGTAGTATTTTGAAACGGAGCATCGTACCGTGTTAGTGACAAACTTGAAGCTGAATATCTATTCTGGTAGTTTTGCTGGGAGGACACATCACATATTAATATACTCTCTCTGATACAGTGTGGTTTTCAGTATACGGCACATCAGAATGTTACTGCCAAAAAATTGTGCTTGATGTCGCATCCAACTTATTAATTTTGACTTGTGATATCAATTATCACTTGTAAATTTTGACTTGTGATATCAATTATTACTTGTAAATGAACTCTTCGATGTACCTATTAATATATTTCCCATTAATTTAGATTTAGATTCTCATTGGTGGTTGCAACTACTTGAATTGCCACAATTGAATCAAAAGTAGCATCTACTAGAGACAGGCCTCGTGTTGCTTCGGCACCATTTGCTGAGACAGGGAGAAAGTATTCAATAGTAACCCATGGAAGCTTGAAAAATTGAATCTTAAACATGCATACGTGTATTTTAATGTCCCATATGTTAGTTCCAGAAATTTTATGCATTCATTTGATCATATATGAAAGATATCCAAGAAAAGATGCAAAGATATATAATAAATTTGTTATATGTATTGCATTTTACATAATGTACTAACATTTCATAAAATACATACAAAACTTCAAATGAAAAAGATTTCAATTGCCGCTACCTTCAACAATAGAACAATTAATTTTTCAAATCAACCCTCAAAATAATGAGTTTTGCACCGCATGCATTGAAATTATAAAACCTTAATTTTGGTTGTTCGGTGACGCCATCAATGAACAGTGCCTCTCCATCTCATTATCGTCTGATACAAGATGGATGGCTCAGGTTATTTTCAGCTGACTTCAACTGACATCACTCGGCGAAAATCAAATTGAAAATCAGATTGGGCTTGGGCTGTCGCTGTGGCGTTAAAAAAAACAAAAAATTCTTCTCCACCAAATCTTACCGCCTTCAAATGACCAATGAGAAAAAGAAAAGCGGCGAGAAAAGAACTCACCGCCTCAGGCTCTCACGATCGCGCTTACGGCTACACCTGGCTACCGATTTCTCCCCCATGCGCTACACGTAGCACGACCTCGCTACGTGGTCTTCTCGCTATGACCGCGTTCTTCGGTCGGCTTATATTTCGCTCCTGTCTGCTACTCGCTGTCCTTCACACCAGCCCATCCTCTTCCTTACCCTAATCTCGAGGAAGGCCGCAGTTCCCACTGCCGTTGGTTCTCGTCGCTGATCCGAGGTATGTTATTACTCCTCATTTGAAACAAATGATTTGATTTTGCACTTACTTAAAACCTAACTTTAGTTTCTCCACTCCGTTTACACCCCTACTGCACATGCAACAGTTAACAAAATTCATTTCTATTTTAGCCCCTTAATTAAAATCCCACAAGGGCATAAATTTCACACGTTAGCCCTCAATCTTAAGAAGTTAACGAAAGGGTTCCTGTCAGTTTGAGTTCTGGTAATCAACAACGAATCGGATCAACATAACAACAGGGAATTCCTCGAGCACCTTACGTGCATAGCTGAACCACGACTGGATTACATTTTATTGTTAAACTTATGGTCTTTGCATCACCGGTTTATTACTCATACGTGGATGGAGAATTATACTATTAAATTAAAAAAAAAAAGACATGCATGGATAGTTGTATTAGTTCCATAATTGTTGTTAAGTACTGACCATGACCTCTACTAACTTCCATCAAAAGGGCCTTACCACTTTGTTAAACAATGAGACTTTCATCGTTTCACACCTCTGTATGTCAATTTTTATAAAAGAATTGAAATTATTTATTAAACCACTCCATGTTAAATTTGAGATAGGAGAGTGGAACAACCCCAAGCTTATTAGTAATAGTCTTACAGCCACCCCTTTATTTTCTGTCTACTTTGTCTTGCATCCGTCTTCTTCGCTTAGGGAAGTCAAATCTTTACAATAGCTGCTCTTATCTTTATCACTCCCAGTGACTCGCCCGTCAAGCCCACCAAGCCATCTAATATGTCTCGAAAGACAAATAAAAATTATAGGGTCCAGACTGAATTGAGCCAAAAGAGGGTAAAATATGAGCTAGGAGACTGTCTCTGCGTAAGTTGGGTCTAGACTGAAACAGTCCCTAAGTTTCAATGGGTTGATATATATGTTGTTCCGTTTAGTTGAAAGTGCAAACAATTTTGCTTTTCAGATGGAAATATTGAACTACATAACAACACAACTTCAAATTGATTCGAATTGATATGTTTATTCAGTATATTGACATCCATATATGCAATAATCCCATAATTATTCAAAATAAAACTATAATCATTTAAGCTTCGTACATACTTTTGTTGCAAGAAATACCAATAACGCAAGAAATATTCCTGTTTGACCAAATAAAATAACTAATGAGAAAAAAAAATGACAATAAAATATAACAATAAAGAATGTGAATCAAATTTAGTTCATTAAGAAGCCTATTTTCAGTCATTTGTTAAATCTAATTCTAAATCAATACAGGTATTTCAAAGTACTCTCGAATATTTTGTTATACCAATTTTGAATATTTGTTTCAGATGTCTGGAACCAATTAATGGAGATACGTGGGAAGAAGAGCAAACGGGATTTAGGTGTATTATGAGATCTTGATTGAGTAATCTTATTTTATTATATTGATATTTCATTCAGCTTGTCTTATTTAAGTCTAATTTGTGGTGGCTTGAATTTCACCAATTATATATTTTGAAATAATTTTATTTAAGTATGGACTTCAGATTGAGTAATTCAGTGATAAATGTAGAATGACTTGAGCATATTTTATTTGGATATTGCTAAATTCAGCATCATAATTAATGTTTTAGGGAATCAATATTTTCCTAAAAGAGCACTTCAATTTTTTTTCTAAAAATATAAGTCTGTATATATATATACAAGGCTGAAATAATCTAATCCAAACATTTTTGTTGTTGAATTGTTGTGGTCTTCTTTAATGAACAGAGTTCATCTTATGCACAATTCACGGAACATTACTCTCGGCAGGAGGCTCACCTCCAACACCGCCGGGAAGTAAGGGAAGGCGGAGCAACCGGTGATAAGCGAGCAGCAGATGAAGGACTAGAGGTGCCAGGCTGACAATTGCACGGTCAACGCGACGGCTGTCTGGAGTTAGTACCAGAGCCACCGGATATGCCTGGAGCACTCAAAGGCACCGTCGGTGCTTTTCAATGGGATACAACAGTGCTATTGTCAGCAACGCAGCCGGTATGAACTCTAGATCTTCTTTAGTTTTATTTTATTCTTTATATAAGATAGATTTGTAAGATCTACGCTATATAGAAATGACCGGGTCCGTCCATCGGAATTGATCTCGATATCACTTATTTGTGTGTTGGTGTGTGTTAACATGATCGGGTCTAAAATCGTCGTGAATGTCCAATGGAACGTACAACTCTGTCATACGTGGCCTTACAAACACGGAGAGGCTGATTGGAGATGCAACCAAGAATCAGGCCACCATGAGCCCTACCACTGTAAGTTCAATTCTCAATGAAGTTTCTCTTCTTCATTCCTTCTCTGTTTAGAATTGTGCCTTTTGTGTTCTATTAATTAATTTGGATATGTAGATGCATTAGCCTTAAGTTTTTATAGTCTTTGCATGTTAAAAATAAATATGAGTCAATATTATGTTTTTTTGTACTTCTAAACTAAAATCATGTATGCCCTAATTAAGAGACGTAACTAAGATTTATCAAATTGTAGCATTAATGTTTTTAGGATGGAGTTTATTTGGGGGGAATTCGTAATTTCTGCATAGATGTTAGTTAGAGCTAAAACACAGTTATTTTGGGTAATTAAAAGCACTTCATGGCATAATAAAAATATAATTTGTTAGTAAAGCATTGTTCAACTTCCATATTGCTGTTGAATTTTGTTGTGGAACTTCTTTAATGAGCAGAGTTCTTCTTACACGCAGTTTAGTAAACATTGCTTTCGGTTTGAGGAAATGGTTGGCTAATAGTATGCTGCAGTATGCTGCAGACTTTGTTGACATATTCAGTACAGCATTGTAATATTTTTTTCCTTGACATTCAAGTTTTTTTGTGTGTTTATATCCATTTTATTGTTCAATGGAGGCTCTCCTAATCCTCATACAATTTCCAACAAAAAGAAAATCACTCTTAAGTGATCCTAAATACTGATTTTGAGAATTCGTTTCATGTGAATCATCGTCAAGTTTGCTCAAAGGTCTTTTCAGTTCAGATGATGAGGAGGAAGTTCAAGCATCTCATGGGCCCACTGTTACCGAAAATAACCTGGATTCTAATGTCACTTTTTTATGTAACACTAAGGTTAACATAGCATATCTGGTATATATTCTTACTGGAATACTGGTGTATATTACCAATGTAACATGAGATACTGAGCATTTATCTTTTTTTTATTTTTTTTTATTTTGTGAAGTCACATTGGTTTTAGGGTAAGTATTTCAATCTCTGTAACAATAAATGTTGGATAGTATATAGGGATACTGAGCATTTATCTTTTATCCCATGATTTGCATTTATAGGGCTTAATAAGTTTCTTCTGACTCTTAACATGAATTATAGGCAAATATTTTTAAGCTTGTCTGTCTGTGCTGGTACAGTACTGTGTATAATTTAGTTTGGATTTCAACCATCATTTATTACAATAAGGTAGTACGCTTTATCGTTCAATCATATTTTTAATTATTGTTTCAACAAATAACCACCAATTATTTTCAATTGTTGTTATCGGCCGAAACTTTCATCGACTACAAGAATGCAGAGTAAATATTTTGTGCAAATGGTATGTCTTAGCTGATCTCATATAACTTATGCACATATATAAAATCTGCCCAACAATAAAAGAACAATTGCACATTTGCGGCGTAGCTGCAAACAAGGTAACTAGTTACTCAAAATAATGGGTTTAACATCATTTTGCACCATACCAGCAGTTCTTGTTATTGCACTGGTTCACCCTTCTTTTTTGACTTGAGTTCCGATGGCTACGGTTGGGATTTTCATTAGATTCCATGGAGGCTATCAAGTTTCAAGTAAAATTAAATTTAATCATTTCAGTTTTAATCGGTTTAGATTGGCTGTTTTAATATTTAGTGCTGGCTGATTAGTTTAAGACAAAATACAACTTAAAATTGTAGAAGCCTGATTTAACATGACCATAAGCTACTTGTACAGCCCAAGACCATAGAATACAAATTATACGTTGTAGAGGATTAGAAAGTTATAATCTGACAGACGAATTTTACAAAATACCTCACTTGCAATATAATATGAGATTTTATTAGTGTACCTCTCGAGCAAAATTTGCATGATCTCCAGATTTCCAATGCTCGCAGCAGAATGAAATGATATGGGACATTCAGCATTTGTCTTTGGACAGGACTGCCTTGCTTCGCATGTGGCAGGGAGCCTTTTGCTTTCTAAAAGCTTCACTATTGTTTCATGTGTTATTAAGCTATTTTTGTCTAAAAATAAAATAAATGAATTATTCGACATGATGAGTTAAATGTAAAATGTGTTGGAGGATACTTTTGCAAAATTGATGGTTAACATGCATATGGCTTTGTTGTGAAAATTAAGCTGCACCAATTCATGTAAATAGATGTGGTACTGTTTCTAATTGCGACTTGCACATGGTACAGCGGTTGATAATATTCAGTCCCCCGTTTCATGAGGTTGTCTATTGTTAAAATCTTATTTGACATCATTAGCCATGTGAACACTTGCATCCTCGGTGGTGCCTTAATCTTCCAGATTTTGTGTGTTGCTGAGATGATGGTTGGAGGGTGCTTAATAGTCTGGTAATATGATTTAACGCTGAATTTTTCTGATGTAGATCATTTCCATCTCGCTTCATCAGGATTGTTGGTGAGAAGAGTTGGATACTGCCATAATTTTGTAATCAGTTGTGTGAGTTGTGTTGTTGCCTCCTGAGAAAGAGTTCCCCTAAAGAGTTCGCATATGTGAATAGTATTTGGAATTCATGCAGTAGCACTCCTGCACCCCAATCATGCCACCAAAATAGGATTGAATCTCCTTTTCCCACTATTCTGATCACTGAGTCATTCATGAATTTATATGTGGTTTTTAGAGTTGTGGAGAAGAAGTGAGATTTTGGTACCGGTCACAAGACGCTATTTGATTGATAAAAGATTGTCTTCCATAGTTTTCTTTCTGGATTAATCCACTGCCAGTACCACTTAGCGGTTTTTACATTCTGACTTGCACAATGTTTAATTCAAGAGAACTATAATTGTTTCTGGAGTTACCTTAAAAGTTCATAGATACACTAGAAGGCCTAAACGATGAATTATTTATTTAGGAATAACTAATGTCTTGTGAAAACACTGAAAATTTTAAAATTATGTTATTGGGCAAAAATATGATACGGACATGGCCTTCGTTTTCCTTTTTTTTTGAGAAAAAAATAAGACTCATGCTCCCATTTCATTGATAAAAGGTTGTTACATGATTTTGTAACAGCAAAATGAAAAAACAATGTAACTTATGATGGTGAGCTTAAGCTAGAAAAAAAAGAAAAAAAATAAGTGCAGTAAGTAAAACGGAGAGGGTCAAAAGGAGAAGAAATAAAGAAAACTGAAACAGAACTGTAGTGTGCACTCCCTTCCCTGTAGCGCTGCAATATTAATATATTATGAAGTGATTTTGATCTGTGAATATTGGTGTTGCACTGCTATTTGCTCCATCAAATCTTGTACCGTGGCTCCTGAATTTCTGAATATTCTAGCACACCGTTCTCTCCAAATTATGAACTGAGCTATAAGAAACAGGGATCTCTCATTGTCAGAGTACACGGTGCTTAATAGTGCCCCAAGTGATAGCTGTCTCGTGTGAAATCTGAGTTTCAATTCTTGATACAATGTCCGAGTAAATGAGCAATCATTGAGTATATGTGCCACTGTTTTAGAGTCCACTTGACATAATACACATCTGTTTGCCAACTACCAGCTTTTTTTGATCAAATTGTCTAGTGTTAAAATTCTGTTGAGTGTTGCTAGCCATCCAAAGACTTTGAATCTCGGCGGGGCACTAATAGACCAAATTCTGTTGTATCTATTTGCAATCCTAGGGTCATTCTTCATAGCAATATATTTTACTTGATCTTCTCAATATGATCATATTAGTGGCATTAATTTTGGAAATTTCAACTTCTCCACAATTTGGGTTTACTCTTTCTCCAAAAATCTGAAAATTCCAAAATTGACAAATTATATAAAATATTCCTATTTTGAAGACCATCAAATAAAGTACCTTTGTGACTCCAATTTTTCTCCGGAATTGGGTTTTCTCCAAATGACTTTGGACAAATTAATTATATCGAAAGCTAATTAATATGGTATAGTTAATAGGAGCACTATAACTCCATTGCCGATGTAATGAATTTGGCATTCATATAATCATAGCTATGCATGTGCAGTCGACGGAGGAAAATAATAAAAACAAACAAAACATATATATATGTACGTATGAATCCGAGCGTGTAATATCAACAAGGAACCAAGTTTTGGCAAAAATATGATTAAAATAATTACTACGTACTTGATCAACACAGCAATTAAATCGAAGGACACAAATTGTTAACGATAGCAACCCTTTACTGTCCATGCATCTCTCAGCTAACAACACTATAAGCAATTATTGTTAACAGTTGTGTATTTTTTTTTTTTTTTTTTGAGAACTTGGTAGTGACTACAAATTTGTCAGTTGTGTATTTTTCTTAAGAAATAAATAACATCTTAATATATAAATAACTGGACAGTATCAGGAATGGAAGCTTAAGGCTTACCTATATTATATATTAATAAAAGAAACAATTAATAATTGACATGAACAGTCACTACTTACCATATTTCTTAGATCTAACTAAGACTCCTCCTACATTGTTTCACATTTAACCAAATCAATAAGTCGCACATGTACTTGGTTTTTTTTTTTTTTTTTAATATATGCTGTATCACATTGGCCAATATGAATCTACCATTGCCCTTTGGCATTCTAACAAGTCACCTTATAGCTCTCTCTTCACCAAATTAATAGCTTCGTTTCCTCCCTTTGCCTCCCACCAAAACCTCAAAATGCAATTGATTACTCCATATAACATAACGGTCACAGCCACCATCTCCAAAGAAGGCACCGACAAATTAATCACATCCCGAGTTCTCATATTAGGTGGCACCGGCCGAGTTGGTAGCTCTACTGCCACTGCTCTGTCCCAGCTATGTCCCACCCTCCAAATACAAGTTGGAGGAAGAAACAGGTAGATTTTCTTTTTTAGTGTTCTAACATTCAGTTGAGACCTCCACTAACCTTCAAAAAAAAACATTCAGTTGAGACCTATTGATCCAAGTTTGACTTTTTTTTCATTAAATTTGACTATAAAGTAGATTAAGGTACAACGGGAAATTTTATCTTTTAAAAAAACAAAATCCGTGCTTGGAAAAACAAAATGTGAATGAAAAGTTATCAAATGGCCAGGGATATGTGTAATTTATACTTTCTATTTCTGTTGATCAATAGTTGTTAAATTGTTTGTAAATTAATTTTTTTTTTTTTAAGGGAGCGAGGTGTGGCTCTGATGTCGTCACTTGGAGAGAACTCCAAGTTTCTGGAGTTTGATATTTACAACAAGAGAATGTTACTTCAAGCTCTTCAAGGTAATTAAATACTTCGATTTTAATTGTTTCTTGGAAATATTGATTAATCAATTGCTTGCATGATTATTATTATTTATTGAGGAAAACTTTCAGTAACACTAATAGGCCTGATAGAATTCAAAACTCAGGATCTTATTTCCGATGATATTTTAATCAAAACATATTGCGCTTAAACTTAAGCCAAGCTCGTTAAATCCATTAAGATTTTGGAGAATTCTGAATTCCATTTTTGTTTTATAATTTTTAACACATAATAAGCTTCAGTAAAATGTGTATACAGAAAATGTATTCTGCAAAACAGTAGAACTTTTGGTGATAAGAATATGGATTTTGCTTTTGACTATTTTAGTTCGAATTACAGCTGTTAATACTTTCCTTAGCATATTGGAAAAGTTCCAAATCAGTTCTGTATGGGAGTGAAACACCAGTATTTGGGCCATTTCAGGCGGAGTATATCAGAATTTGATCCAAAATTGAATGGGTATCTGAGTTTTCCAAATTTTTTTTTTTTTTTTCCTGCTGGAACAATACAAAATCAAAATTCCAACTTGACAGAAATATAGTTAACAAGCCTGACTTAAGCTGTCAGACTCAGTGATCTTCAGATTTCAGACGGAGCTGTGTTTAGCAAATGAAATTCTATAGTGCAATCTCAACCCCTGCTTAATTAACCAAAATCAAATCTAAAAATCCCCGATAATACCCAAGGACTGAGAGTTAATCCGAATTATTTTCCTTTCTCAAATCAATAATCATTTTAAGATGATCTTATGAAACTTAAAAGAACATGATATTTGTCAGGTGTGGATGTAGTGGTGAATGCAGTTGGGCCTTTCAAGACATGGGAAAAGTGTGCGGTCCTGGAGGCAGCAATATCTACAAAGGTATATCTGCTAAATATTAACATCTGAGGTAGTTAAATAACTGATTTTGGTTTTTCTCAATTGCTAGACTGCATATGTGGATATATGTGAGGATACCGTGTATGCATTGAGAGCGAAAGGTTTGCATGAAAAGGCGATAGCAGCTGGTATTCCAGCCCTAACAACAGCAGGAATATGCCCTGGACTGAGCAATGGTAATTTACATAATTCTAATCCTAGTGTTATCCAATTATTACTGTCAAGTACTGGTTTCATATCACATTTTGCATCTTTCTATATACAGCCTTAAAATAATGTTCCGTTCAAAAGGAACAGGAATTAAGAATTAAATATCTTTGAAGTTCAAGCACCAAACTTGCGGAAATGTCTGTTGCCGTAACTTTGGTACATGGATACCCAGATTCTTAAAAATGTTTAATAATCATATAATTAATTCGTTTTTTCAATCAAAACCTGTCAAATGACAGTTATGGCGGCTGAGCTTGTTGATGCTGCTAGAAATAAAGATGGCACCAAACCAGAAAGTTTGAGGTTAGCTTCTGACAATTTATACCCAGTACTTGACAAAGGTAAATTCAATTTGAAAAGAACATACTAACATATTGTTTCAGATTTTCCTATTACATTGCAGGGTCCGGCGATGTGGGGCCTACTACGTTGGAATCCTGCATGCATTTGATTGCTGAGGATGTCATCGCTTATGCCAAAGGCAAGTTATTGACATCTGAAGAAAATATTCAATACTATTTGTATTTTGTGAATGGATTTAAAACCTGCGTGCATTACTGAACCAGGGAATGAGGTTAAATTGAAACCATACAGTGGGGTTTCAAATATAAACTTCGGCAAAGGCATCGGAAAGAAAGATGTTTATTTATTGTAAGTTGCTTTGAGATTTATTATTGTATTGCTACTTCTTAACTTTTCTTGCTCGTATACGCCATCTCTGTATATATTGTTGAAGACACTATTTCAATTATTGTTAATGTTTGCTGGAATCTTTTATTTGAAAAATGTAAAAAGGAACTTACCAGAAGTAAGAAGTGCCCATGAGATATTAAAGGTACCAACTGTCAGCGCTCGATTTGGGAGTGAACCTTTCTTGTGGAATTGGGGAATGCAAGCTTTTGCCAGTATCTTGCCTAAGGTAAAAGAGCACTTTAAAGGCATCAAATATTAACTTGATGTGTAACAATTTAACACCTTGGTCCTTGTTTCTGTGACTTTTTACTTTTGTAGGAAACTGTAAGACATAAAGATGAAATTCGTAGATTTGTGCAATTGATGAACCCTTTAATAAGAGTTGTTGACAACATTTCAGGGCAATCCTTGTCTATGAGAGTAAGAAATCTCTTAAAATGCTTCACAATTTTGTGAACAAGTCTCAACATTATGAGAAAATATAAAATCTACTTGAAATTAAATGTGTTCTCTGTAGGTAGATTTGGATTGCAAAAATGGGAAAAGTACCATGGGGTTATTCACACACAAGAGATTATCTGTGTAAGTTAAAAATTATAATCTTTTAATAGTATAGTGATCTCTATGTCAGTACTTGGTAACAATTCAACGCCGTTCGTTACTTTTTCCTGTAATAATCTTAAAGCCAAGAATAAACACAAGTAAGAAAGCAAAAGGTAAACATTTATACAAGCTTTAAGTTTGGCTGAAATAAAATCCACGTAAATAATGCACAATTACAGTTATATATAACTGAAAATTCTGTCAATAAGTGAGCATTTAATTGTATTTGAGTGCTAATGAATTCTGTAATCGTACCCAGATGTGCAGGATATGCAACAGCAGCTTTCGTCGTAGCAGTTCTTGAAGGTAGCACTCAGCCTGGAGTCTGGTTCCCTGAAGAGGTATAAAAGACAGTACAAATTACAATTAGAGGCCTTCACAATTTTGAAATACTATGTTATGAAAGTTCACCATGGATTGTAAATCTTATTACAATTAACAATAGCCAGGGAAAGTTTACTCCCGTCTAACCCAATAATGCACCCTAGACAAAATTAAGTGTGAAGTGAACCATGTACAAATTATGCTGATAAATATGAACCCCACAAATTGTTGTGTATGACCAAGGCCTATACAAACAGTGATATATATATATGAAAAAGAAGACCTATACAAACAGGGTTTTACTTGATTGTCAGACTGGATATTCTTTTTTATTGTGAAATAGTGGCTGTACAACCAACTTCCAAAGAAACTAAGAATATCCCGAATATTTTTTATATACCATAATAAAAAAATAAAAATAAAAACCAAAACACCCTCTTTTTAGAGGAATTCTATCAATAGCCAAACCGCACAAACAATCTGTGGTCCCATTTAATTGGGATTGCAGAGCCAATCCGCAAACCTAGACTGAGGTCTGCAGATTCAATCTGCAGCCCTAGCTTTACTATTTCTTTTTCTTGTTTTACTTGGAAATCATGTTGGGGGTTCAAATTTGAGCTGTTTCATGCTAAAAAAAATTTGGTCGTCTGACATACCTCAAACTTTGAGCTTTTGGTTTTTTTATAAATGTTTATGTAAACCAAAAAAAAAAATGTTGGGCTGCAGATTGAATCTGCTGATCCCGGTCAGGGGCTGTGGATCGGCTATGCAGTTCCCCATTAAATAGGTCCACGGATTGACTCTGCTGCCTAGACAATTCTTGAATTCTGATTAAATGAGAGTGTTTTGGTTTATTTTTTTTATTATGGTATTTAAAAAAATTTCGGAAGAATATTGGTAGTACCAAACCGTAGCATTGGTAGTATTAAAAACAACCTACTCGGACAAAAATGTTTTAAAAACAGATGTTTGGCTGGGTAGGCTATTCTCTGCACAAAACTTGTATTTCTATTCTTTCTTAGTAGACCTTTCATCTTTCACAAAGAAAATACTTATTAATAAAGATCCTTAAGTTCTATATATTGCAGCCAGAGGGAATTGCAATTGAAGCAAGAAAAATATTCCTTGAACGTGCAACCCGAGGAGCAAGCAATTTTGTCATGTACAAGTATGTGAACATATTCTTTTGTAAGATTTATTTTCTAAGATTTATTCAGTTGGGGAACATGTTTAGCAATAGTGATGCAAGCCGATTGTTTCCCAGATTAGCTAATTCTAATTGCAAGTTTTATATAGAATTATTATTATTATTATTATTATTCTAATTGCCCTGGTGTTGATCAATTAAAGTTACTTGGTTCACATTACTATTGGAAACATGCATTAAAAATAAAAAAATCTCTTCAGAATAAAATTTCCAATATTATTGGTCGTTCATCAACTGAATGTTTTAATATTATATTGTCATAGCAAAAGCTTTAATTTGACTTGATTGTCCTAGGGTTTCATCATAAGATTTTTAATTAATTTCCTATCCTCCACAGGTAATTGTAGGTCTCCATGGATTGTGGGAACTGGCTAATAAGAAGATTGATTTCAGACTTCATCTGTAGCATAGTTACCTTTTGGGGCTGAAACAAAAAATCGAATGAAAAATGCACAGTTAAAGTTGTGAACCACGTGAAAGCGTAAAATATTATTTAACTTAATTGTATGTTAACCAGTGTATCATTTTATTCCATTCATCGGAACTAATGAATTTCATAATCAGGGGCGGATTCAAAATTTTTGTCAGGAGGTAAAAAAATATCGAATCGGATTTAAATAACTTATCAGATTTAAACTTATTAACTAATTGGGTACTCAATAAAGAAATAATGTTTTGACTTATATTTTTCAATACCTTAACTTATAATTTCTGATCATATAACTTATAATTAATATTACCAATTATAATTCAAAAATTTATTTTGATTTTAACACTAAATTTAATCTGAATTACAAAATCTAACATCTAAAGAGGGGCAAAAAAAAAAACTTTTAAAGAGGCAAAGTTGATCGGTACTACTAAATCACCACTAAAACTCGAAATCTAGGAGGAACTGCCCCCCTGTGCTACAGTAGATCCGTCCCTGTTCATAATATTGCCAATACATCTAAAGATAAGTAGCAACAGTTTTCGTTCTTGCAGTATAAAGTATATATAGGATGGACTCTGATTCACTAAAGAGGCAAAACAACCTATATTTTTATTTGAGTTAACAAGCTCATGGTAGATTACATAGCTGACTTCTATCATCCCAGAATAATTAATATGGTATTGCACCTGATGGAATACCCAAACTAAAAATCTTAATTCAGCCATTGAGCTGTTAGCAATGGAGTATTTTGAAAATGGCCCTCCCAAAACAGATGTGCGAAATGAATCCATCGCAGCTGTTCATGATTGTTGATGAATAAACTTAATTTGCCATTAAATTCATAACTGCACAGTGGATAAATTTTGGGGCTGATTAATTAGCAAATTTGAAAGGAAAATTCTAGATTATTCTGGACAAATGATAAGTCTATTTGACGTGTCTTGGAGTCTAGTTTTTGGTGATTCAAGTTTCAAGTCGTTTGGAGTTCCCTATTAAAAATTATTATAGTTTTAATAATTAAGGGTCAGAATTAAGAGTTGCTGTTTAGAATTTTGTTTTTCATTGATTTTGTGTACGAATTTTAAGAGTTTACTTTAATGTTTAAGAGTCTATAAATTGAGTTGTGTCTGTGCAGAATGTAAGAGAAGAACATTTATTTAAGAGTTAATAGAAAGATAATTGTGCTCTTGTTTTCTCTTCCTCCAAAAGCACGCTGTTTTTATCAATGATAACCTTGGAGAGAGAAAATGTTAGGCTGCTAGATTAGAAAAAGGAAAGAGATAAATTGGTAATAAAAGATGAATCAGTGCATCAATTCCAACATGCATCTTACCTGTTAGAGTTGGTAAGATGGGAATAAAAGTGTAATCGGCCGAAAATTCCAACATTCGAACATACATTTTCAAAAATTGATGTTGCTAATAAAGCCTGTCGAAACAACAATCTACCCTGAATTCAACGATGACAATAAAAGTGTAATCGGCCAAATGGTTGAACCAGCTAAAAACAAAGGCATGGATTTTGACTGGATTGAAGAGTAGGAAGTAGAAGCAAAGTTGAGGCATAAGGAAAATAAGAGAGGGAGCGTGGAAATTAAAAATATCATCGTCGTTTACGAGTTTTTTCAGATTCTGATAAAGAACCAATAATGGACGGCATCCCGGTAGAGGTTTTAAACAGACTGCCTTTAGAGTACAGGGATATGTTAATTAGAGAGTTGAAGAGGCTAACTGACAGGTACAAGTACCTATTTTTTCGAATTATTTACCGCAAACGTGTTTTAAGACTATTTTGACAGGTTTTAGAAAAAGTTACGAAGTTAGACCAAAAACAGAGTAAAAATGTCATATTTAGACCAATTATGAAATATGCGTTAAAATAAAGCAACACATGAAGTATGGAAACACCTCACACAAAGTGTAAAATATGGAATATTGCAAAATTCACTGAAATTCGGCTAAATACAGAGCCTTACGGCATAACCTATACCGCATGCAGTATAAATGCCTAGATTGAATGAAATCTCAGCCGTTGGACATTAACCTTCTAAAGGACAAATCTCGAGATGTAGCAGGCCTTGCTACGCATTAAAGTCTATTTTTAGCGCTCCAAATATAGCATGAAAAACTATATTTGGCACACATGTTCTCCCATAATCTCCATGACTCCACTCCTCTTAGGAAGACTATATAAACCACTTATGTAATAGAATTGATGTATATGTTTTAGTTGTGTAAGTCCATAATTTAGAACATAATATTGCGTTTAATTTCTGGAGTTTGTAGAAAAAGAGGCGCTCGAAGTCCAAGGCAAAAGAATAAGGCATCTAAGGAAGAGATGTTCTAGGTTCTAGATTATGTCTTTATTTTATTTTGTCATGGCTTTAAGTAGCCAAGTTTCTCTTCTCTAGAGATGGATGTAATGAATTATAATTTATCTTTTTACTATAATATTTATTCTTCTTTTATGTCTATTTGAGATTTTGTTATACTTAGAATGTTATTGAAATGTATCATTACATACATAGTTTTGTCTACTACCACATATCAATAGGTGTTAAGTCATTGTACCTCAATGTGAGAGGGAAAACAAGTAAGTACTTTAAACACTTCGGCTAACGAGTCTTGGCAACAGTTCAAAGACTAGGGTTAGAACCTAGTGGGCTCCCTTGCCAGGATATAGATTAGATAGCATCTCGGGGTTTAATTAGGAATTTATTTATTACTTGTAATGAATAGGGTTTATGATTATTACTTAGCGAGTAATAGGGGAATATAATTAATTAGGTTGGTGTGAGTGATTTAATTACATTATATCCTGTGATAATATGAATTGTCCCCTACAAGTTGGCCTTAGAGTCGGAAAACCTTTCAAATATGCATAGAACTGAATCTAAGCATTCGTAAGGAATAACAGTACCAGTATGTGGCTCTGCTCTGCAGGGTGGTCTATACAGTATGTGGTAGTGATAGTACTATTAGTTTGTAATAATCTAGAAGTCAATAATACAATAATTTATCATAAAGCTTTGTTCATGAATTGGATGATTAATATCATTTTGTTGTCTTGAGTATTATTGCATTTATGGATCATTTCGAGTTCATGACTGAAATTGTGAAACTTCATAATATAGATGATATATACTCTTAATCTTAAAATGTCACTGACCAAGGTAATTAGCAGGAACACTAATTACCGCTATAAGGTTAGTATGTGGATTAAAAGATGGTTAAGTTTTACAAACCACCTAACACGAGATGTCATTTTAATCACATAGATACATGTTCTAGAAACATGGTATTTGACAGACCTCGAATGAAACATTAAATAGAATTGTGTTCGTGTCATTTATGTTTTCATTCAGTGTCACGTTCTACAGTATGAGGTATTTATCGTTCACACTGAGAGATATGTATGTGTGATTGTTATCCACCGCTATCCGTAAAAAGCAGTCATAACGGTAGCTTTTCCATATGTATAGCTTAGCTGAGGAAGTGATAGTTTACCAAGAATACTATTTGTCCCTCGTATTTTATACGAGCTATAGCATCACTGGGCCCCTTGGTAGAGTAAGATTATCAGCGCGCGGTATGATTACAAGAGTAATCATATTTGATAATCTGCTCAAGATCAAGAAAAGATTAAGTTTATAAGAATGACACATATCTACCTTGAAACTAATCTGATAGCTATGAGATAGAAGAACAGACACAAGTAAATTGTTTACTGTATTGTGATATTGTACTGTACAGCATCATCTGTGTAATTGGATGGTCATGATGTGTTGCCAGACGCCACCCATGATTATAGAAGTTAAAACAGTTTTAACTCTATTTACCAATATAACACAATCCTATTGGGTCACACCATATAGGAGTTAATTAGATAATCTTATTGTGATTGATTATAAATTGGTTATGATCAATAGTAAGATGGTTATAATTAATTATACGTGTTATAATTAAATTATAAATATTATGTAAAAATAACAAGCAAAAACATTGGTTAATTTATAAACGTGTATGACACGTTGTATAAAAGTTAACCGGTTAATTTATAAATGTGCATGACACGTTGTATAAATTACCGAAACAACAACCGCAAGAAAAAAATATATATAATTGTTCAGAATAATTATACAAATATTATTTGTGTTCAGGCCGAGGGCATTCGAGTCTTTTCAGATTCGTCCTTATCCGCATGACATGTCATCGATCCTATCCAAATGACACGTCATCGATACCGAAACAAACAACCACAGAAAAAATATATATAATTGTTCAGAATAATTATATGAACATTATTTGTGTTCGGGCCGAGGGCATTCGAGTCTTTTCATATTCGTCCTTATCCGCATGACATGTCATCGATCCTATCCAGATGACACTTCATCGATACCGAAACAAACAACCACAGAAAAAATATATATAATTGTACAGAATAATTATATGAACATTATTTGTGTTCGGGTCAAGGGCATTCGGGTCTTTTCAGATTCGTGCTTATCCGCATGACGTGTCATCGATCCTATCCAGATGACACGTCATCGATCTTATTCACGTGTCATCCTTATCCATTCAATGGCATATCTTATAAATAGGCATATGTTGAGGGGTATTTCGGTCTTTTGCGAACCTCCTCAAAAGCCTATAAATAGAGG
Source organism: Carex pumila (assembly GCA_033356055.1). NCBI lineage: Eukaryota > Viridiplantae > Streptophyta > Magnoliopsida > Poales > Cyperaceae > Carex > Carex pumila. The sequence goes on from JARJHM010000243.1 coordinate 28,351, forward strand.
GGTGCGTATAGAGAGAAAAATCACTAATTCACTTGTATCGTTTTATACAGAATCGAATCGGTATTTTCTCTTTTTCTCGGTTTCTCTCCCAAATAGTATTTCGGTTGAGAAAAGAAAATTATACGTAGTTGACGTATAATCTTGCGGGTTGTTGTGGAGTATATTTAAGGGATTGATGAATAGTGTTTTACCGAATTTCCCGGTATGTCAGTTTTGCTCATTTGATGAAACTGAGTAACCGAAAATTCGTGTTTACGGGTTTTTGTCTTTTCCCTGTGAATAGTGTTTTTTGCAGAATTTCGCGGTTTACAGTATTTCTGGCAGAAGAAATAAACCGCTCTCTGGTTAGTCCTGATGGATAACCGATAGAGGCATCAGACGTCTGATGCTCCGAGACGAGTCAATTCCTTCCGGGATGTAGCTCTACAAGCTCGGTCTACATTCCAACTGTGATTTGGAAACAAGGTATAAATATGTTATATTAATTTATTTAATTGGTAAGTAGATTAAAGTTTTAGAAATCAATCATGGAGTAGATCTGTAAAATTATTAAATTGGGTTTTGATGCCAAAGAAATATTGAAGGTGGACCGCCTTGGAAAGTTTCCTGACATACCCCGTTTAATCCTGAGCTTAAGTTGGCCGTAGAAATTTTTTGTTCTACGGTCATTCCGCACCTTAAGCCTAAACGGGTTTTGGTTACCGCAAAATCCCAAAAGTGGTATCCGAAACCCAACAAGTACCGTATATGAGGCCATATGCTACAATAACAGAAAGTCGTATGCGAGTAGACATGAGTACCATAAATATGTATTGAGATAATTAAAAGGAATTCATCAAAAACCCTAGAGGCTCCTTAAACTTGGTTTACAACAAAGTTTGTCTTGTAAGAGCTCATCGATTTCACCTTGTATTCCTTTCTCATTGAATAAAGAAAGATGCGTCATCTCGAAAGGTCGCGGGCCCTGAAAACGTAGGCATTAGTGTCGAACTCCGTAAATAACTCTCGTGTCAAGTGCCTCTAAACTCTATTATTTATTTTATTTATTTTATTTATTTTATTTATTTTATTTATTTTATTTATTTTATTTATTTTATTTATTTTATTTATTTTATTTATTTTATTTATTTTATTTATTTTATTTATTTTATTTATTTTATTTATTTTATTTATTTTATTTATTTTATTTATTTTATTTATTTTATTTATTTTATTTATTTTATTTATTTTATTTATTTTATTTATTTTATTTATTTTATTTATTTTATTTATTTTAGAACAAAATTATTCTAATTTTCGTCAAAAATAACTATAAGACACACTAGAGATTTATAACTTAGATTAAAAAATTTTAAAAAAATAATATTCACCTTTCTCTAAGTGCCTTTGTGACTAGCAACAAAATATACTTCCTTCCATCTTTACTCAGATGGAGAACCAGCATCACTCTCAAAAGGCATCTGGAGTGCTACATGACCTTATCAGGCAACCAGTATTTGCTCAATTCTCTTCTTCATGTTCTCTGATTAATATTCAACAACATAAATTGTGAGTAATATGATAGACCTAACTATATATTTTGCTTGTAGTAGATTGAAAGCATAATTCATTTCTATTTTTTCAAATTGTCTAACAAACCGCACTAAAGATGACCAGAAAGCCTAATTGTTGTATATTAGTGAGATTAGCTGCAAAATAAAAGATATCAGTACAAATATGACAATTTAAAAAGAAATTTTGACTCTAACCCAATCAAAACCATATTTTCTAGGCTTGATGACAATTTAGAAATAAGTGATTTACATCCTCATTTATATTGCAGAACTGGCATTTCATGTTACCAGTCCAGCCTCAGATTTTTTTAATTAGAATTCTATTATAAAGCGAGAGGTTTTCAACAGGTATCGGACGGAAATCTGTTTTATGTCCATTTTAAACCGTCTAAGTAAATTTAAATATACAATAATCTTAGTCGTCCCGTAAATTTAAATTGTGCATGCAAATCTCAACGTGAATCAGATGGCTGTAATTAGGTATCAGACATATTTCGGCTCGATGCCCATTGAATGCCCTCCTGGCCTCCTCTCCCTCATATCTGATGTTACAAAATTTTCTTTTTCGTTTTGTACAGGACAAAATTGAATATTAGTAAGAATATATTTGTCGTCTGTAGATTGTTTAGAAAAAATATATATATATAGGTAGAAGGTTGAAACACACACAGTACTCTATAGCAGTTTAGTACCATAACAGTGCATTTATCCAACAATATATGTATTTGTAAGATATATTAAAAACGCAATGTTTAATAACAAGTCTGGGTGGTGTAGTTGGTTATCACGCTAGTCTCACACACTAGAGGTCCCCGGTTCGAACCCGGGCTCAGACAAATTTCGTTTTACAAGTTCGACAGGTTCAAAGTATATTGCTGCATCTATTATTTGATTCTTTCTACAACTATTTTTTTATTTATTCATTCGATACATATAGTTCTTCGACTTGAGGCCTGAGGGTGGTGCTGCTATTCACTCACTTTTACTTTTTGTAAAAATGTTTTAATTGGGAGTTAATTACCTAAACTTTAATGCAGTCTGTAAACTACCAACAAAATAATTTGACGATGCATAAAGTTCATGATTCATATATAATAATATAATATGGTTATAGTTTGAAAATATATATTTTATTATAATGCAAATAATTAATACTGGTAATAACTTCATAAAATTTATAAATGATTGCCGTGTAATATTGATATACTTTGTAAAATTTTATGACATCTGTTCAATTTGTGAGTTGATTTATGTTACTTACATGAATCAACTCACAAATTGAACAGATGCCAGAAAATTGAACATCTGTTCCTACGTATCTCTTCGTTAGCTTTCTGTTGTCAAATAAACAAGGCAAGTCCACTTTTTTTTTCTTTGTTCCTATGTATCTCTCCGTTAGTTTCTCTTGTTGGCTTCTCTATCAACTTTATGAAACTTTCTTTACACATACTTTCAATTTGTGGATTCGTTGGAAATTTATCAGATCCGTTCTGTTTTTCGACTGGCATTTTACCTAAAATGAAACACAGACTTTAATTCTTATTAGACCAAATTCCAGTTAATTCCAGGTGTCCCAGAGGATCCAATTTTATATCGGTTAGTTCCATTCAATTTTTAATAGTCGTGATAACATCTGAAAATTTTAATTATCTCTTTGTTTAACCGGAAACTTTTCTACTGGTGATATGTTGGATGAGCATCTGTGGTACAGCCAAAAGAGAAAATAACTCCCAGCTGATCTAAAAATATTTCTGTACCTATTTAGATTATGAGAGTTCTCTTTGAGATTTGTGTCAAATTAAAACGGACGATGTAATTTCATTCTACGCGATAGGGTACCGCACTGTCTGAACCTTTTTTTTTTCTGCATACAAAGTTACCGTATCTACTTCGCACAGGTTTTAATATTGAGAGCACCTAGCTATCCCCTCGTAACAATCTCCCTATTTCATTTTTCAGTTATTAACTACTTCAATAACTACTAATTACATAGGGTGATCACTTACTATTTTGAAACCACATAATATTTGAAAGATTTTATAACTGGTGCGTGCAAGTATTCATCTATAATGCATAAAGTATTCATACATAATATATCAAGTATTTAAAAAAAAACTGAACACGTTTTTAGAGGTGGGATTTTTTTTCTTCGTTCAATCTAATCAATATTTCTAACGATCGGTGAGGAATTTTGCAAATCTAAAACCACGAATGTTTTTGACATAATTTTATCTTTAAAATGAGATTCATAATGATATACTTTCGAGTTATCAATTGTACAAGTATTCATCCTTATCGATAAAGTATTCATCCTTGTCGTACAAGTGCAAATATAAAAATTGGACACATCATTTATCCATCTTTACACATTTTTAGAGGTGATTTTTTTTCTTCGTTCAATCTAACTAATATTTCTGACGATCTGTGAGAAATTTTGCAAATCTAAAACCACGAATGTTTTCTACACAATTTTATATTTCTAATGAGATCCATGATGACATACTTTCGAGTTATCTGTTACATAAGTATTCATCTCTTATCAAGAAAGTATTAATCCTCGTCGTGTAAGTGCAAATATAAAAACTGGACACATCACTCATCCATCTTTTACACATTTTTAGAGATGGATTTTTTTTCTCTGTTCAATCTAACCAATATTTTTGATGATCTATGAGAAATTTTGCAAATCTAAAACCACAAACGTTTTCTACACAATTTTATCTTTTAAATGAGATATATGATGACATACTTTCGAGTTATCCGTTGCACAAGTATTCATCTCTTATCGAGAAAGTATTAATCCTCGTCGTGTAAGTGCAAATATAAAAACTGGACACATCACTTATCTATCTTTTACACATTTTTAGATGTGTTTTTTTTTCTCCATTCAATCTAATCAATATTTCTAACGCTCTGTGAAGAATTTTGTAAATCTAAAACCACAAACGTTTTCTATACAATTTTATTTTTCAAATGAGATCCATAATGACATACTTTTGAGTTGTCTGTTGCACAAGTATTAATATCTTGTCACACAAGTATTCTACCTAAGATATTAAGTACTCATTTATACACATCGAAATATTCATATCTAAGACATCAAGTATTCATTCATATATCTCTATTTTTTTTCAAAATTTGTTTTTATGTCATTTATTTAATACGCAGTGGCCTAATTCACCATTAATAAAGTTTTGTTCTTTGCAAAACACGCTACTTCATGAAGAAGGGGAACATAAACATGAAAGTGATTAATTGCATATACATATACAAAATTATTTTGATACAGTCGACAATGACGGATCTGACCCGGTAGAGACGTGCTCTAGTATTCATTCATACACATTGAAATATTCATTCATACATGTTGAAGTATTCATTCCTAGCAGAGGCGTGTTTGATTGGGATGGAGCGACAGATGATCTCTGGCAGAACGTTAGTTGAAACAGGAGTAGCAAACATAAAGGGAAAAAAATCGAGACGAAAGTGTAAGAGGGAGGGAGCTTATTGTATTTACCATTTTGAGGTGGGAGAGGATGGGAGGTGGGAGAGAGAAGGGAGCTTATCGATGGAAAAACGGAGGCTGAGGAGGAGGTGGGACAGAGAGGTAGAGGCGAAGGTGAGGTGAGGTGTGGGAGGCGAAGGTGAGAGAGGGAGGTGAGAGAAGGAGGTGAGAGAAGGAGATGGAGATGAAAGAGGAAAATGGAGGTGGAAGGGAAAGAGAGAAAGAGAAAATAAATAAATATTGTTAGAAATAGTAGTTATAATTATAGTTAAAATAGAAAGTTAGTTGGGAGATAAAATAAAGAATGGATAGGTGGAGAAAATTATAATTACCCTTTAATATTATTCTAATTAATGATTTTGTTTATCTGGGCAAAATCATATATATTTCAAGTACAGGGTTCGTTTATACTTGCCTTTATATATCTTATTCAGCTCGGAAAAATAAAAAGAAGATAAATCTATATATGTTGACCAAGAGGTATATAAACGAAATTTCTTGAACGATGTTAGCATCACTCTTTATTTTATAGTTAACAAGAGAGTAGACTTTTCATATAATTTTTATTTTTTATTTTATGTTGAAAGTCCTGGCAATTGCATTCCAACGATTTACAAAACAGCTATTACATAAATTTTATTTGTTTAAATAAAACATATGCATTAAGCTACTTATAAAATCATCTAATTTACTATATCTTAAAATAACAGATATGTGAAGTCAGAGAATGCGAATTAGTCTATTCACGCTCAATTAACAAGTAGATAGGTCTTTCAATTTTCTTCTCTAGAAATATAGACACAGCAATAATTTTTTCAAGTTACATGACTAACAGACCATACCACATCGCATCCTTCCTCGAGAACGAAACATCTTCTTTTTAAAATCGACGCTCCCCAAAAAAATACACAATCAAGAGGCACTGAATCAAACCTATATTTTTTATATTTGATCAAAACTACTTGATCAGTTTCGAACTTGTGTTTAGCTAACTAAAATAATATCTTACTAACTGAGCTAGTCTCGGATTCTTGCATTTTAAAATTTAGTTATAGGTGTCTTTCTTCTAAAATACTGAACAGTTGTAATTTATCATACATTTTATATATCCATTATACCATCTTGTTGCATTATTGAGTTCCATTTTTATTGTGCTGTCCTTAATGAGATTTCTGAAGTAGGAACTTTGAACAGGTGGCAGTCATTATCTGCAATCAATGCATGTTGAACACAAACAAGAGTAAGAAAAGAAGCACAAAGTACAAGCTTTTATATATCTCAAATTACAACTGAATAAAGCATGCATCTCAAATCATGCATGTTACAGTTAAAAGGGATATTAGCTGAAATTCAGTTTTAGTTTCGAGCACGAGATGAGAGAACACCCTTAGATTATCTCTGTGGCAAACACAATTTTTCAAACCATTATCATCCGTAATGACACGTTTGAAATTCAGTTTCAGTTAGAATGCAAAACTTTTTAGCCTAAATTATTAACCTAGCAGATATGACAACCAAAATTTAAAGTTTCTTATTAATAAAAACAAAACAACTTGACCTCTATACACCATCAGGACCACTTGGGATTGGCTCATAACCATTGGGCTTTTCTATGTTCTTCCTCCCAGATTCTACTGGTATGCACTTCAATATCGCACCAATAATAAGGCTGATTGATCCAAGCCCGACACTAAGAACCCAGAACTGCCAGCTCAGTGGCACAGTGCTTGCAAATGCGCCAAGAAATTCAACTATGATGACTTGAAATATGACGGTGATCAATATAATTGCAGAGAATACCCAGTTTCTAAAGATACCACGGAATACGTTGATCTTTTCCATTTCTCGGCTGTTTATTTCATTGAACACCTAAAAAATAAACACATTAAACAAATTAGTATCTTTTTTAAATTACAGATTGTTAGCATGCAAATAGTTCTGAGTTAAAGAGGAACTTTGTACTTCCAACTATTAGGTCCTTTAGTTGAATCAGGTGGCCTTGGGTCAGTACCATGTCAGAATAAAAGATGGCAACTAATTCACATAGATATACGACCAACCAATAACATCTGCTACATGAATCCGGTTGACCATGGTGATCCAGTTGTTTTGGTTAAATTCTCTCTTTTTCTAGCAACCTCAATGTAGTTTTTCAGCTTGCAAATATTCTCACCTGACAGAACACGAATGAATTGAAAATGAGGGTATTCACAACCAAATCAGGATCAGGCCCAATTATATTCAAAATCTCCTTTCCCGCAAACATGAGTGTTCCAAGAACAATTAGCTGGTACAAGCCCTGCCCAATAATATTGCGCCACATGGTGCGAGTTATGAAGCTGTCACCACGTCGTACTGGTGGCCTCTTCATCATTTCATCATTCGGTGGTTCAGTTGCGAGGGCTAATGCACCTAGTGTGTCCATTATCATGTTGACCCAAAGCAATTGCACAGCAGTAAGCGGTGCAGTCCCTGTGAATTTTGAAATTGACATTATATAAGTTTAATAATGTTACAAGGAAAGAAAGGAACTAAAGAAATATATAATCTTTATGAGCAAATTGTCATACATATCCCAAAGAGGAAACAATTTATTAAGAGTTTACCAATTTTATAGATGTGCAATTATTTTTGGGAAAAAAATTGTAAGTCTCCAATATTGTTTTAGGTAAGTTTTTTAAGGCAAGTAAATGACATTTATGCCATAAAAATTTATATAATCTGGAGTCAAAATAAGGAGATGGGCTATGGTGAGTTGAAGTAAGAGCCCTTTCTTACTTCACATCCATACTTTCAATTCAGAGTCCAAACATTTGATCCGAACAACTCAACATGATCTCCATATGAAAAAATGTACTCCAAGACCAAATTTTACGCTTTAATAAAAAATTGCTATTTTTTTAGATAGATAGAAAATCGCTGTTTGTGGATGGTCCAGAATATTCTTAAAACAACAATTTTCTACCCATCTAAAAAATAGTAAAAAAAAATCTAAAAAACTGAAAAATTTGGCGTTAGAGGACATTTTCAAATGGAGATTATATTGAGTGGTTTGGACTCTGAAATGGGAAATATGAATGTGAAGTAAGAAAGGCTCTTACTTTGCAACTCACCATAACCCAGCTCCAAAACAAGAGATTTTTTTGCAAAATCATTTTTTTATCATCTATTAACTAAGGTTGATGTAGTCATTTTCTCCCCTATATTGATCTCTAAATTTGGCAGAGTAGTGATAGATATCAACTGTCTTACTGTAAATATATTTCATGACTTGAAAAATATGCAACGGGAATATCTGTAGTACTACAATTTTTATCTGATCTTGTTTGTATTCCCCACTAGATAGTCCAAAAGTGGAGGGAATTGCGTCAACTTGTAAATATGCAAAATCATACCTGTTATGCATGCTGAGACAAAATTGATAACCAATGCTACCACATTTACAGTCAACTGGAACTGTACAAACTTTTGGATGTTGATATTTACTGCACGACCCCACCTAGCTACATTTATTATTGTCGCAAAGTTATCATCCAGCACTATGACATCAGCACTCTCCTTTGCAACCTGTGCATAAATAACAAAATGAGCGCATCTCAGCACCATATTGAGGTCACTATTGTCTGTAGTGCTGAACTAGTCATAATCAGTAGTTGATAGTGATACAATTCCAGAAAGTGTTACCTCAGTTGGTATGTATCAGTGCCACATGCAAATAAATGTACCATATATAAATGGTGTGAAGTATTACCTCAGTACCTCCAAATAAAATTACTACAGTTGGTAAGTATCAGTGCCACATGCATATAAATGTACCATGTAAAAGTGGTGTGAAGTATTTACCTCAGTACCAGCAATGCCCATGGCAAGCCCAATATCAGACTCATGCAATGCCGGTGCATCATTGGTACCATCTCCAGTCACTGCAACAACTTGAAACATACTCCTCAAGTTTGTTACAAGAGTGTGTTTATCCAGTGGCAAAGACCGCGCCATCACCTAAATAAGGTTCACAGAAGAAAGTCAAAGTTTTAGTTTGATTTATATATTTAACGGATGCTAACTAGGACAATAATTTTATAGTGTTTATAGTAATCCTCTTACCTCTTAAATGTTTGCAGGTTACAGTAAACCATTAGTTTTGCTATACTGAATTTTTTAATTGAATGTAGTTCTGCCCAACATATATGAAGCCCTTTCATTATCAAGCACAAATCAAGGTTTAAAAAAATGATGTTAAAAAAAAGTTTGTATTAATTTCTCCACTCAGCCTTTATATTCAACAGTTGGACTTCCATTCATTAACAAAGTTTGGTCCAAATTAATTAGACTGGTGAAATCTTTGGTATTTACAAATATTTCTTCCTTAATGAAGATAAACTTTCTCAAAAAATAACAAATACACCACTGACAAGTTACACCCTTACTTAAAGTGTACCTGAATTTTGGGGATCAGTTCCTCCATTTCTTCAGGACTTTTGCTCCGAAAATCTGGCCCCTCTATAGCCACACCATCAGCTGTTAAAATCCCACATTCTTTTGCTATAGCCTTAGCAGTATTGATGTTGTCTCCAGTTACCATTCTAACCATAATACCAGCATCTATGCATGTTTTGACTGCCTCTTTAACTCCGGGCCTTACCGGGTCTTTGATCCCGAAAATTGCTAACAGAGTGTATCCTTCAGTAGGGATCTCTTCACTCTTATTGTATCCTTCCATGTCAACAAATGCCAAACAAAGAGTTCTCAGAGCATCCGACGCAAAGCTGTTTATTATGTTTAAAGTTTCCTTCATCTTAGATTCCTCTAGGGGCTGGAGTTCTCCTTCACTGTCAATCATCTTGTCGCACATCCCTAAGATAATCTCTGAAGCACCTTTACAAAAAGCCCGGTAACCGCCTCTAGGCAAGTTCACAATTACAGACATTCTTTTTTTAATGGAATTGAATGGCTCGACTTTTACCTTTTCACAAGCCCTGTGTTGTGGATGTTTTTCTCCTTCCAACTTTAATCCAAACTCCAATAAAGCAGTCTCAGTAGGCATGCCTAGAATGGTATTTTTACCGTCTTTCCCTTTTACTACCTCAGAGCTACTATTTTCAAATATACCTTGAAGAAGTGTACTCACGACATTTTCAGATATTAGAACATTAAGGTCTTCAATTGTATCTTTGGCATTAACTGATACATCACATAACCAGACTTTATCTACCACCATGTGGTTTGTGGTTAGAGTTCCTGTTTTATCAGTGCAGATACAACTTGCAGAGCCCATTGTTTCACAAGCTGCTAAGTGCCTCACAAGGGCTTTGTCGTCCATCAACTTCTTCATTGCATATGCTAGACTTAAAGTTACCGCAAGAGGCAAACCCTCAGGTACTGCCACAACAATTATTGTTACTGCAATAGCGAAATAATTTAATACAGTCAATGCATCATCAGGGTACCATTTTAACAAGCCAACAGTTACCCCTTTCACAATCAAAAACCTACCTATGAGAACCAAAAATGTCAAGCAGGCAAATGCCAACCCAATTTTCCCTATGATAGTAGCAACACCATTTAACTTAACTTGTAAAGGGGTTTCATCCTCTCCACCCTGGCTAAGTGTACTCATTAACCTCCCCCACTCAGTATGCATGCCAACAGCTGTTATGAGCATCTTGGCCGATCCGTCTTGGACTTTTGTACCGGCCAAAAGAAACGGCTTTTCACGAGTGACATAAACCGGGTCACTCTCACCAGACATACTCGATTCATCAATCAGCAGAGCATAACCAGAGATAAACAGACCATCAGCTGGTACCTGGTCTCCAATTGATAAATGCACGATATCGCCTACCACCAAATCATATATTAACACTTTTTGTCTTGAACCATTTCTAGTAACATGGACAAATATTTTTTTCTTCTCCTTGTCCAACTCCTTGAATTGCAACGATTGTCTATAGTCACTAACAGCAGTTACTAAAACCACCAATAGTATACTAAGCATTATACCGAGTCCATCGTACATACCCTTTGGGAAACCTTCAGTTGCTAAACCAACCACTACAGAAATCAAAGCACAAGCCATGAGGATGATCAGCGTTAGGTCATGGAGAGCATCCCAGACAAACATCCAGAAGCTTCTAGAAGGTTTCTCAGTGTACTTATTGACGCCATAAATTGTCTGCCTTGTTTGCAGATCTTCAGTGGACACACCATTGTCAAGAGGTACACGAATTTTTCGTGAGATGCCCTCAATTTCACCATGCACTTTTAGCGCCTTCATGTCATGTGCGCTTGCAATTGATGCCAACTCATCAGGGCTGATGGAGTAACCAGCTGAGATGACCTCTTCTGTTAGTTTGTACTCCTCTTTTTTTGCAGCTGTGTAGGAAGGAAATAAGAATTTGAGAAAAAGGTGAGTCGTGCTTGACTACAAACTTGATTGTAACAATAACAGGCAACAATTCTGAATGTCTTGGTCATGTTTAGGTCCTCAAATCGTGCTGATTACTTACCACAACAACTAGCACAGAATATATATTGGCAAGTGGACAACAGGTCTTTGCTCCTTATAATAGATTATGTAATGCAATTACAAATATAGGGCATCCCTACTTCTCTATACAGAAATACCAAAAGGCCATCTGTTTTGAAGTGATGAACAACATCAATTACTGTAATGACCATTAACATAGAAAAACATGAGCATTGGTTTTTGTATACTATTTTTTTTAGAAAATGGAACAAGTACCAAAAGGCAATTTTTTTGTTTGTAACAATAACATGATAAAATGGAAACTCAGGGGGACAGCATTTATTTTGTTATGAGAAAGTTAAAATGTTCAGCTAACTATTGGAAAACTTACCATTCAAGAACCGGAATGCAGCATCGTGCACATATAGAGCCACCCTAAATTTTTCCTATCACATAAAAAGAAGGGAAAGGGAACATGCATCTGAATTTTAGCAGTCAAAAGAGAAATATATTGTAGATGAAAATGACCCTTATTAACTAATAAAAATGACATTAGTATTAGTGCTCACAAAAAGATAACCCTTAGCCAGCTCAACTATCCAAGGAACTGCTTGGTGGAAAAGGTTAACCCTATTTGTAAACATGAAAAAGATTGTTCTTTAGGGTTGTTCACTTTGAAAGGTAACTGGTATATAAGATTGATCAGGTGGTTTATATCCACACCCAAAAATTAGTGTGAAATGGATGATATGCTTTTCAAAAGAAGATTTAAGAAATGTTTATTGGAAGCTAAGAAAGTGACATAAACATAGCCCAGGACTTTTGATCCTCTACAAATATGTGTCCCGATGCCCAACAAAACTAGCTAATTGCATTTTGATCCTCTCAATTTACACTTTAGCAAATTGGAATTTTAAAAGCCTTATTTGTCAGTAAAACATAAAGTTTTGTGTTCAGTGTACATGCTGGAAAAAATGACAACAAAGCTAATAAAATATAGTATTTGTTGTCTTCCTTGACAAAGATTTATTATCATAGTAGACAGTCAGACCTTATTGCCAAAAATTAACCACTAGTTTCAACTTTTAGAGTTTTACTAAATGTTACTTTGTTCTAGAGAAGGACGAGCATCAAATCCAAGAAATTTTCCTTCTCCCAAAATTCTTACACGAAAATGCAATTTAACAGGGTACTGATAAACCTAGAGCTGAGTTGAAACAAATGCATGTCCATACCAAAAAGGAGAAGCTATAGTAACTGGTTCCTTGTGGTGTAGCAAACTTAAAAACACTATTACAGATGTAGTTTTTGTGTAAATAGTCAACTGACAAAAGAACAGAAGAAATAACAAATACTTGGAACACAAGATTTCCACTGCAGACTCTTTGGGAAACATTTTTTATAGTGTTCATCTATGAGTCCGTCCCTTTACTGTTCATTTAATTGTCCACCCCCTTATTTATTAACTACACTACATATCTGTTAAGTGCAAATGCATAATTGTTGACTACTAAAGTTTAAACATTTTATGTATATTTAACAATTATGTATTTTCACTTTAACAGATAGACAATTATAGTTAATAAATAAAAAAGAAGACAGTTGGGTGGTGAACCATCTGATTTTTTTTTAGGAAAAAAAAACATATCAAATGGTCCACCACCCAACTGTTTATATCATATCTATTTTAAATGCGGCTCAGGTTTTGTTTTCAGCAGTATTGTAAATAACAGTATGCAGTTGTCGGACGGATAGGGTATCGCCAAGCGATTAATCAGTATGTGGCCAATTAATCGAAATTATGCGGACAATTTAACGTTTTTATTAAATTTATGTGTATATATCATAGTTGATTAAAAATAATTTATTTAACTAATTAAACTTATCAAATAAACTTAATTTAACTTAATTTCATTATTATAACATGATACTACATTTATTTTTTTAACGCACAAGTACTTTACATGAATTAGTAACACATTTATTTAATGAAAAAATAAATTTAAGAATTAAACTTTTTTCAAATACTAATAACATATTATGTGAAAGAAATGAAATATTCTAACATAAAATCACTACATTTAGTTTATAATGATAACTTAGTTTCATAAATGAATATGTCGTACTAATTGATAAAAATTACATCAGTAATTAGTAAGAAAAATATATGATAAATAAATAGAAGAATAATTAATCAATTTTAAAGTAAATAAGAAAAAACATATATAAAAAATATTGAATGTATGTCCAAGCACAATCAAAACTGCAATACATGATTTATAAAACTTATTATCACACACTATCATATAAAAAAAATCAATGTGAAAAAAAAAATTACTGAAATAAATTGGAATAAACGGGAATAATTGGCCGATTAAACGTTTTCCACTGCAAACATGCCTCCGTTAAGGGTATGTGTGACGGTTTGGTCACCATCACCAATTAATCGGCCATCACGAGCGTTTTTTATAACACTGGTTTTCAGTACACCTTACCTCGATAAATTGAGAAAATATTTTTATATGATTTCATTAGGTCAGTCTAAAATGGAAAAAACGTGCCGTGTTGGGATGACTTTGGTCTTGTGCCATGCCGTACTGTGACCAAGTGAACAATGACTCATGCCGTGACCAAAATGTCAAGGAATGGTCACGGCACGCGTGACTATTCACGTGCCATATTCAAACGTAACTAGTCACGTTTCTCACGTTTAACTATTTTCTCATAATATGAGTTAGTTTCTTCAAGATTCACCATTTAATTAAGACCTGACGGTCCTAATTACACATGATTAAGACTCGCGTGATTACGTGCCGTGCCATGATCGGATCTTTCACATGCCGCAACCAAAATGTCAAGAAAAGATCACAGCACGGAACAGTAACACATACTGTGCCGTTCCATAATGGTGCCGACTCCGCCGTGCCATTTTTCCCACACTAGGCCAGTCATAGATTTAAGGTTATACTCAGTTTCCCCTTCTCTTTCAACTTGATGGATGTGAGTCACACATGTCAACATCTTAGCTATGAGTAGTGATTAAAGCTGTCCATGTTTGGTTGTGATCGAAAGGATGAAATAAGGGATTTATTTCTCGTTATTTCATCAAATGAGCATTAATTGAGCCGGACTAAAATGGCATAAGTCGATCTTTAAGCTGGCCTAAATAAAACTACTTCACATGGTTTTAATTTTATTGCACTTCATGGCCTAACTCGAATGATTATAATAATATATTATTAGTATATAATTATATAATTAATATCTTGTATTGTTAATATATAAAATAATTATTATAATAACATTATATAATTAGTATCTTTTTATTAATAATTATTATTAATATATAATTATATAATTAATATGTTATATCGTTAATATATTAAATAATTATTATAATATATTATAGTTATTATTAATATATTAATATTATATAATTAATATCTTATTATTAATATATAATTATATGATTAATATCTTATATTGTTAATATATTAAATAATTATTATAATAATATTATAATATATTATAGTTATTATAAGTATATTAATATTATATAATTAGTATCTTATTATTAATAATTAACTAACTTAAGCTTCTAAAATTTTAGTCCTCCATCAATTTAATCAAATAAGAAATACCTCAAGCCATAATCTAACTTTGAATCTCAACCAAATATAATTAATTTAGACCTCCCTGACTTTAGTTCACAACCAAACACCACTATGTTGAGTCTTTTGAGTCTTGAGAGACTAGTTGCTATTTTTTGGGGAATCACTTGGGATGCTTCCAGGAAGCTTCCTCTCTGTCCTCTGAGATTGTTGGCACTTGGCACCACTCATTTCCGTTTCTTTTGTAAAGGCAATTAATGCAATAGGTTCGTAATTATTTGATTATGTAGGAAGAAAAGCAGAGAAATAGCCGAATAGGATAACATTGATGACAAAGCGAGGGCTTGGATCCTCTCCAGCCGTTCAAAGTTGGATCCCCAAAATACTGCACTTCCGACGGAAATTACCATGAGCATCTGTGAGCCCCACGTTGATAAAATAATTTTAATTTCTTCTCAGGTTGTTTAAAGAATCAAGCCATCTCGAAAGTAATAATAAAAAAATATTTTTCTGAAAAGTAGCTTTGTAGTGTTCTCATATTCCCAGATTTTCAAATAAAAAAGACTCAGCAACCTATCCTACTATCACTGTGTCGCCTTTTTCAAAAAAGTTAAATAAGAAAATATTAAATGGTCATCAAGAGGTAAGCTAATCGACAGAATGGCATCGATATTCGATAGTCGACCTATAAATTATAGGTATAGATTAGAAAAACGTTTTTGTTTACATTTTCTTCATGTAATATTAGAAATAAAGTCTAAACCCACGTATATATATTTCAAGAAAATTAAAATATTATCTTTTCGAGTAAAACTGCCGATACTTTATTCTGTTTGATGATTTTTTTGGTAACAAATTAGGAGTGTAAATTTATATTTCCATTAATTGGAACAGATGTTAAAAAAGGGATTGTACCACTTTTATTCGAAAGTAAAATAAAATATTATATAACAACATATGACAAACAATTTAAAGACAAATATGTACACGAATTTACAATAAACATAAATTTCCTGGTTTATTTTGACATTTATTTCGTTATCAGATAACAGGCGGTATTCACTCGTTCAGTCGTATAAGTTATTCCAATCGAGCTAATAAAACAAAATGGGGGGAATTTATTGATAAATCAATCACTAAAATTCAATTATGAAACATTGGTTACTGTAACTTAACTTTGTTTCTTCTACTGAAACAGGGCACAGGATTTTTTACTAAAAAAAAATGAACTATGAAGATGAAATTAAAAATAATATGAATGATAAGAAATGAAAGATTGGAAAAAGAAGGAAAAACTTGAAGTCATCTAAGTGAGCAAGGGAAGGAATCGCCTCCCCCGCGTATAGGTTTTAGGTAGTGTGACATTTGTAAAATATAAAACCAAACCTTAATGAGAATGAGGCTATAGATTAAAGTTCGACGATTGCGCCACTGTACCACTATAGTCAACAAATCGTCACATGAAAGAGCAATATTGAATAAAATAGAAGCACGAAACTGATCGATTACTTTTAAGAAAAACAAATGAAGAATGCTACTATACTGAATCAATCAGTACAGAATTTCTATCTTTGACGCTCCATCTTCTCCCGGGTAATAGAACAAATTAGTAGTAATACCTGAAAGGAGCGGAGCTTGGTTGCATCCTCCTCGCGCTTATCTAGATCAGGAACATCCCGGAACCGCCGCCGCCGGTTCTTGACGATAGTAACGGCAGCGCGCCACTTGCGCTGCGCCACCTCTGACTGATTCTTCGCTGGCACATGGAAGTGCTCCCTCAAATACCTCTCCATTCCCCAGTCCTCCATTTCTCCTCTCCCAATCCCTCCCTCCTCTCGTTCTCTGCTTGCCTTGAGTCGAACGGAGCCTTTAATTTTGAACTTGAGACGACAGAAAGCAGTGAAAGGTGTGGAGTGATGCAAGACGAAGAGGCTACCTACGGGTTTTTAGTCAAAAAAAAAAAACAAACTTCTTTATTATCCGTACGATTCAACGAAACGAATTATTCTTCCATTAACCGAGCAATGAAAGATCTGCGCCCATTTTTTCTAATACCCTTGAAAAAAAATATATATTATGAAAATACCCTCCAATTTGATTTTTTTTTTTTTTAAATGCCTCGACCGTTGAGCCTACGTGCGGCCCAAAAACCGAGCGGACCACTGGATACAGAGGCGGACCACATCCCTACCCGACCGTCCCTTGCAGGGACGGATCACTCCCCAAGCAGACCCCCCCCCCCCCACAGGCGGTCCATTTTTTTTTTTTTTTAGAGATCTTAGTATTTTGATTTAAATAATTTTGTGAAGAAAAAGTTTTGTTGTTTAGAGTGTATGTCAAAAAATAATACATTTGATATATTTATGAAGTGATATCGTAACTCTTTATAACTTTGATTTTATTTTTTTTATTTTTTTATTTTTTTGTGAACTTTTATTTTATTTGTCAATTGAATATCACAAGTCTAAATTTAACACATATATACATACATAGAGATGAGCTACACTACTCCATGGAGTAAAATGCATTGGTACTCCATGGCACTATATTTTTATTATGAAAATCCAAACGACCGATCCGAACTGCTCAACATGATCTCCATATTGAAATGTGCTTAGAGACCAAATTTTACATTTTTTGAAAAAAAATTTACTATTTATTAAGCAATTTTGAAAATCGCTGATCCGATGGTCCAGAAATTTGGTCTCCAAGCACATTTCAATATGGAGATCACATCTAAAGGTTCGGATCGGTCATTTGGACTTTCAAAATGAAAATACGCCATGGAATACAAACGCATTTTACTCCATGGAGTAGCGTAGCTCATCTCTGCATACATATACACATATACATATATACAACATTTTTTCTTTATAAACTCATTTTTTTTTAATATATGTATATATGTATATATAAATATATACATATACATATACATATATTATATATTATATATATAATACATATATATACATGTATTATATTATGAGGAGGGTTCAAATGCACTCAAATTTTTGTGCACCCAAATGCACCCTATTATTTTTCTCTGTTTTCAAAGTCCGAATAGTCAATCCGAACCGTTAGATGCGATCTTCATATTAAGATGTGCTTGGGGACCAAATTTTACATTTTTTGGAACTTTTTTAATATTTATTAAGCCACTTTGAAAATCGCTGATTTTACATTTTCTGGACCATTGGATCAGCGATTTTCAAAGTGGCTTAATAAATAGTAAAAAAGTTCCAAAAAATGTAAAATTTGGTCTCCAAGCACATCTTAATATGAAGATCGCATCTAACGGTTCGGATTGACTATTTGGACTTTGAAAACAGAGAAAAATGATAAGGTGCATTTGGGTGCACAAAAATTTGGGTTCATTTGAACTCTCCTTTTATATTATATATACATATATATACATGTAGAGTAAAGCTACTCTGCTTCGCGAA
This sequence comes from Carex pumila, assembly GCA_033356055.1. Classification (NCBI taxonomy): domain Eukaryota; kingdom Viridiplantae; phylum Streptophyta; class Magnoliopsida; order Poales; family Cyperaceae; genus Carex; species Carex pumila. The sequence goes on from JARJHM010000243.1 coordinate 46,932, forward strand.
TTAAACAGGGTGTTTTAATTCGCATTCATATTTCTAGTTTCGAAGTCCAAATAGTCGATTCAAACCGTTAGATGTTTAATCTATATTAAAATGTGTTTGGAGACCAAATTTTACATTTTTTTTGAATTTTTTTACTATTTATTAAGATGGTTTGAAAATGGCTGTTTTTTAATACCTACCGTTGAACGAAAACTTAAACTGAATTTTTGAAGCACTAAACGATGTTTTTTTTTTAATTCTGATTCTTCGCATACAACGATACTATGGGTTCCCTCAAGGCAAAATTGGATCCATCTCGTCCTCCCCTTTCCGAAAAGTACTCATACGCGCAAATCAGACTTTCCTAACCAAAGTTATGGCTGTTTAAAGTTTTTTTCAAAAGTTAAACTTTGGAAATTCATAACTAACTGTAGAAAAATCCAAATAAGTTGAAATTTATGTCAATTCTGTGTAATTTTGAATGCTCTATATGCTGGTGTAATCACTTTTGCAGTTTAGTCCCTGTATCAGTCCATACTTGTTGATTTACCAGCAAATGTCAAATTTAATGTTTTTAGTGCATTGCACTATACCTGTGGCCTTTGCCTAGTGCTTGCTGAGTTTGGACTTTGTACCATACCAGAGGTCAGTCTAGGATGCTTTGTGCATGGACAGAGATCTAATTTGAGGTTTGAATATATTTTAGTAGCTCTAAACTACTGTTTTAGTAACATAAATAAAGATAAGAAGATCAACAAGCTATCAGAGCTTGAAATTTTTTGAATAAAGGTCAAGTCCTTAATTAGTATTACATTTAGACTTGTGATATCTAACTGACAAATAAAATCAAAGTTATAAAGAGTTACAACATCACTTTATCAATATATCAAATGTCTTATTTTTTGGCATACACTTTAAACAATAAAACTTTTTCTTCACAAAATACTAAGATCTCTCTAAAAAATAAAAAATAAAAAAAGCGGACCACCCGTAGGGGAGGGTGGTCCGCTTGGTGTTTTGGGCCGTCCTAGACCTAGACGGTCAGAGCATTTTAAAAGAAAAAATCAAATCGAAGGACATTTTTAAATTTTTCTTTTTTTAAGGGTATTAATAAAAATGGCCGGAAGATCTGCTTGTTTCCGGTTTGAATTTTGGCATTTGTGGACCGTTGATTATTGTCTTGTTGAAGCAACTTTTGATTGACGAAGTCTCGAATACATGAGCCAGACCCACCTTTGACTTCGCAAGTACTTTCCTATGCCGTCAGCCATCTTCACATGGTTAAATGAGATGTGAACCGTTTATTTCAATCGGGTACGGTCTCAAAGACCACTGTAGCTAAGTAGGTTCGATTTTTTTTTTTTTTGTGTGACGAAAAAATATTGCTCGGCTGAAATTTTCGAATGACCTTCTTTAATTAGGACTATTATATTGGATCTTTAGTCCGAAAATTAACGGCTACTTTAACAGTTAAAAATAGTTAAAACTTCATTATTTTTTATGGAACATTAATTATCTTCATTCTTATATTAAGTACGTAGATGTTCTAATCTGCAAATTGTTATGATTAAAAGAAGAAATTTCATATTAAATATAACTCTCTGATCAAATTTTCTGATTCTATGCATCTCTTTTATTTATTTTTATGTGGAGGAGGGTTCCAATACCTCATCATATCTTATATTGTTTATCTTTGTTTTCAAAATTCAAACTGCTAATCCAAACCGCTCAACATGATATTTATATTAAAATATGTTTGAGGATGAAATTTTATAATTTTTGGAATTTTTTTACTATTTTTTAAGACAAGTACAAAATCACTGTTTTTATACCGTTAAAAAAAACATGAATTTTTTACCCATCTTAAAAAATAGTAAAAAATTCCAAAAATTATAAAATTTCATCCCCAACCATATTTTAGTATGGATATCATATTGAACGGTTTGGATCGACAATTTAGACTTTGAAAATAAAGATATATAATATGAGGTGTGAAAGGTATGAGACATTGAAACCCTCATTTTTTGTGTAGAAGTCTAAATTTATTTAGACACGTACTTGCTAGATTCAAATGGAATCATGTATTTGATTAGTCCTTATCTCTCTCTATTTTTTTAAATATTATTTAAGAAACTTTTTAATTGATTTGTCGTATTTTTATTTTTTTTCTATATTTTATGTCACTTAAGTAATATTATTCATCACTTAATATGTCATTTTGTATGAAATTTTTTAATAAAAATATGTCAAAAAAATTAAAAGAAAAAAAGGTGTTATTTAAAGAACCAGAAATATAATTTTGAGAGACGAAAGAAATTTTTACATTATAATACCAAATTTACCCTTCTTAATACTCTATTTTTATAATTCTATTTGTGACTAACTACATCAAAGCACACATTAAGTATGGTTGCCTATTTAGTATGTCGACTATTTTATATTTTCAGCGTTCTAAAGAAATATCATTACATATTTAGACGCTTACGAAGTGTATATTTTCTGATTCTAGATGCGTAGAATGCTTCACTTTCGATTACATCCATACAACAAGTCAGATAATAAAAAGTTACAACTTACAACTCATTTTTTTATACTATTTGTTATCTCATTAACAAATATAATTTAAAATTGTACAAAATAAACATATTTGTATTATTTTTATGTAATAAAAAAGCATTTATCAACTAGAAATTAATAATATTTATTTAATAAAAGGTCGAAATATAATAATTAAGGTGTAAAGTAATTACCACTTTTCCTTTATTTTTTTAAAATATTTATCTGTTCTAAAATTAAAGAAAAAATTATTAAATTTTTATATATGTGAATGTCTCTAGTGCAAACAGAAAAATTAAAGCAAAGAGCAAAAATAAAAATAAAAAATGACGCAAGCATAGAAAATCAATTATTGAAGCAAAACTGCTAAAAGCCTAAAAGCCAGTAGTATCCCGAAATAACAAATTACAAATGCAAAAAAAAAAAAAAAAAAAAAAAAGTTGGTAGTGCTAATTTCAATTTTTTGTTTAGAGAAATTGGGGAGTCTACGCAACAAATCTCTAGCATTGATTCTTGCCAAGAGATTTCACGTGAATATGTGATATCTTTACCTGGTTTTATCTTTCCTCTTAAAAAGTAAGATTCTCATTTTTAGTAAATCCTCTTTGCATTTCGCATCTGATAAGGATAAAGGATGTGATGGATTAAGATTTACCAAAGGAAATATAAAAAACGAACATAGATTTAGAATCTAAAAACTGTGTGCGGTTTTTCTCCTGGAAGGAAATGGATAACTTTTTTTTTATTAATTGAATCAGAGAAAGGTTTTCAAATTGGGGACAACTATATATTTCAGGGCTAAATATTCTCATTTTGAGAGAAAATAGAAACATTTTATTAATTATAATAAAATTATCCTTAATTAATACTCCTTCGATTCTTGCAGATAATTAAGATAATTTTATTTGAAACTCTTTTTTCTCCGGTACAAATAAATAGTCCCTAAATAATGAAGTATTTTATTTTGTTTATAATAATTCTTAAGGCAATTAATAAGAATCCCATAAAATCACATTATCTATAGTTGTCGTTAACTATAGCTACAAATTTGAAATCCAATCGAAACTTTAAAATTATATATTTTAAAGAATTAATTAAACAAAGGAATCTAATACGACTTCATGTGCAAACGCGAGAATATTCTCGTAAGACTCGTCCAATTTTAAATTAGAGGTTTTAAAGAATTTTTTTCAGTTGATGCGTCTGAATCGTTCAGTCAGCTTTAAAATTTAAAATTTGTACAGACTAGATCAAAAAAATATATTGTAACTGAATTAGCTTTGTTTAACTTTAAAAGATGCTCGTTTGTGTTAATGCTGACAATGCGGACTCGTTTTATATGGGTAGGTGCCACAGCGCTAGAGATCGATTAATATATCCTTCTTTCATTATTAGATTTTTTTTTTATTTTTTATTTTATACGAATGTGTGGATCTTAAAGGGATATACCTTTGTCTCTTTGAGAATTCAATTTAGAAGAAATAACGTATATATAATGGCTGGCTATGGGTGTCAATGACACCCGATTACCCTACTCGTGCTGTATTTGATACAATAGGTATGAATAAGATTTTTTTTTTTTTTAATTTATTGGGTATGAGTATGGGTATGGATAAAGATTTTTTTTTAATTTCTAATAGAACCATTTTTCACAAGCAAATCTCTTAAGGTGCGTTTAGATGAAATAAAAATAGCTAAAATAGAGGGTTATTCTAGAATAGAAGCTTATTCCATATTTAGACAGTCAAAATTAAAATAAATTATATACATTGTTTTAAAATTCAATGTCTTCCATATTTTAATTAACCGTTGAGATCATGAATAAATGGACAAATTGACCTAGCAGAAGTTTCCTTGTAATTTTATTAACAAAACCATTAAATTTAATTTATCTGTGCTTGCGATAATGAGATTTGACTTTCCACCGTAGATAATGAAGTTAGAGATAAAATAGACATCATAACGAAATTAAAAATAAAATGACTAGAGATAAGCTAACTTGACAAAGAGAGGTCAAGCTAATTAGTAAATCCATTTTGTTCGATCGTCAGGTGATGTTGAAGGTCTATATATATCTTATCTAATTATGGAGCAACTTGTCTTTTTAGTGCAACGCTAGCTCCAACTGTCAAACACGGGAAATTGATATTTGCCTCCATCCACCATCATTTATAAAAATAATTTTTAAACCATTCACGGGTAATTGCCACCACCGTTTTTTTCTCTATCTCTTGTCTTGTAATTCATAGAAAAAAAAAAAACTCCCACCTCTGCTTTTTCTCCAACTTCTGATCTCTTCGTTAGATCAAAAATCACTAGAGCAAAAAATAATAATTAGCACAGTTCCAAATAATAATTTATAGTGACAATAATACTTCGCTGCAACAAAATTTAATTTCTAGATTCGATATGTAAAGGAAGTGATTGCGTCTCTCCTCTCTTTTTCTTTATGTCCATTTTCATTACGTGGTTAGTTTGTGAAGCACATTCCAAGATTCATCATCATTATCTCTATCTAATAGACACTCCGCTATCCAAACTAGATCGTAATTTTACAAAAGAAAAATATATATATCCTGAACCTTGGATAAAAGTTTAATTTTGCCAACTTGTGTGAGACTCTGACTTCCTTTACAATATATATATATATATTATTTTTTTGTCAAAATTTAAAATGGCGTAACAAAAAATTGGCAACGGTCAGACAACTTATTGTAAAACTCAGTAGGTCCATTATTGAAAAAAGTAAGATGTAGGTTACGAAATTTTATTATTTGAACGGTAAAGTCAAGATTCTTTGCCTCCATCAACCACGTGTTAGATTTTGAAGAGAGTTTGAAATTGCTATACATTAATTAATTCAGAGGCGCACCGCGCACGCCACAAACTTGATAGTGAGAATATTTCAACTTTCAAGTCGGTGTTAACAATACAATACAAGTATTCAATGTCTCTTATAAAGTGTAACTAATATATCATTGATATTTTTCTAAAATAAATGAGAATTATTGTAAATTTAATGAATATATATCATATAATCCGTATATTTTGCTAAATTTGAGAATAATTCGAAGAAGTGTCGAAAAAGAATAAATACACATATTATTCGAAAAATTCATAACTATCAATTTTTTTTTTTAGCACAGATTAAACAAACTATAAATCACCGATATTCATATTTAATCAAAATTTGTGCGATAAAGAAATGTTAATTCGAAGGTGTGGAAACATGTTGGAGAATTTCCAGCCCAACGAAGGATACGATATCATCCAAGGTTTGCTCTTGAAATTGAGTTTTGCGTTCATCCTCATCGAAACCGTTTTAAAAGTTGAACGACTACGAGTGCACCAATTGTGTTTACAAACTGCAACGCCGCAGAAGATCTGCGCGGTTTCTTATGCGACTTTTGTGTTTTTATGCGGATAAAATATGTTATATTTAAAAAAGTAATGACTGATTATATTTATTATAGTTTAGATTTCAGTTAGTTTATAGAAATAACAAAGAAAGATATTTAAAAAATTATTATAAAATAAGTTATAAAAAATTATTGTGAAATAATTAGTCACATGACGTATCATGTGATGTAATGCGCAGGATCAAAACTAGAAATAATTTTAAGAGGTGGCTAAAATATTTTTGGAGTAACATATGACATATCCGTTACATTACGAAATTTTTTCTGCTGTTTTTGATAAATTGAAAGAAATTTATATATAGTGAATATATAAATGAGGAGGGATCAAGTTACAATAATTTTTGAGTTACAACAAATTACTACAACTATTTTCTATATTTTCAAAGTCTAAATCGTCGATCTAAACCGTTAGATATAATCTCTACAATAAAATGTGCTTAGAGACCAAATTTTACATTTTTTGAAATTTTTTTAGTATTGATTAAGATGGGTACAAAATTCAATAATCTGAATTTGACTAATTTTTGTACCCATCTTAATAAATAGTAAAAAAATTTCAAAAAAATATAAAATTTGGTCTCCATGTACATTTTATTGTAGATATCACATCTAACTGTTTGGATCGACGATTTGAGCTTTAAAAATACAGAAAATAATTGTGATAACTTGTTGTAACTAAAACATTGTTGTAACTCTTCTCTACATAAATTTACATTATATGTTTGATCAACGTAGAAATTAAGAAGGTCATATGGCACATATTATTGTATCCAATACCTACAAAATGTAACAACGCTAACATATAAGATATCAGGTTGGATGTCTGTGAGCCAAAATTTTTAAATATATCATAACTCTAAAAAAGATAAATCAAACCACTACGTTTTCTGAAAAATTCAAATTTTGATACGGCTGCATTCCCAAAATGCGGCCACTTTTCTGCAGGCATCTAAGAGATGTGGCCACCTTTTTTTTTTTTCATTCTTGTGCAGTTCAATCTAAACGGAAAAAAATGGTGGCCGCATTTAGAGGATATGACCCCCAAAAAAGATGGTCATATCTAAGGAATGTGGCTGTGTTAAAATTTAATTTTTTTAGAAATCGCAATTGTTTGGTTTATATTTTTTGAAAGAATGGTATATTTAAAAATTTCGTGTCTGTGAGGTTGAAAATACTGTCTTGAAAAATTACAAGTTTTTTTTTAATGAGTTGCTGTTTGAGTATGCTGGATGTAAGTGGGGACATGATAAAATTTTGAAGGAGCTACTTTTGTCTAATTGTAGATCTAGATCGATCTTTGATCACATGGGCTGGAGCAGTGCACCACTACTAGAGATAGATTGCCTAAATTTGTTTAGTGAATTCATGTTCTCTGTGCTAATAAAAAAATAATATTAAAAGATTCTCTGACGATCGAGACGATCGAGATCCATTAACAGATGCTCTTTTGAGTTGATACAGAGACGATGCGAATTCGTTTTCAAGATTAAATTAAGAGTCAAAATTAATAAAGGAAGATACACCTGTCATTTTGCGAGTTGAAATATGGCTGCTTTCATTTGCACACGACACCGGACCTGATTCGTTCAAATCCAGGAGGAATTAAAGTGTTTTTTTTTTTTTTTTCAACGAGTTTTGGCAGTCAAAAGTACTTTTTTTAGCGTGAAACTAAAATCAAAGATGTTAGATCATCTCAATATAAATATTATTAAATCATTTCAATATAAATATTATTAAATCATTTCATTATACATTTTAATTTAAATCGGTAATGTTCCGCATGAAAAATAATTAATTAAAGTGTTTCATGTGCTAAGCTTTGCTTCGAGTACACAGTTTGACATGGCTGATTAAATTTAATTATACATGACACTGTAATAGAGTTCAAAACAATCTACGTACATAATATTTATCCTACATCAAATAAAAAACAATTCTGTTAAAATATATACCCCTTTGTATTATACGACGACGGCAATAGATTTAGAAGATTTAGAGAGTCGATCGGAATATCTTTATGTAGGCATTTACTAAATTTAAAAAAATATATAACAATTCCTAATGATATTGAAATTTAAAGGTGGACATTTACCATACTATATTTTTTCTTCTTCTTAATTTGGAATCAGTTCGGATTTAACTCGCTAGCTAATAACTCGAGTTTACTGACTCGATTGATTTATGAGTCGAATCCAAGTTACCCCAACTCGGTTCGGAATCAATTCAGTTGGACTCACACCAAACCCTAATCCATATATTCCTAGTTTTTGCGTTCCCAAATCTTATACATGTTTCCCACAATCTACTGTATTGCTGCTTGAAACTAAAAAAACAATCATCGTTTCTCAACACAACTAAACCTTATCTGTTTGGTAATTTTTAATTATGTAATATTTTAGTATTTTTGTAATTTTTAATTATGTATTACACATTGTCTTATTATGTATTGTCTTTAATTGTTTATTATTTTGATAAACTATATAATATTTTTTTTGTTAGAATTAAATTAGATTGTCTCACTATGTACTATAGTATGAGTCATGAGTCGACTCGCTTTGACTCGAGTTGTTCGTGAGTTGATTCCAAATTAGAGCTTCTAACTCGAAACTAGATTAACAACTCGGACTCAGCTTGGCTCATGAATTTACGAGTTGAATCCAAATTGTCCTCAACTCGGACTTAACTCAGCTCATGAGCAGCCCTAATCTACTCATGCCATCATTGCGTTGGGTAGCTGATAAAAGTACTAGTCCTTCTGTTAGAATACATGAATTCGATTCTGCATTGGACATAATTGAGATAACTCTTAAATATATATATATATATATATATATATAGAGTGGGGTTAAAATGCACCCTCTTTTTTGTGCTCCAAACGTGCACCCTTCTCTCGTTTCTTCATTTTTAAAGTTCAAATAGTTGATTTGAATCTACCAACGTGTTCTACATATTAAAATGTGCTTGGAGACCAAATTTTACATTTTTTGGAAATTTTTTACTATTTTTTCAGAATTTTTGAAAATCATCACTGTGCTGAATTTTTTATTATTGTTAAGTTTAATAAAAAATTCTGAAAAAATAGTAAAAAATTTCCAAAAAATGTAAAATTTGGTCTCCAAGCACATTTTAATATGTAGAACACGTTGGTAGATTCAAATCAACTATTTGAATTTTAAAAATGAAGAAACGAGAGGAGGGTGCACGTTTGGAGCACAAAAAGGAGGGTGCATTTTAACCCCACTCATATATATATGAGTAAAACTAATATACACTTAAGTGTACCGTACACTTAACCCTAGAACCGTATGATTTTTTTTAAAGTCGTGTAGATTTTTCAAAAATTGTGCAGCGTGAATCTCAAAGCTAATCCTAGAATTCTAGAATTAAGTGTATATTGGATTGACTCTATATATATACCTTCTCATTCCCACTAGAAATGTTTACATTCTTAGTTTTTTGATTGCCATAAATTAAGGCATGAAGTAATTCTCATGCACGTTGGATGCTTGGACAGACACATGTGCGTACCATATTTCTATAATTATGTATATTATCTCTTTGAATATTTAATTAATAAAATTTTATTTGTTGTCAGGCTCATAATGACAGTCACAACCGTAAACAAAAGAATTCTGATGTAACTTCAGATTTCAGATGGACATTTCTCATTTCGCAACTCTGAAATAAAAGTCGTCTCGCTATTTTGTTTTTAGTAACATTTATATTTTATATATTTGATCAAATCTAGTTTCCAAACTCAAATTTCAAACATTATGAGTTGGATTCAATTAAACTTTCTTACAAATTCTAGACCTAATTAATTAGCCCAACTTTTTTTAGTTATCATTTGAAAAAAAAAATAGAGAGTTCACATGGAAAATTGAGAAAAATTCGAAGTTACTCGATGGGTATACAGATATTATATGTGCGCACCACCCAAAAAACATGCCACCCCACATGAACATCACTCTCAAATAGTATCAAGTACCGGTTAGCTTTATTTTATTATATTTTTTTTTCAAATGATAACTGAAAAAAGTCACAAATTCTGGAAGAAAGAAACAAGTTTGATCAGTTCATCCGATATTTTTAATTAAGAGAAAACAAAAAATATTTTGCCAGGTGCCTCCACGAGACCACGACTTGTTGTATTCAGCCTTAATTTGGGAGAATTATTGTGCCGACAATCAGGAGCCAAGTCGTTATTTTTTCTCATCTCTCCGAGAAAAAAGAATTAAAAGTTCATGTGGTGGCGCACATGTACGTACATGTGTTATTTTTAGAACAAATAAATATATAAATTGAAACATGGAAAAATTATATATTTACTCTTCCAAACTTTTGAAAGTTGGTATTTCTCTCCTAAAATACATACCATCATATTTATATATCCTTCGAAATTAAAAAAAAAAAAATCTCAAATTCACTTAATTTATTGTCTTTTTAATTATAACTCATTTTAAATTTATGAATTTCTCTTTTTACTTTCTATTAAAAAATAAAAAGTGCATAGCATGTATATATAAATGTTCGGTTTTCTAATTAGTTAGTCTGTGAGAGCAAAAAAATTATTTTCATATGCACCCACAAGCTACTTAAATTTCAATGTATATGTGTCAAAAAATAGAGAAATTATCCATTTAATCTCACAAATTAATCAATTAGAAGATTGAATATTTTCTTTATACATACTACATATTTTTTATTCTTTAATAAAAGATAAATGTGAACCTTATAAATTTTTGATATAGAAAAGTAGAGGTATAACCTACTAACTCCTATTTAGTGTGAATAAAAGATTCACATCTGAGTTTCAAACTCATGGCATCTCAAACAGAGACTGTCACGCTTTGCTACAAGAATAAAGAATGAAACATGTAAGAAAATAAATTGAACAAATTTGTGAATTACTAAATTTAAAATAAATAAATATAATATTATAAACTTTAGGAGGAGATATACATAGTTTTGAAATTGTTCATCCAAACTCTTATGTTTTTACCATACTAGTTAAGTGTCTGTGCGTTGCAATGGGATTGAAATATTATTTTGATTTCTTTTTTAAGATGTGATTTATATTTATTTGATTTTTTCATAATGTATTAATCAATAATGAGAGAAACAAAAATCAATAAATTCAATCGAAGTGTTAATAGATGGAAACACAAACAACCACATTAAACAGGGCCACGGAAGATCCGAGAATATATCATCTGAGATATCCCAACTTTTGCTTTTTCTGTGAGATATGAGTGCGTATCCTCTGAGATACCTCATATTTTGCATGACCGACGTGTCCGGTTCCTATTCGGAGATAGCATGGGAGTGAGTTTTATTTGAGCTTTGAGAGTTGTGCATAACCTACTTGAACTTTTGAGATTTTGGAAAAGTCACGCACCATATGAGATATCTCGGAGGATGCGAATTCGTGAGATATCCCAACTTTTGCGTGACGCGTGCCCGGTGCCTATTCGGGGTGCTGTAGGGGTCAGTGTTATGTGTGTTTTGAGATTCGTGTGGAGCGTATTTAAACGGTTGGGAAAACACGTGGAGTGTATCTGGTGCCTATTCGTGTGGAGCGTATCCGGTGCCTATTCGGTTGGGAAAACGCGTGGAGTGCATGAAAAGACGGAAAAACGCGTGGACACTTTACTGAATTATTATGCGGCTTTTCGTGTGATTAATACATTTTTAATTAAATTTAGATTTTTACACGCTTGACTACATGAAACAAATGTATAAAATCAAACTCATTTATTAAAGGCTGAGATTAAGATCAGTTTTGATGAGTGGCTGAGATTCATAGAATGAACGGCTCAGATCTTCTCTGGACAGATAGAGGGTTGGGTCCTAAAAAAATTTGCATGCTATTATAGTAGTCCTGATAATTAATGAATTTCTTTTCTCCATATTGAACATATGCTGAATATTTGCGTCCTAGCTAGTGCACATAAATTCGGAATCGAATCATTCTCTTTCATCTTATGAATAAGGAGGATTTTAATTAATTAATTGATTGTAGATTGATTAATAAAATAAAATTTTAAATTAGAATATTTTATCTCCTTGCCCCTTCACCTTCTAATATTAAGATAATCTTACTGGTACAAATTGAAGAGCCTAATTTGAAAAGCTGAAGATAAGATGAAAATAATCCAAAAACCTAAAACTAAGCTAACAAAATTATTGCCTAGTCATGCAATGTTTGGAATCCGATGCTACTAAGGTTGTAGTGTTGCTTTCACAGTGATAACATTTGCGTGCGAATAAAACACTTTTTCTGAGTTTCTAAACCGAACGACGAATTATTCAGTTGACCGAATTTGTATTGAATTATTTGCGAATAAATCTAAATTTACAAATTATTCGCGAATAAAATGTGAAAAATAATTTAGTATTTTTTTTTGCTCCCTTGTGGAACCGAATCATTCTCGAATTATTCTCAAATTATGAATATTTAACCCTATCGAATCGAATTCGAATAATTCTCTTGTTACTGTGATTGCTTCTACTTCTGGACCACTCAACAATCACTTATTTTTGAAAGGTGAAAGGTCAAGTCGAGAGGAAAAAAAAATTATAGTTAATTTTTTTTTTTAATCCATCTACAATCAATTAGTTAATTAAAAAGATTTTCATGCCATATATGAATAGAGATTTGGTTCCAATAAATTCTGTTTCTTATGTTGATAATAAAGTGGGAGGTTGAGGGCATAATTTAGTAAATTTGTAACTTTATGTACTTGGATCATTTGAGGCTTTGAGGCCTGAACTACCTTTTTAATCTGACTTCGATACTTAAAGATGTAGTAGACAGAAATGATTCAAAATGAATAAATTAAAATTTATAATGAAGCGATTTTGTTGTTTTTTCATTCTGAATTATTGTATATTTGTATTGATTCTGAAAATTGGTTAAGCTAATCTCAACGGATAACATGGAATTCTAATTCTGATAAGAAAGTAATTATCGGTTCTTGGGCTGAAATCCGAAAAAAGCCCGCCACTTCCAATTCTATTACATTTTCCCCAATCAGCAATAGCTCTCCCCTTCTCACCGCGCTACCGCCACCATGGCACTCCAGCGCCTCCGTAGGCTCTCCACGGCGCCGCCTTTAGCCGACGGAGGACTCCTACTCGCTCTCCGCTCCGAACTCAACCACGAGCTCACTCATCAGGTAACCATTTATTCTGTGGTCCCACTCGCCAATGACTCTCTAAATGTAAAATTGGCACTTACTGAGTGATCAATGCTCCTATGTTTCACCACAGAGTTGTCAGGTGCCGATCGTACCATCTGATTTCTCTCTAGAGTATAATGCGCCTCGCTCGCAAGATGTACTACTGAGGCGGCGAGATGTGAGCTCTAACGAGGAGGTTGTGGTGTCTGCATTGCTGGGTCCGCTGCGGTTTTATGGCGAAGAATCACCTTCGCAAGAAGTGCGTATGAAAGTTTGTGTGAAGAAACTGGCTTACGGGCCGGTGGTGAGGTTTGACTGTTGCGTGTTTGATCGGAGTGTAAATGTAGGCGGGACTTCATCTGATTTTGATGTGAGGGGCGTGTGGTATCATTCGTCTCTTTACAAATCAGGGATTGGGAGGAAGTATTTGGGGCCAGAGTACAGGTGATTTTTCTTTTTCAATTTGTAATTTTGACGACTCATGCCATTGCACATGACATGCTTGTGAAAATGCGGATCTAATATTAGAATTTTTAGTCGTGCATGATTGCTTGATGTATATGGGAAACAGTTACTTTATTTTATATCCTGAATTTGTAATATATCAATATTGGTACATAAATGAATATCAATGTTGCTAAGCCGAAAGAACTACAGTGGCACGAGTCCCGTTTCTCTACGGAGATGTCGCAAGTCCAATTCTCGAGAATAGCATCTAAAAAATAAAAAAATGTTGCCAAGCCGATGTGCTGTATGGTAAAAAGAATCTATAATGGACCTCGACCATGTAACTGTATCAGTTTTAAGAGGTACTTGTACACACCTATTGGTCCAAGACCATGCTGATCACATGCCATTTTTATCTCAAGGTTATAATATACTGTCTTCCTCTTGCATCATTTGGTGTTGCATTTGCTGTTTAGACAGTATGAATTGAAATAATATTTGTTATTACATTTTGTAGCACTTTGGATCCAAAGTTGCAACAGGCATTCAAAGAATATCTGGTATCAAGAGGTATAACCACTGAGCTAACGAATTTTCTTGTGAAGCACTTGAACAACAAGGAGCAGGGCCAGTATGTGAATTGGTTGCAAACTTTGGAAGCTGCTTTTGCAAAGGATTCATAATTCTCTTCAATTTTTCCGTAGATATTTTCTTTTCTGATAATTGCTAGGCGAGCTTTAGGCTTGCAGTTTGAAAAAGAAAATGCTAAACCTTTATTGAGCTAAAATATCTTGTTTATTTCTCTCAGTTTTATATTGTCTACGGAACCTGACCCTTTCTATAAAGGCTGTTGGTACAGTTTTTTCTTTCCTCAAAATTATTTCACCGGGGATAAAAAAAAAAGTGATCAGCTTTTGTTTTAGCAAATGACAAAGGGTATTCCGCTTTTGCTGCTTTTACATTTTGGGATTTAATTATGCTTGAGGACATTATTTTATGTAATTATTCTCATGTTCATGTTTAGAGAATTATTATATTTTTGCCAAATGGAATTGTCCACCAGTATACTTACAGAAAAATGTGGGCGACCAAAAAGACTTTGCTTCATATATTTGCACTGCAATAATTCAGCTGTAACATTAATAAGAGAATTGGAATTCAAAACTTGGACTTCAATGAGAAACTAGAAAAGACATTTTATTTCAATTCATTCTATGCATTTGATCTCGGGGGCCCAAACAATTACAACTGGGCTGACTTTATCATTTAGAGGCCTGTATATTTGGGCCAGAAATTTGTCATGACGACCTTTATAATCTCAGTTGGGCCAAACTCAATCCGGAACCGGTTGGGACTGCAGGGGCTTGGCTTTGAGATTCGTGCTACATGAAAAGAACGTTTCAGATTTAGTGCTTGCACCTCAGGTACCTGGGGTGATACGGATATGGTAAGTAGTGCAAAGTGCAAACCGTGGTTCCCAAACAATCCTCTCCAGTTTTCTAATCCTGGTAGATTCTGTTCAAAATATCAATTGTCGAATTGAAAATCTAACGATTCACATTTGGCGTTTCGAAGAGCCACAGGACCACAGTGATTCAACACCGCGTTATTTTACTCTTTTCATACCTCGTCTTTCCCCTTTTACTAGAACTGCCATTGGCTGAGCTATCGTGAAACAAATTAATCTAAAATTTACCAAAAATTGAAACTAATCGGGGGTCTTTTTGTTTCCTCTTTCTATTTAACCGCACTCTGACCTATTTCTTGGCTGTAGACCTCCAGTCTGATAAACCCTCTCTTTCGGTCAAATTAAGGTTCTGAGTGGCCGAGTAGCAAAAATGAGGAAGAAGCTCGACACTCGCTTTCCTGCGGTAAGGTTTTGCTTCCTCTCATACGTTTTTAGGGTTTTTATTTGTTCTCAAATGTCGACCAATTTGTTCCCTTGAGTGAAATTGCAAGTTTTCTTGGTGATTTATCTTTGGGTTTTGGCGTTCGTATCACAGGGTTTAACATCTTCTTCTCTCTGTTGTTGATTCAATCCGTTTTGATGAAGTATTTGGTTTTTTTATTTTTATTTTTTTGGATAGTACAGTTTCTTAATTATTTCTTGAACTTATAACATTCTTGCTGTAAGTGAAGGCCGAGTTTTCTTTTGTGTCGTTTATAATTTGAGGTTAGTCGGATTATTAATTCCATTGGGTGAATTATATCTTAATTTGTCTTAATTTCTTGCAGGCGCGAATAAAGAAGATAATGCAAGCTGATGAGGATGTGGGCAAAATTGCAATGGCTGTCCCTGTTTTAGTTTGTAAGTTCTATCAAATCTCAATTTAGGTAATTTAGATAGCCTCATGTTAAGCTCTCTTCTAGTATTTATTGAACATTGAGTGTGTAATGCTTTGCAATTGAAACCTCTATACATTATACAACTCAATTTTGTATGTACACAGCCAAAGCACTTGAAATGTTTCTCCAAGACCTCTGCGGCAGGACTTATAACATTACTTTGCAAAGAGGCATGAAGACAGTGAGCTCCCAGCATTTGTAAACCATCTTTTGTTTCTTGAATTTATTGAACCCTTATTTGTAATACCAGCATTTTGAGGTGTAGACAGATATTTTTTATTTTAAATTTTGGCTTGAATTTCTTCCCAGGAAGCAGTGTGTGCATGGCTTTAATCACTATGATTTCCTCAGAGAGATAGTGAGCAAAGTACCAGACATGGGGGGTAGCGACGGTGGCGGTGGTGGTGGTGAGAGTAGATCTACCCAAAGAAGGTCCAATCCTTTTTCTTGGTCTAATATGACTATAAAGTTAATTAGTTGTGTTGTTAGATTTTAATGTTTTTTGCTTAATTCAGGAAAACAGTCGAGGAGGAAGAAAATGAAGAACAGCTGAAGAAGGCTAGAATTGTAAGTCTTTGTTTATTTTTGCTTGGTCGCATCATGACTACATATTATTGTTTTTGAAAGCATCATTTTGCCCCTTCTAAATACTTTGCTAGCAATTTGTCCCAATAAAGTATTGAGATTGTATATATTTGACACGAGATAGTGTCTATGCTAATGTATTTTTTTTTTTTTAAAACATCAACAAACACTAGAATGCCGCAATGATTTATATGTACTAGTGTTACAATTCTGTGTATGCTTGCATTTGATCCTCAATTTACTTGGTGTTACCCAATTGCATGGGCATATCAACAATATATAACATGACTTTCATTAGTTACAGGATGCTGTTCTTGCGTATAATGCAAGCAGTAGCACTGGTGCTCCTTCCGGTACTGGCCGGGGCCGGGGCAGGCCACGTGGTAGTGGCCGGGGCAGACGTGGTGGTGCACGTGTGGCTGAGAGAGATGCCTCCAGTCATTATGAGGATGACCCGGGTATCTCCCCCGTACACACTGATGATGTGGACCCCACCACAGAGCTCTCTGATTCTGCAAAAGAAAATGCCGGGCCTGTTCGCAATTTCGACCTGAATGTTGATTTCAGCGAGAATGCACCTGCTTCTGTGGGCCCCTCAGCCACAACTGGGCCACAACTGTCAGAGATGATTCAGGACACACAACCGTCAGAGATGATTCAGGATGCACAACCGTTAGAGATGATTCAGGATACACAACATGAGTATCCTTGTTGGTCTGTGGATGACATGAAGAAGATGGCTGTGGACCCAGTCCAGTTTGCTCTGATGCACCCGAAGGTTGACGAAGAGGAAGAGGATTATGACAATGAAGAGGGGTGATATGTTAGAACAGGATGCTGATGTGGCAACACTTTAGACCTATGTGGGGCCGGTGATGCCATGTCAGCAGGGCATACCTATTGTTGTAGTTTTGTTTAGTTGTGTTGTGTAAAATTGGGAGGGGCTTTATGTTTTTTAGGCTAGGTTGTTTAGATCCAAACAATTGAATCTTGGCAAGCTCTGACAATAGTTATGGGGGGGAGGGTATGTTTAATAGATCAAAATTCAAAGTAGTGGCATTGTTGTCTGATTGTTGATTGTCAATTGTCGAACTAAAAATCTAACAGTTCATAGTTCGCGTTTTGAAGAGCCACAGTGATTTAACACTGTGTTTTTTACTCTTCTCATATCTCGTCTTTCCCCTTTTACTAGAACTGCCATTAGCTGAGCTATCATGGAACAAATTAATCTAAAATTTACCAAAAATTGAAACTAATTGGGGTTTTTTTTCCCCTCTTTCTATTTAACCACACTGCGACCTATTTGTTGGCTTAAGTCTGATAAACCCTATCTTTCGGTCAAATAAAGGTTCTGAGTGGCCGAGTAGCAAACACGAGGAAGAAGCTTGACACTCGCTTTCCTGCGGTAAGGTTTTGCTTCCTCTCATTCGTTTTTAGGGTTTTTATTTGTTCTCAAGTGTTGACCAATTTGTTCACTTGAGTGAAATTGCAAGTTTTCTTGGTGATTTATCTTTGGGGTTTTGGCATGCCTATCACAGGGTGTAACATCTTCTTCTCTATGTTGTTGATTCAATCCATTTGATGAAGTAATTGGTTCTTTTTTTTAATTTTTTTGGATAGTACAGTTTCTTAATTATTTTGTGAACTTATAACCTTCTTGCTGCTCATGGAGGCCAAGTTTTCTTTTGTGTCATTTATACTTTGAGGTTACTTGAATTATTAATTCCATTTGGTGAATTATATCTTAATTTGTCATAATTTCTTGCAGATGCGAATAAAGAAGATAATGCAAGCTGATGAGGATGTGGGCCGAATGAAAATGGCTGTTCCTGTTTTAGTTTGTAAGTTCTATCATATCTCAATTGTCCCTGTTTTAGTTTGTAAGTTCTATCAAATCTCAATTTAGGTACCCTCATGTTAAGCCCTCTTCTAGTATTTATTGAACATTTGAGTGTGTAATGCTGTGCAATTGAAACCTCTATACATTATATAACTCAATTTTGTATGTACACAGCCAAAGCACTTGAAATGTTTCTTGAAGGCCTTTGTGGTAGGACCTATAACCTTACTTTGCAAAGAGGCATGAAGTTAATGAGCTCCCAGCATTTGTAAGCCATATTTTGTTTCTTGAATTTACTGAACCCTTATTTGTAATACTAGCATTTTGAGGTGCTGACAGATATTTGTTATTTTAAATTTTGCTTCAATTTCTTCCCAGGAAGCAGTGTGTTCTTGGCTTTAATCACTATGATTTCCTTAGAGAGATAGTGAGCAAAGTACCAGACGTGGGGGGTAGCGACGGTGGCAGTGCTTAGAGTAGATCTACCCAGAGAAGGTTCAATATTTTTTCTTGGTCTAATGTGACTATAAAGTCAATTAGTTGTGTTGTTAGATTTCAATGTTTTTTGCTTAATTTAGGAGAACAGTCGAGGAGGAAGAAAATGAAGAACAGCTGAAGAAGGCTAGAATTGTAACTCTTCGTTTATTTTTGCTTGGTTGCCATCATGACTACATATTATCTGGATTTGACAGCATCATGTTGCCCCTTTAAAATACATTGCTAGCAATTTGTTCTGTTAAAGTATTTGTATATATTTAAGAGGAGATAGTGTCTGTGCTCATATAAGAGATATCTGGTGACATTCTTATGTTTCGTTGTGCTAATGTATTTTTTTTTAAAACATCATCAAACAAACACTAAAATGCTGCAATGATCTATATATACTAGTGTTACAATTCTGTGCATGCATACATTTGAACCTTAATTTACATGGTGGGACCCAATTGCATGGGGATATTAACAATGTATACCATCTTTCATTAGTTACAGGATGCTGTTCCTGCGTACAATGCAAACAGTAGCACTGGTGTTCCCTCTCGTACTGGCCAAGCCAGGGCAGGCCACGTGGTAGTAGATGGGGCAGACGAGGTGGTGCACGTGTGGCTGAGAGAGAGGCGTCTCCCCATCATAATGAGGATGACTTGGGTATCTCCCCCGTGCGCACTGATGAGGTGGGCCCCTCAGCCTCAACAGGGCCACAACCGTTAGAGATGATTCAGGATACACAACACGAGTATCCTGGTTGGTCTGTGGATGACATGAAGAAGATGGCTGTGGACCCAGTCCAGTTTGCTCTGACACACCAGAAGGTTGATGAAGAGGAAGAGGATTATGACAATGAAGAGGGGTGATATGTTAGAACGGGATCCTGATGTGGCAACACTTTAGAGACCTGTGGGGGCTGGTGATGCCATGTCAGCAGTGCATACCGATTGTTGTAGTTTTTTTAGTTGTGTTGCGTAAAATTGGGAGGGGGGCTTTTTGTTTTTTTTAGGCTAGGTTGTTTAAATCCAAACAATTGGGTCTTGGCAAGCTCTGATAATAGTTATGGGTAAAGGTATGCTTAATAGATCAAAATTCAAAGTAGTTGCATTTTTTATTGTAAAAAAATGCTAGGGATGCTTATAGGCTATAGCAGTTAAGTAGTTTTTATTACTATTGAAGTTCATAAGATTGTAATTGCTCATGACAATAGGCCATGTTTTATGATGTTACTTTATTTAATATAAATGTCTGTTTGGATCACTGAAGTTGAGGCAGTTGATAAGTGGAGTTACCTTATTTCAGCAAATTCTCTCCCTTATGGGAGTTTCACCTATGTTCAATTTATCATGTACACGAGTTACAGCTCTTTCTGCTCTTCATCCTTGTGAAGTGAAAGGTAGTACAATCCTCGAGTGGTGGCAGCTGGGAGAAGCAGAGCCCCTACTGCTATTTCCCTTGTTCACGGTACCAAATTCTTTCCCACCTCTCTCTTATTTCGGTTTTGATTGGAACAACCAATTAATGGCTCATATTCATGTTTGATTGTGTTGTGATTCAATATTGATGAAGAATAAAGGTTCTATAGCAGTTTTACTCACAAACATGGGTTGACTTGGAGATTTGCTTTCTTGGAATTTTTTTAGTATTTATTAAGATGAGTACAAAAATTCAATGGTCTGAATATAGCGATTTTGTTAAATACTTCATAAATAGTCAAAAAAATCGAAAAAAATATAAAATTTGATCTGCTAGCACATTTTAATATATCCATTATGTTGAATAGTTTGGATCAACTATTTGAATTTTGAAAACTTTGTAAATAGAGAGTGTAATTTGGTGTCACCAAAACAAGTGTAATTGGATCTCTCATCATATATAAATGATCCAAATTTTTTTATAAATAAATATGATCTATTGGCATATCAATAAAAAAAACAATGTATATATAAACAATCCAAACTTTTCTCCCACCCGGATCCCTAATACTTTATAACTGACCCTGTTAAGATATAACTAAAATTGAGATAATGATGTTTATCATGGAATTTATCAATTAACCATAAATTGTAATGTTCTTACCGAGTTTTATCTTGTACAGTTTAAGAAAACATCATTTAAGATGATTTAGCTACTTTTTTCTTTCTTTAAATCTTCACAAAGGCTGCGAAGTTGTATGAGAAAGTCGACAGGGGTGGATGCATGATTTCTACTGAGGGAAAGAGAGAGAATCGGATTCAAATAGCTTATTGGATTTGAACCCATTAGCTAATATGGTACAATTCAACGTAACAAAAAAAAATAACAATCAACATAACAAAAATCCTAAATTACTTAAAAATATAACAATTCAACATAATATAGCTTATAGTTGAATGAAATGTTTTTAGCTTAAGAGACTATTATCAATTTATCTCAAGTTTTTGTTTTTGCGAGTCTTCAAAGTGTATGTATTATCTGCTTTACCCCTTATATAATGTCACAATTTTAAGTTCCTTGATATGTAATTAATAGATAAAATTAGATGGAACTTTATGCGGCAAGAGACATGATTAAAAGAAATTCCCCTTGTTAATTGGGATATGATATTCTAGGAAACAGATATACGGGGGGATGGAGATTATCAAGCTTGATGATTTCAATAGAGCTTTGATATCCAAATGGTTGTTTAAATATTACGATTCTACTTACGACAGTAAGTGGAAGCTGATCACAATTGCTAAGAGTAAAAATGGTGTCAGATATGTCTCTCCTGTGGGGAGGGATATCCTGGCTAATGAGTTTAATGAAATAATTGTACTAATAAAAACTAAACCGATAGATTCAACCAAGCCAGATTCATGGCCCTGGAACACTGTAGATCCGTCTCTAGAAATCGAACTCTTAATTTTTAAATAACAATAGTTCTAGGATATTTTTTCAGCCAACTGTATTACCTCTCCTTTTTTAGATGATTTAACTACTTTAATACATTATATGTTTACATCTATTATATATGTCACTCAAGTATTGCAAATATTCTATGTAGGCGGATCATACTAAAGAGAAGCCCAAATTATAAATTGCCGCTCTTTATTTGACATTCCACATCTATCTTATATTTTAATTGATTTTGGAGTGGCAAAAAACTAATTTGAAGTTTTGGGGTGGCAATTCCATAATTTCAAAGTTTTAGAGTGACATAATTTTTTTTTTCCCAAGCTGATAACAGTACCCGCACTGTATATGTAGGGGGGATCACCGAACATTAAATATGAAAAAATAACTTTTTTGTGGAGATTGAAAATATTCCACAATTCGATTTTTTTTCTTAAAGTATTAATATATATGCATGAAAGTATTTATACCTATGTACGAAAGTAATTATAGCTATGAGGTGAATAATTATTTATTGTGTGGGTACTGTAGCGCAAAAATAATAGTGCCCGCAGCACTGAAGTATTTATACGATGAGGTCAACTATTTTTGTTAGACAAAGGCTGATGTGAGCATGATTGGGGAACTTCAAAAGAGATAATCATAACGAGTCACGCATCAAAGTATTAATATTTTTTTAAATATTAATATCTTATCTTCTAAGTATTTATAACTACAAATGTATACATATCTAAGTATTTTGTACATATGACACTGAAAGTATTAATATCTAAGTACTGAAAGTATTTATATTTATGTATTGAAGTATTTATTCCTATGGAGTCAACTATTTTTGTTAGAGAAATGTTTGATGCGAGAACGAGTGCAGGAATTGTAAAAGGAAAACTATATAATTAGTGGAGATTATAGAGAAATGATGTTGCTGAAATTTTTAAATAATAATTAGTTGAAACTATATAATTAATGGGACCATATATAATATATTATTTCTCTAAATGTGGGTACTGTGCGAATATTGTAGCGCGGGTACTAAAATTATTATTCTTTCTTTATTTGGTATTAGTGTATCTAACTATTAATTGGGTCTCATAGGAGTTGGTACTTGGTACTTAGTGTTTTATGAAATTTTGCAGTTAATTAAGTCGGTTTTCTATTTTTCCTTTAATTATGTTTTATAAAAAATATTCTGCCTTTTAGTCCGTGACTCCGTGTTATAAAAAACGGACTGACTCGAACCGAACGATTGGACCTAATAAATCGGATCCGGCTCACTTCGTTTAATATGTCGTTTCTAATCGGAAAAAAGCGGATTAATAGAACTCAAGGGTTTGTAGCCTCCGCTCCTGTCTTTTCACTTTTGTAGCCTCCGCTCTCTTCTCCTTCTCGGTGCTCCATCTCTTGCGAGTTGCGAAGCATTAGGTACTTCACTCTCTGTCTCTTGCGAAGAGGCATTTGCAACTCTTTGCCTCTGATAGAAACATGCAAGGAGGTAAAGCTAAGTACAAAGGGGGGCCACCGAGGAAGCGGTGGAACAACCCAAATTTTAACAGCCCCAATTTCAGTTCAGCAAAGCGGAAAAAGCCAAATGAAGAGGAAAGGGATGAAGCGCCTATTGAAACCCTCTTCAGGATTCTATGCCCAATTAGAAAAATAGGTAGCGTTTTGGGCCGTGGGGGGGACATCATAAAATCTCTCCGAGCTGAGACTAATGCAAAGATCCTGGTGGCCGATGCTGTGCCTGAGTCTGATGACAGGTACTTAGGGTTGATTTGCTTAAATTATTAGGGTAAAAATGGATGAAATCAGGTTGATCTGGTATTCTTGAGGACATGAAATTGAAAAACACTGAATATATTTGGTCATACTGGTCATGGAGAAAAAAAAATGTCATTTTTTGTCTTTCTTGCTTAGTTTGTTGTTTATTTTCTCTGTCCCATGAATATTAACAAAATGGTTATGCAGTAATATGCCATCTTTTACCTATTTTGCCCTAGTTTGTGTTTTATTCACTTTTCTTTCCTTAAATATTACCATAGGGTTACAAATATCAATTCCTGTAGTATTGGTTAATCTTGATAGATCCATTAAAATCTAACCAATTATTCAAAATTGATTGACATTTTTGCTTCTTAAATAATCATGTGTTTCTCCTCCCATCCTTCAACAGGGTCATAATTGTCTACAGCCATGTGAGCGACCAGCCTGAGAATTCTGAACAAGACGAAGACCCTACGGAAGCCGGGAACTTCACCGGCACTGATGAGTTAAATGGGGACGGCTTGAAACCCCTCTGCCCGGCCCAAGACGCCCTATTGAAAGTGAATGACAGAATTGCGGCTGATGAAATATTGCATGGTGGTGGTGAAGAGCTGGAGGTAGCAGCCCGCATTCTGATACCGCGCAACCAGGCCGGTTGTGTGATTGGCAAGGGAGGCACTATTATTCAACAGCTGAGAGCGGAGACCGGAGCTGGGATCCGTGTTCTGCCTCCTGATACTCTCCCTCCATGCGCTATGCGCTCTGACGAGCTGGTCCAGGTAAATTGTGGTTTCTAGAAAATTCTGTTTGTACCTAGCATGCCTCAAATTGGAGGAAATGCCAGATGTAGCCTAACAAACAACAAAATATCTGCTGTAGTTTTTCCTGCGTTTCTTATCATATAGAAGAAAGGTGGTTTAGGTAACTTTGAGTTTGCATTACTGAAGTTGGTTGTTTAAAATATAATTTTGATGCTCGATGGCGCATGCTAGATAATGTCATTTTTCATCAAATCTCAGTTATTCCAAGAAAAGAAAATATTTTTTCCGTAAGGGTGACTTGTACACTGCGGCAAGCATCCTTGTACACAATTTGTTTTTGTTATTTTAACTAATGAAAAAATCAACACTTTTAAAGTCAGACATTATCGACTTATATCCCTAATTTTGTTTTATGTTCAGATTTCTGGGATCCCTTCTCTGGTTAAAAAGGCTTTGTATCAGATCTCAACCTATCTGCATGTAAACCCACGCAAGGAGAACCCGCCGCTTAAGGAAATTATATATGCAAGTACATACGGAGGCTTCCAGTCGCCACCGCCACCTTTCGAGAACCCAATGTGGGGCCCGCCTCGTGGTCCACCAGGACCTCCGCCGCCATCATGGGGATATGACCCTTACAGGAGTGACACATCTGGTTATGGATATAATTCAGGGGGCTATAGCAAAGGTCGCTCTGACAAGTATGAGGAGTTTATTTTAAGATTGCTGTGCCCTGCTTGGAGAATCGGAGGTGTAATTGGGAAACGTGGGAGCCATGTACGTCAGCTGGAGGAAAATACTGGCGCTCATCTTCAAGTTGAGGAAACCACGGAGGCTGATGAACGGGTCCTAGCAATCTCAGCAAAGGAGGTAGTTTCTTCAATCCATTATTGAAGTTAATTCTGTAGGCAAAAGCTTTTACTGATCTAAGTTTTTTTAGTCATCTGCCTATATTTGACAACCAGGGATCACAGAATATACATGTGTGTTATATCATGTAGATTTTCTGTTGGTGAAGGGTTAGCCCTTGTTCGAAGTGGTTTTTTAACAATTGATTAGTACCTCAGAGTGCATGGAACTACTTAGTTTTGCGTTGGTGCAGTTTTTTAATCAATACTTTTGTTTCATTATCTTTTTCAGACCCTCGCAGAGCCTGTATCTCAGGTGATCAAGGCTCTGGTCCAGCTTCAAAGCCACACAACACCTTCTGACGAGGGACCAGTTGTAACAAAGCTCATTGTTCCCTCTCAAAGGGTTGGTTGCATAATCGGAGAGGGAGGCACAATAATTAGTGAAATGCGAAGGCGTACTGGTGCCGGTATAAGGGTTTACACCAAAGATATGAGGCCAAACTTCCTTTCCCCAGAAGATGAGCTCGTAGAGGTGAAGAATTTGTATTTTGTTATTTTTTTCAGATTCTTCAATTATACAGACTATTTACATATATATCTTTTAACTTTTAAGGCATATCCTGCATTTATAGCGGTGTAGGTATGCCCAGTTGAATGTGATAATTCTGGTCCATTGTACCATCGTAATAAAGCTAAGTTTTTATGTTTCTGACCCCAAAATCCCAGTAGCCCTTACCTGAAATTTCTTTGCTGTGTCCTTCCCTGATGCTATTACAACTTATTACATGAATTATTGCGCCTTTCCAGATTACTGGGGACCCGCATACTGCAAGAGAGGCGCTAATAGAAGTTTGCACCCGACTGAGAACAAGAACACTCCGTAGCGGGGACACAGTGCCAGCCGCTGCTTCGTCCTATGAGTACCCTCCACCAGAGGGTGCTGCATATCCACCACCCCCTGCTGGTCCCGGATATCCTCCACCGGGTCCTGGTTATCCACCTGCAAACCAAGGATATCCTCCTCCAAACCCTGGGTACCCTCCACCCAGCGGCATCTATCCTCCGCCATCTGGCAGTTACCCCCCTCCAGATGCTAGTGGTTACCCACCTCAGTCTGGTGGATACCCACCACCAAGTAGCGGTTACCCCCCTACCCCTGCCAGTGGATACCCCCCTTCAGACAGTGGATATGGTGGGTACCCACCTGGACCTACTGAAAGTGGATATCCACCTGCCAACACTGGATATCCTGCAAGTGGTGTGTACCCTCCGAATGGTAGTTACCCTGCACCTGCTGTTAGTGGATATCCTCCTGCTACTGGTGGCTACCCCCAGCCTCCTGCTACTGTGGGTTACTCTCAGCCGCCTCCTGGATCTGAATATCCACCTGCAGGTAGTGGCTATCCACCCCCTACAGGTGGATATCCTCCAACTGGAAGTGGATATGCTCCCCCAGCAGCCGATGGAGGATATCCTCAGGTTGCCCATGGTTACCATCCCCCAAACGATAGTGGCTACCCACCAGCAGATAGTGGATACCCGCCTCCAACAAGTCAAGGGCCTGGTAAAAGTCCTGGTCCTGGTAGCACTGTACCTCCCCCAAGCAGTTATCATGGGTATCCTCAACCAGCTGCCGGCTATGACAGCACTCAGGTACTATCTGTATTTGATTGAACATATGTTTGATATTTCTTTTGTGATTGCTATTTTTGTGAAAACAAGTCTTTGTTTGGGTCTTGATCAAGACCCAAGAGTCTCTTCTTTGGATGTTTTACTTTTCTGTGTGTCGGTCTTGATCAAGACCCAAGAGTCTTTTCTTTGTGATTGCTATTCATGAGTGGTTTTGGTATTAATATGTCAGTTAGATGTGTTTTAGCCATTCTATATTGATACTTATCCTTGCTGGGTCCCATACTATTAAAGATTTTCATGGTTGGAGAATGGATGGACCTTTTTTTTAGCTTTTCTGCAGGAATTATTAAACTTGGTGGGATTGCCGTCAATATTATTCTCTTCCTACCGCACTATAATGTGTCACTTGATTCAACCGAGTTCAACCTATTGGTTGACCTAGATGGCGTAATATTATTAGACTCTGCTAGGAATTCGGTTTGACTAAAGACCCCACTCCTGTTTTAGGTTGTTGATCCTGCTGATTATTCTTAACTGGGTACTATTCTAGGCCATTTGGTAATGTTTGGTTAAATATCTGGGCAAATTAACTTTGTAGAAGGAACAGTTATGGTTTGAACTTAGAAATCAACGTTCTATTTATACCTTCTAGGAGCATTCCGTGCTTCTATATGTTGTCAAAACTTCTCTTTGGTGGCAATTTCTGCCCTGGCATTTGATTCTCCGAGTAGATTACTTGTATTTATTTTCATTTACCTATTTTTTTTTTGTAATACTAACTTAGTTTTACATCTGTAATAATTTACATGAGATAACGTTCGATATATTTCTGTGCCATTATTGGTTACCTCTGGTTCCAAGTGGGTAGAAAACTGGATAGCCTAATTTCGAGGACCTCTTGTGACCGTACAAAAGTGTTAATATTTTATATATGGGATTGACCATACCTATTAAGGTAAATTGGATTACTTTTAGAAGGTTTGACCCTTTTTTTATAACCTATTGGTAATGGAAATGCCGATCTGGTTAAGTGTAATCGTTCCTATATACCACCAACCTTTGTCTGGGCCAACACTCGTTGTCCTGCCTTCCTCTTTCTTTCTTTCTCTCTCTTTCTACACACAGAGAAGGTAGAACAAATTCTTGTGTCGGTGGTTCATTTCAACCACTACTGGTGTCATCACCTGTCACAGCAAGAAGAGTGACATCAACTAGAACAAATCCTTCCGGCAAGTGTTTCGACTAGAATGAATCTTTTGGACGAGTTTCCCAACTAGAATGAATGCAGGTTCTTAACATTCCCTTTCTTCTTAGGAGTTAACACCAAACCTAGCTTGGTATCTGACAACTGAAGGTTGACCTGGCCTGGCCCTCCCCGAAGCTGATCCACTTGTAAGACATGTGTTGCTATCCCGGTCAAAATATTTTGGGACCAGAATTTTTCAGGTTATAGCCACTATGAATGCATGATGGAAACCCCTACCTGATCAGACTCAAACCCAAAGCCAATTTGAATATTTGATAGTGATCCTGAAACCCAAAACCTTGCCAACCTTAATCCTGGGTAAGCCTGAGGCAACTCAAACTCCAATGACCTGGGACAACTGAAACTCGAAACTCGAGACAGCCAATGACCCAAAATCATGCCAACCTTAATCCTGGGTAAGCCCGAGGCAACTCAAAGTACTCCAACGACCTGGGATGACCGAAACTTGAGACAACCTAGTCCAAACCGAAATTACGTGAGACCCAAAATGACCTAAAAGGACCTCTCCTGTTCCTGATTGCCATCTTTAGGATAGGTTTTATAAGAAATCAATTTATTGTGTTGGGATATTCCAGAGTGGTCCAATTTGTGTTCCCTGCTGCTTGTTGTTATTTGATTTTGTAGGCAAGGTCCGTGTTATCAACCACTTC
The DNA here is from genome assembly GCA_033356055.1 of Carex pumila. Classification (NCBI taxonomy): domain Eukaryota; kingdom Viridiplantae; phylum Streptophyta; class Magnoliopsida; order Poales; family Cyperaceae; genus Carex; species Carex pumila. The sequence continues at coordinate 75,564 of JARJHM010000243.1, forward strand.
GGTATGAGCTTCTATACACTACTTGTACCTAAGACCTGGGTTTTGTTTGACTGAGTGTTTGTAAGGTCTTGATGAAAGTAACTGCTTGTTACTGGGAGTAACTGCTTGCTACCTTTGCTTTAAGTTTATTCTCAATTGCAAGAAATATTACCTTTGATGAAGTTGTGCTATTAATTTTATTGATTATTATAGAGTTGTATAATACAGATAATAGAGTTAAATTATTGGTTAACTTATTCTATGCACCTTTTTCCTTGTAGGTTACCGGCCATGGACATGAGTCTCAGGGTTATTCTGCTCAGCCGCCCCCTACAGGGTATGCTTTTTCACTTCTCTCATAATTATGTTGTTGACACGTGACATTATCGTAATTAGTACTTGAAGACGTGTAACTATAACTGTTTATCAACTGAAATAGCACATGACACATGGGAATAACAAAACGTTACCTTGCTTATGATATATACCTTACTTAACAGGTACCACAATGCAAATGGTTCTTTTGAGATTAGAATTCCCACTACTTCTGTTGAATCTGTTATTGGAGCCGATGGCGCCAACATTTCTGAAATTCGGAAGGTATCATGCTGACATCTGCTAATATTTTTTATAGATGATATGCTTGTTGACCAATGTAGCTGAACCAGGGGTTATTAATGTGTCAATGACCTATATTGGCATGTTTGGAAGAAAATCAATTTTGCTTTGTTGTAAGCCCTGCTTATTTTTTTTTCTGCAATTATTATAAATTTTTAGATTTCTGGGGCAAAGGTCAATGTGCATGATCCCCCACCTGGTGTGTCAGAGTGTGTAGTGGAGATCCAGGGATCGTCAGAGCAAATCCAAGCTGCACAGGGTCTTATCCATGCATACATGGCACAGCAGAATCCACCCCAGGCTCCTACCACCTGGAGTTGAAGCACTCTGTCTCCCATTGTTACCTTTCATTGTTGATTTTAGTTCTTTGTTCTCTCTCTGGTTTTGATGATAAACAAATGGCAACATCTTGCTGTGAGATTTAGATGACAAGGGTTATGATCTTTGTGGTTTGATTTGTGATATTTATAGTTGTAGGCTTCTTCAATTGAACTGTGGATTTTGTTATGTTATGTTAGTATTTATTCTCAGGATTTAGTTGTTATGTTAGTATTTATGCAGCTATTATTTAAATAATGGTTTGATGGAAATTTTGTGTCTGAAATGTGTCACCACTAAGGCAGGTTTGAAAAATTTAAGCTTTGAATTATTTGATAACAATGATTTTGCTTTCGGTTAGGTTAATAACTTAATATGCATTGCTATGGTTCTGTATAGTTGAGAAACTGGAACAAAAAACGTGATCAAAGTGCACTACAGCTGAGAAATGTCGCATTGGAAGTTTTTAAGAAATGTTGCCAAGCCTAAGGATTGTAAGAAATGTTGTATTAAACAAAATGTTGCAGTTTTAAATGAGCAAAATTAGAATGTGATGTGCTTATCAAGAGAAATTAGTGAGTATATATTTAAAATACTATCGGATTGACTTCAAACTATGAATTTAAATTATTGAAATTCAAGTACTTCGTAAGTGATGCATGTATATACAAAAAATTAAAGTTTCAAATTCATTTAGTATATAGTCAAGTGGTCAAAACAATGAATATTTTATAAGTTATTTTTTTAATTATTTTATGTATTAATTTTTTATAATTTTTTTGATCACTTGATTATGTACTCAATTAATTTGAAATTTTAAAAAATTTGTATATACATGCATCACTCGCAAAGTACTTGAATTTCAATGATTGAAATTCGTAGTTTGAAATCAATATGATAAATTTTTGGAAGTGTGCTCATCAAAACCTGTTGGTGAGCACACCCTAATTTTGCTCATTTTAAATTTTACGTTGTTATTGAAGCTTGGGCCGTGGGATTAACGATTAATGTCATTAATTATTGGGGTTGTCTACAGTGCATCAAATTGATTTTGACTGTAGTGCAGCAAAATTAAAATGAAATCTCAATCGTTGATTTTATTTATTGAACGGTTCAGATTAGATAGGTAAATACATGAATCTCGTGTTAATATATTACGAAATTTTTTTTGGGAAGGGTAGAATTGTCTTTTTTGTACTCTTATTTTCTTACCCGTTCTCCTGCTGCTCTCCTCCGCTCCTCTCTCGTCCCTTGCCGCCTCCGCCGACCTCACGACGTCTCTCTCCCTCTCCTGAGCAGACGCGATTTCCTTCGTAAACCCAAACCCAAAACCTTCCGTCTCGCCACCTTCGCTCACGCGCCATGGGAAGCAACTTCGTTGCAACATTGGATTGTAGCTAAGGTAGTGACTTCGTCCCAGTTCTAGTTTCTTTTTCTGACAAGTATCATAGCTGATTGAGATATATTCTTTGGAACTACAATCTGGCTTTAGAAATTTCAAGCGAAGTATGGTAGGGAATGTGTCTACTTTGTTCTAGAGAAAGATTGGATTATGTAACTGAATAATATATTCATATTCAGTCGGATTTCTATTGTGTTTGGAAATATCATCGAGCATTTGTTGCTGTTGCCATTATTGATGACCTTTTTTATGTTGTGTGCAAAGACCAAGCTGTTATTGAAGCAAAACTAGTCCCTTAAGTGTTTTAGATCGATAACCCAATTAAATCTTTGTGACAAGTTTGCGTAAACTGGTAGTTCATTATCTAAGTTGTTCTTTTCTAGCTTAGTTGAAGTGAAACAAATATCTAAGTGTCAGGGCAAATATTCCCAAATTTCACTGGAGGTAATTTTACCATAGTACTTGCATAATTGTTCCCTTCTGTTTAAAATTATTTCACTAACATATTTAAGTGTTTGAGAAATGTGACTGTTGGGTTATAATTTTACAAATAACAATACTATACTTGTTAGTATATTAATTGGAGTTGCAATTAGCTTAATTCCATTTTAATCCATCTACTTGTTATAATAATATATGATATGAATCTTTTTTTCTAATAAAATAAACTCTGAACTACTAATCAATGGAGTTTAGCCATGATCTTGCTAAATCATCAACAAAATGTTGAACATCTGTGATTTTACATTTTTTAGGAAAGAGAAAACAGTGTAAAATGTGCAAGATTCTTTAAGAAGTGCTTGGATTTTCTCAGTGAACAGGATCATCTGGTATGTTTTGCAGTATCTATGAACTATCTTGTTTTCATCTTCAAATGATTATGTTTCCTTTTTTAATAAAAATAAATTCAAGTGAACAGGTGATCAGGGCATATGCACATACCAGATGATTTCTGGAATACTTCAGGGACTCTTGCTGATGAGGTTCAATCTGTAAAGAAGAAAATGAGATTCTTGCTGATGAGGTTCAATCTGTAAATAGGAAAATGGGATGGGCCTGCAATGAATTAGGCCGTTACAAGCTCGAAAAAGGTGACCTTATTGGTGCTGAGAGAATTCAATCATGCCATCAAAACCTTTCAGGAGGCTTCAGATCATAAAAATATAATTTTGATAAATTATAATTTGGGTCATGGTAGAAGGTCCTTGGCCGAAGATATGGTTTCCAAGATGGGTGAATTTAAGAACCTTAACGCCTTGAAAAATATTTACCTGAACGCTTTTGTCAGGCCCCACAAAATCAAGTCAGTCCGGGTCCGGGTCAGGTAGTGCACCGTTCTCACCCGCATCCAATGGGATCTTGGATTCTTCTAAGCTGAAGGAAATGTACCGCATGTCACTCAAGTCTACCAGCTTGGGTCAGTTGCATGCGATGTACAAGTACTGGGTATGTTAAAGTGTTACTTAACCAGGGTTGGTTCCAGCATCTTATATGTTTAATACTTAAAGGAGCTAGAGGAGGTTTGCAATTTAATGACTTCTTGTTATTTGGTAGATAAATGTATAAAAAATAGAACAGAGAATAATTAATAAGGAAAAATAATAAAATATAAAAATGGAAAAACGTAACTAAATGCTATGTTGTAATTTTGGTATACTGATGGGTAACATCAGTTCGATTTTTTTTGGCAGACATGCATTTGGGAGTTTGTTGGAGGTCTTTTGTTTTTTGGGACTAAATTATTTTGTTCCTTGACTAGAGAGATTTCAAATGGTTATCTTGAACTGTCAATTTTATTTTGGTGCCGGTTGCTGCTAAAGTGTTGTATATCCTATTTCTATTATGCTTTCATTTCTTTTATTTTATGTCGTGATAAAGCAAGCAACTGAACATATTTGCAAGGTGCTTTATATATTTGCAATAGATGAAAATTGCCTGAAGTGAATTTGGTGCTCTTTTTCGAGATTTCAATTATGAAGTTCCATCAAACAGGGGGTCATTTACACATCCCGGCTTGCAGCTATACAAACTAACGTAGATATGACAACCCTTGTGATGTAAATAAGACTAATTTTAAGTAAATTTCTTTACAAAACTACAGAAAGTTACATGTTCGGTCAAACAAAACCCCTCATTTACCGTTCAAAACCTAATTAGGCAGCATACACACAAAAAAAAAAAAAAAAAAAAAAAAAGCAACAAAAAATAACATAGCTTATAACACACCTAAACAAGATCATATAGGAAAAAAAAAAAATCTAACCAAAACCATTTTCCTTTTTTGACATAAAAAAGAAACAAAAAATGATTAAGAAGCCTTCCTCTTAGGACCTAAACTATACAAAATAGTAATGTGTGACAAGAGCAATGAAATCTCGAGATAACAAGTCTCCATCTTTGTTTGTACCAACCTCTCCATTTCCCTGTATGTGCCAGTATATTGTTGGAGAAAGTGGCATATACAGATCTGATCACCATGCAGAAAAATAAAGAGTCAATAATCACCTTGCTAACTACTTGTTTATCAGTTGAACTTTTGAAGAAGGAAAGAATTACTTCACAATGGAATTTATTGTTTCTGAAATTTATGCGCACAGTTCGAAAAGCAAAAGATAAAGAGTTCTAAAGGCATATTGTAAACATAAAAGCAGCTCTCTTATAGTTTGGTAATGCATTAAAAGACTGTTCAATTAAGCCTACTGAAATATTCAAAATGCATCAATTCTCATTCTATTTAAAATTTGTGTTGTATTATCGTGTAGATGACATGTGGAATTTCACAATTCAAATTTAAACTTCTTTCTTTTTGAGGAAATCCCAGCAGAGGCTCCTAAGAATATGTATTTATATTTTTAAATTCAATTGCGATGATCGCCAAGTTCAGTTCATTAGCAAAAGCAATAGATCCTAATCCCTTACAAAATATGATTTCAAACCATAAAGATGCAGGTTCAAAATGTAACAAACATAAAAAGAATGAAAAAAAAAATCAAATATTAGCGATATTGACCTGAAGAGGATGCCAGTTCAGGTTCTATAGTAGAATGCAAAACAGTTGTACCCGATAGCACGGTGACAAACCCGCATATCTCTGATGCAATGCTGCTTGCACTTTGTCCAGACCAATCCTTAAGAAAAAAGAAATATAAAAATATCACTGGTAGACTAATTTTTCAATATATATGCTTGGCCATATTTTGATTTGTGACAGTTTCACAATTAACTAGGTTAGTAGGTAATTTGACAGCAATTTGACAGCAACAAAACAACTCAAAAGACCCACATAACTAGGTTAGTAGGTAAAATGGTACCGGACAGAACCAATTCTGGCAAATAACGCACATGTTGTTCATATATCGGTACCTCTCAGCTAGGAAGCACAACGCCTCGTCGGACCAGTGCCTCACTCTGACCTCCTTTAATCCACCATCGGATCACTCAGCAACCGATCGCATCATTGGATCAACCCAGCGTTGGAATGTCGGGGTCCACGACGCAGCAGCATCGGGTCGACAAGAGAGGGCGAGAGGCGTGGGAAGAAATCGCGTCTGGGTGCTCAAGAGAGGGAGAGAGACATCGTGGGGGTCTCCTCTTGGGCGATCGCGACAAAGGTGAAGGCGGCGGAGGCGGAGGCGGCAACGACGAGAGGAGCGAAGGGAGAGGAACAGTCCACGGAGCGTAAGAAAATAAGGGTACAAAAAAAGACAATTTTATCCTTCCGAAAAAGTTTCGGAATATATTAACACGAGGAATCTCATATTTACTTATCTAATCTGAACCGTTCAACAAATAAAATCAACGATTAAAGATTGCATTTTGATTTTGCTGCACTACAGTCAAAATCAATTTGATGCACTGTAGACAACCCCTTAATTATTAAAGCTGATACAAAACATCACCAAACATCTGTACTGATGATTTAAACAAGACCACAAAATTGTGTAGTTCTTCAAACAAGTAGTGAAAAATAAAGTCATATAAAATTGTCATGAAGCCAACATTGAGTGTCATTTTTACTTCAATTGTATCATTCTTCACCAAACATCGTTACAGTTTTCTTAGTCTTATTAAATTTTTCCTTTAACTCTCATACTCACTCAATTCTTCGGAACATTGATGAAGATTAAGATCGTCATCTTTGCCCTCCTTTTGTCCAAAATCTTAATCCATGTTCGGATGTTAAAGGCACCTCTCTGCATCTAGATTAAGTCTTTTTCCCTCTACTTATTAAGGTGCATGAACAATTCAAGGGTAGTGTTTACTGTTTAGGGAAATATGGTTTAAAATTGACATGAAATACTATAATTATGAATGTTAACTTCCTGAGTGGAAGCAACAGAGGTAGGTTTAAACTAAATTGCCCATACATCCTTTAGTTGCGGAGTATGTGGTGGACTAAACCTCTTACTTCACATCTAAACTGTCAAATGTAGGAAAACATGAGTACAAGTTAAAGGTGGATTAATTTACTCCATGTTTACTCCGCTTATAGGATCCAGTAATAGATAGAGATTCATTTCCCAACCTCTTGATCCTCCAAATAGATTATTTTAATCCATGACTTAAACTATCAAATAGGCAATAAAACAAAAGGAGAAAGACGAAGTAAGCAATTTAATCCTTCTTATATTTTAAATAGCAATCAAACATGACTAAAATCCGTCGGTCTATTACACAAGCTATACAGAAACGACTAAAATTTATGATCTGGTAACTGTTGGTCCATCTCTGGTAAAATTGCAGCACCTTATTAACTCGAGCTTAATAACGAGTGAACAGCCATAGAGTGATAGTCCCTTTTATTCTGAAAAAATAAAGCAAGAAAATAATTTTAACAATCTATAAGTATAATTAGTTTCAAGAAGAATTTATAAGAATTATTTGTGATTTTATTGTCAGCTAACAAGTTGGCTGTAACAGGTATCCACCTGGTCATTGATTTTACACTGTTCATCATAAAACAGCTGCCAAGATAAGATGCACTGCAGATCAAACAGCTTCTGTGATTCTTGATGAAGAAGACGGTCACAAGTACCTTAATTAGGCGGCAGCAGTGGACGTGCTAGTTGGTTCCGAATCCGCAATTATGTTGAAGTCTTGAAGTTCCTTGAAATTCATCCAAGGCTTGACCCAAACCTTGGCCTGGTACAGTTTTTTCTCACCATCCTGTACCGCCTCGATAGTAAGGTAGTAGATGGTACCAGAAACAACTTGCTCTTTGACACTCACAACACTGCTGAACTCCAGAAGAGCATTCTGCTCAATGAGCAAAAATTCAAGTTTATAAAAAAAAAAAAAAAAGTTGCATTGGAATTAAACAAAAACAAGTCCAAAATGTTATTGTTACGAGTGTATGAAAGAAAAAAGGACGGTCAATTAGCATGTCAAGATATGTTGGCTTAATCAAATAGGGATATATTAAACACATATATCTGAATCAAAACACCATGCTTCTTTTTCTTTGGATTTGGATTGGTCAAATTGTAAAACAACTAAACATGCATAGGAGGCACACATACGGCCTTTTTGTTGTACTCATCCACCGCGTAGCGACCGAGTTCCTCCATCACAAGGCTGTTCTCCTTTGCAACTGGAACATCTGTTGCTCCTCCTAGCACTGTCTCAGTCTCAGGCCCAGACATTCTCTCTCTCTAGCAATATATGAATCTGGCAATTGAGGTCGAGCTTCTTCCTTTAAAAGGATGAGGAAGAGATTTTTCCAGTGTACAAAATTGACCCGTTTGTTTTTGTTGTATTGTATAGCCTGCTAGGTTCTTGCTTGAGGCTTGACTTGTTACATTTCTTACATCTGCCCTCTTTTCTAGGTTGTGGTGGTGACAATAACGTAACATTGGGCCCCAGTGTAATCGCCGTGGAATTTATTGAGTGGTTAATCTTGCCCAGTTTCTGAGATATTTGTAGAAATGGAGGGTTGTGTTGTTCCAATGCCATTCTATCTTGATCTGCCACATCTGGTGAGTCCTATATATCATTTGTGGGAATCAATGTACGTAGCGGGTCACTAGGTATAATCTATTTAAAAACGAGAATATTAACTTTCACAAGTAGTACACATAAGTGAATTTTTGCAATATTTGAAACAAATTAAAATAGATATGATGTCATTTTCTTAAACTACATGGGATACATGAAAGAGAGATGATATCAATAAGCTTATAGACAACCTCTGTTATTCCGATACTCATATATGGTCTTGTATCATATCGTTGTATCCGTATTATTTTGAAAATTACCGTATTGTTGTATATGTATCGTATCCAATATGATACATGCACCTGTATTCATGCAACATAGATGGAAATATTAAACAAGAGCAAGTAAGAGAATATATGATGAAGCCCAAGTGCTCAGCCTAACTAATTTTGAAAATGGTGAAGGAAACAAATCAAGAATTCTGAGAGCCAGATTAGAAAATGTGAAACACAATGATAGAATTTAAGATACAAATTGGTGCTCTGGAAAATAATAGTGAGCTGTTCAAAAGAAATGCGACGAGTAGTTGTAGACAAGTGAGAAGGGTACACCTATTTTATTTTTTTGGAAAAGAGTGGAGAAGATCTGCCTGTTTTATTCAAGCATGTCTTTTTCTTACTTACATATTCATTGATCGATTATGCTATAAAAATTCTTGTTGTTGTTTTTTTTTTTAGCAAACATGATTTCATATACATCTTTGACTTTTTAATAATAGCCAGATGTTTGAACGTAATTTCGCCTGGTCACCTCTCAATCCAGCTATCTTTTTATTTTTCTTTTCATTTTTTTTGTTTGTTTGTTGTTTTCTCTTGATGTTTTTCATGCTACTCGACTATAAATCTATGATTCCGCTTAATTAATTCACCGGAATTGATTAATTAGCGGTTAAAAGGAAAAGAGGAAAAAAGCAAAAGAAAAAAATAATCTATTTTATTTTTATGTTACAATTAAATTTGAGAGTAATATAATATGCATTTAAAAAAATAGAGGTTAAAGTGTAACTTTAATTAAAATTTTTAATTAAATATCCAATAAAATAGAATTATTTATAAAAAAAAAGTTCCTCTTTATTTTTTTCCTCCCGTAATCTAAATGGATGCCACTCTGCTGCTCTTTAAACAGAAGAGCAAGATCCTGTTATTCTAAATCCAACCTTTGATTTTTTTTCGTGCACAAATCTCAACACAATCGGATGTGAAATAATAGTCCTGCTCTCCTATTTAGAGAGCAGTGGAGTTCGCTTCAATCTAAATACCCCATTCTTTAAAAAAAAGGTGGAACCATACCCTGCCTTCTTAAAGATAAATAGATAATTCATTTCAGAATATATGATCAAAATACATTATTCAGATCTCTGATTGGATGCGGCTATAACTATATACCCGACATTTTAATTAATATCTAATATAAAATAGAAATTAATAATTATGTCCACTTTTTCTAATTTTTTTTAAATCCCCAAACTGGCCATTAAATGGTAATAGCCAGTCCTTTTCTCTTTTTCAATCGGCCATTAAATGGCTGGTTCCCATTTTATTTCAACCAGATATTTAATGACCAGTTCGGATATTTTTTTGTTGTTATTTCTATAAATATCTTGTTTCTCTCTCCTCCCTCTCAAACTCACCAGAATAGAAAGAGAGGAAGAGAAATAGAGAAATAGAAGGCAATTTTTGAGGCGATAAGGGTGATTGCAGGTTAAGTTTTATTTTTTTAATTATTATTTTTAAAAGCTTTTTAATTGTTAGAAATTGTTAGGAATTGTTAGAAACTGCCTCAGACAAATTGTTATTAATTGTTATTAATTATTTAGAACTAATACCAAATGTCTAATCCATCAATGTCATTTGAAACCCTAGTTCTTACCATGGCATGTGAAGAAAAAAGAATAGTTATTAACAATTTTTGGACAGGTAAAGCCCTCGCGGTGAGGCATTTGCAATGTTTATTTTCACCCGAAGATGCTGAAGAATTCATGAGCACTATTGATCCAACTGTTAGAGAAATCTTTGACGAGGACTGGGATGACAGGGACCCTCCAATTGGATTAGGACATTGCGGCTTATGTCATGTGAAGAGAGATATGGTGGATATGTTCTTTTGTCTAACTGTGGCATAAATGTTCACCCCAATTGTATCGACAAGAATCCAGATCCGGTGAATGACGCTCATCTCACTAAGTGGGAGTGTCATGCGTGCATCCGCAGGGCTTCGGAGAATAAGGGAGAAAGTTCATCAGCTTGTAAGTCATAGTCTGGATTGTATTGTAGTATTATCGTAGTATTTTATGAACTTTATTGGATTGTATAATTTTATGTTTGAACTAGTTTTTAGTATTATATTAGATCGGACTGGATTGTAGTAATTTATGCTGTATCTAGATTGTACGATTTTATGTTGTAGCTTTTTATGTTGTATCTGGATTGTAGTATTTTATGTTTGTTTTATTGTTGAATATGATGAACAGTAGTGACAGGGGTGATATATATAGTGTTATTCCCTATCACTTAACCTAAAATATTGTCATTTATCGAATCACAATTGTTTATTTTCTATAGAATCAGATTTCTTTTATTATTTTACTAGATTTTGAAGAATTGCAGATTTTCAATGTTATTCGGGCTAATATAGGCAGAAAATGTAGCATTTTGGAGACAAAGTCACAGGCGTGCAGATGCTGCCATCCGTATGCGATTCAGAGGGCCAACTGTACGCAAAACCACATGAAAGACAGTGAGCAATTTATCTCCCAGTAGACCGTGCATCTGATTTATTCAACTGCATGCGACTCTGGCATCTGCACACGATAACTGTCAGATCCACGGTTACAACTCTAAACTTGGCAACCAAGCTCCATTAAGCCCACTAACACATTTGGACAAATGAGAACTCTTCTCCTCGTCATAATAGAACAGAGAACTCATTATACTCATATATTATATATAGTTTAGATCTAGGGTTCTCTAAGAGAGACTTCTGCAATATAGAAAATGATATAATAGTAAAATAATGAAGTCTCCACTACAAGAGAAAGAAAGTACATGAACTGAAGATGTTGTGCATGAGAGAAGAGACTATCTAAGTGTACTCCTTCCACCTCTCTGTTTTGTTATTGTTGTTGTTGTTGTTGTTCTTCTTCTTCATGTCTCTTGTATCTTTTGTTGTTGAACCCGCCATGAGAGGCTAAGCAACCATTTTCTAGGGTGAAGACATGTAATCTTAAATTCTGATGAGTTAAATCTAAAGGTTCATTTATATTTATAATTTGCGCTTGATCTGAATTCTTTCTGCATTTTTGATGCGCGCAAAAGCGTATGCACAAAGTTTCAGTACAATAAGATGTACCTTTTAAACCTTTAACACGCGTTTGAGTTAAATTGCAAGTGCACAATTCTATCAAAGTAGTATTTTAGGTATCGATCCACAGGGAGTACGATAAAAACTTAGTTCAAACTTTAGTAATAAATTTCAGAAAATAAAATAAAGTAAAGTGCAATAAAAGTAAATTGGGGGGTTTGTTCTAACAATTTCTAAGGTTGGGTTCAATACCCAAGAGAAAGGAGTTTGAAACAATAATTGTAAATAAAAGTAAAAGAAAGAAATTGGTTTGCTTTCAAGATTTAGAGATCTAGGGGTCTTTGGTCTACAATTTCTTGCTAACTCTATTAATTCGGTATTTGTTTGAATTCATGTATGATTTGATGAGGTTTCTAACCTAATATGTTATTAAGGGTTACTTTCGTGAATTAATAATGTGCCTAGGTAACTCGAACTTCTCAATGAAGTTCCCCACCCTAGTTACCTAGACCTATAAGCTCTTGTTAGTCTCTCATCTCCTCAAATATTGATACTTCGCAATTAAGTCCATCATACCAATACCCGATTTGAATTGAGATGTCCTAATTAGGGTTTGACTTCACGATTAGGTTCTTCACCAAATTCCTAACCTTAATTTCTATAGTTCCGGCTTAGATTAAATTGGTTACAATCTTAACCTAAACCTAAGGTATTTGCATTCATAATTTGGTACTATCCTATTGATCGCAGTCAATTTTGGTTCTTTCGAATTCAAAACGGGATACTACAATTCAAGTACTAATTATGTAATTAACACAAATTATTAAATCACAGAAATTAACATCAAATCTCATAAAACAATCATAATAAAAACAAATAACCGAATAAAATAGAATTAAACAAGTTCATGCATTGACCTAAACCCCTAGAGAGAGAACTACTCCCTCATGGAGAGATCCATTACAAAAGTTGGCAAAAGTAAGAAGAAATGAAATAAAGAAATAATTATACCCTTTATTTGATCAAAGCCCTCAATCTTGCCGACTTCTTGCTCAGGAAGCCCTTCTTCTCCTTGCTTGAAAGCTTTCCTTCCTTCAGAATTTATCGCTAAGTATTGTGTGTGTGTGTAGAGAGAGAATGAAAGAATGAATGGGAAGAGATAGAGAGATGAGATGGGAAGAGATGATATAGAGAGGGATGTGAGATCCCCTCTTTTATAGCCAAGGATCATGTCCAATTAAGAGCCTAGGAAGTGGAGTTAGTGGGTGTTATATTTGGATTGTTTTTCAGGATTGTCTTGTCCACATGTGGCTGTCAAAACGCGTCCATGATGCACCAAAAATAGAAAAACTGTCAAAAACGTGCAATTTTGGCTTTCTGCGGGTCCAGTGCGGGTTCTCCGAGCTGCACTGCGGGTGGGCTGATCCGCACAGAGAAAAATTTTAGTTTTTAGTTTCTTATGTTGTAGATCTTCTCGCTAGCTTTCCAAAAAGTGGTCATAAGCCTTAATCGGAGTTACGAGTCAAAAGTTATGACCATTTTAAGTTCAGACTCTATTTTTGGCTGACTGCTACAGTGCGTCCGCACTGCAATCCGCATTGCTACAGTACCATCCGCACTGGGATCCGCACTGCTACAGTATCATCCGCGCTGGGATCCGCACTGCGTCCTCACAATCCGCACTGGGATCCGCACTGCGTCTTCACTATCCGCACTGCAGATGCATCGAGATCCACACTAGGCTCGGACTTTTCCTGTGCGACCAGAGTGCAGCTGCATCGAGATCCGTGTATCCGCACGGATTTTGATGTATAGCTTATTATATCTTTTTAAAATTGGCGTGCGTCCAGAAATCCATATAAGTACTTATTTTGGCTATATTCCAAACCGTGTGTTCGCAGTGGGCATTTTTCTTCAGTTTTGCATGGATTTTGATGTATAGCTTATTATACCTTTTTAAAATTGGCGCGCGTCCAGAAATCCATCTAAGTACTTATTTTGCCCATATTCCAAACCGTGTGTTCGCAGTGGGCATTTTTCTTCGATTTTTCTTCATTTTTCTTCATTTCCTGTAAGTTAAAACCAAGCAAACGCAGTAACTTGATTCTAGGTGTAATCTATTCACTTTATATTCAAAATACAAGATATTTGGTGTTATTTCGTGATAAAAATCAGATCGAATATGTATATAATTTAGGCCTATCAATTTTATTCTTTATATTACTACCTAACTTGGTGCATGTAACCTTGCCACCATGGAGATGTACACTCCATGGTAGGCATATAGGGTTGACCAGTAGCAATAATGTACAATTATCTTAGATTTAATAAGGAAAATAGACGTACCTGTTGATCCCTTGTGATCCGACCTTAGTTAGCGACCTACTGGAATATAGATTTGCATATGAACGTCGCGTTCGATAGACTTATAGTGGGGTAATCGTGGTTATTTCAACTACGGAAGGTATAAAGAAAGGACATAACTGTGAACTTAAATCCTTCTAGTCTTGGTAATTGAGACTTATCATTGATCTTTATGCGAATGTTTTGGGTGAGGCTAGGGTACCATCCCCTTACCAGTCCTACTAAATTAGGGTGTTATAACGTACTTGTGATTAACACAAGAACATGATTAGCAACTCTCATATTGCATTTGATACGAATACAAGGCGTGTGAGATTCTGACTAAAGCATAAACCATTATTGTACGATTCACACAATAGCATGCAGATGGTGACATAGCTGCATGTGATTGCTCAGTTGACCAAAAACTAGATTAAATGAGTAAAAATGATAGAATGTATGATCCCTGGAAGCCCATCTTCTAAACATCCAAACATCTATTGCACTGTTGTAATTGAACATTACAACCAAACAACCAAATAACTCAACTAAACAACCAAAATAACTTAAAGAACCAATAACTTAGACTTGATTAGTGATTAGATCTCTTAATACACCATCCATGTGGATCGACACCCCGATCTATACTATACTATAGGTTTATGCGCTTATGAATCGATTGTAGAGTAGACAATTAGGGTTATAAATATTATTTGCTCTGATTTTGACCTATCAAGTAACACCGTCCAATCGTGACGTAGCGAGATGAGGGTCAATAAGTGGTCGAGGTAGAAATGAGGCAAAAACATGCCTCTATTGTTCTTTCTTTCTTAAAAAAAGATTTTGTAGGCAGCCTATTCGGTTTGAAATTTCAGACGATGACTTTGTGGAAAACCCTTACGGATATGAAAAAAAAGGTTGATCCAGAGCCTCCAACATTGGACGATGAGTTTGTTCCATGTACTTATACTGGTAAGGCTACACTTCATCGACTGTCACTGATCCAAAGCCACCTCCTAAGGAGTAGGATTAATAAAAATGACAGATTTTATGTTTTATGTTGTAGTATGCTTGTTGTTTTGTTGTTTATCTATTTGAAATTAACCAATTTATTTTTGTTTGTTGTTACTTTTGTTTTTTTTGGTTTTATTTTGTTGTGTAATTTAATGATAAAAAAAGATGTAAATACTATCATAAAAATATCATATAGTAGCACATAAAATATAACCAAAATATAATATAATTTAAACTAAAACTACCATAAAAAGGCATAAAAATACCATAATATATGCCAAATGTAAATACAACTAAAGTATGCAAGCAGTGGGAGATACATCATCGGGATGATATCACCGCTGAAATCAACAAACATGACATAACCAAAGAGGTCCATCATGAAGTCCCATGTATATCTGTAATACAAAGTAGATAGTAAAATACTTTTCAAAATAATATAAAGTATATAATAAATGTAATAGAAAGAGTTTATAGGTGTTACCTCTAAATATCGTGAGGAGTGGACTGTGCATCCAGACCGACGTTGAAGTGCGCTCACATCTTGGTCATCTGCATATGGAACTTAGACCTCCTATGACTGGTCCGTAACTTCAGAGGATAAGCTCCCAACAACTCCTCGATGCTCTCAATAATCTCTCTGTTGCAACTGCTGTCAGATACACCACCAATGGGTATGCCCATGATAGGCAAACCCCATAGGGCACTCACATCCTGAAGTGTCATCATCATCTCTCCAAATGGTAAGTAGAACGTGTGTGTCTCGGAATGCCATCGCTCCATTAGTCCTGCAATGAGAGAGGCATTGAAGATGCCACTAACACTCTCCAGAATGGAGACAATACTATACAGCCCCAGATTTTGAGATAGTGTTCATCGCCTCGTAGTACGTACTGCATCTGAACGCACCGCAACTTGACATCTAAAAGGCTCGTGTCCTACGTTGAAAAAAGTAATCCACAATGAATTATAGATAGTGTTAACACAATAAAATTTAAACTTAAAAAAAAGCTAAAAAAAAAAAGTAATCCAATACCTCACGAGAAGCCAATGAGACTCGGTGGTTGCCGTGGGACATCCATAGGAGAGGACTGAAATGGTCTGTGTTATCAGGGGCGATCGGCTCATCAGCAGGGGCTTCTACTGACACTCTCCTAGGCCATCCTCTAACCATCCTAATTTCAAAAATAAATTACGCTAAGTTGCGACAAAACATGATAATTACACTAAAATATGCTAAATGCGCTAAAATAGACTAAAATATGAAAAAAATACTAATTGCGCTAAAATATGTTAAAATATGCTAATTGCGCTAAAACATGCTAAAATACGCTAAAATTTGCTCTAATTTGCTACGATTCTTCTCAAGCATCTCGGGTCTCCAAATAAATTATGCTAAGAGCGTTTTCCTTCCTCTCAACCTAAATGCATAGCAACATACACAAGTCAGGCTCATTTTTGGTTGTGCTCAAACTGACTTGCCTATAACTTATTTGGGGATGCCGTTGACCATTAATAAACTTAAGCACTATGATTTTCTACCTTTAAATGGGAAGATAGAAGATTAGAGGGATGGCAAGGAAAACTTTTATCTAGAGGAGGTAGGCTACTGTTGTAGAATTCGGTACTGACAACAATTTCGGTCTATATAATGACATGCTTTGTGCTACCAAAAATTGGTGGTGAGGAGAGTTAACTCAGTGAGAAGATGATTTATGTGGGCTACATCGGAAACACAACAAAGATGGGATATCTTTGCTCAACTGGCAATTGGTATGTACTCCTAAATGATGGGAGGACTGGGAGCAGTAAATTTAGAATTAAGGAACATCTCATTAGTCCTAAGATGGTGGTGGAAACTACAGACTGACCTAAACTGCTTATAGTCGATCACGATCAAGGCAATAAGAGGATTGAATCCATAGGCTAATGGCACAAGAATTTGGATGGTTCAAGGTTCACATTTTTGGCAAGAACTTATCAAGCTGCAAGACCTATAACACTGGAGTATTGAAGTGGTAATTGGGAATCGTTTAACCATTTCATTCTGATACGACAACTGGGGACATGAACTATTAAGAAAATTGAAAGACGGTATGCACATGCCTATCCTCCAAAGTGTCTCTCTTAGAGAAGCTTGGACACACCTACAAGACCTGGACCCCAGCCAGTTCAATAATATTTTTGACAACAATACGGTGTAGTTCCAAGACAGGGAAGATGAAACTAGATGGCGCTGGACTAAGAAAGGAACCTATACAGCTTCTTCTTCTACAGAATCATGCAAACGTGAGGTGCAGTAGGGTGGCGATTCCTTTACACATGGAAAACTAACACCCTATTGAAGGTCAAAGTATTCACAGTATTGATGTTGATGGATCGAATACTCACTCACGATTCAATGGCTATGAGAGGCATGCAATGTGACCTTAGCTGTATAATGTGTGATTCTTGCCACCTAGAAATAGGGAATCATCTATTCTTTATGTGTAGATATACAGATATGGTCTGGCAAGAAATAGCAAGAAATAAAGGCACAAGGGTAATGAGGGTAGGAGACTCAATCGAACAGATGTGGGACATATCTTGAGAAGAGGCTAGATGAGGTGGAACAATGACAAGGAAGAATTGGGCAACCCTTTTCATGTGTGTCATTTGGAATTTGTGGAAGCAAAGAAACGAGATGATCTTTCAAGCAAAAAAGTAGTCTAGTTTTAGATTAGTTCAACAAATATTACAGAAAGTGGATCTTTGAATGACATATCGCAGGAGCCCTATTAATAGAGAAGAATAAGTTAATACAAACAGATAGTACCAGAGTTGTAATATTATAGGAGTAAATTTCTTTTGATCCTACAGAGATGTAATTATTGGTAGCCTCTACCAATCATTTAAAAAAAATGGACTCTAGACTCTAGTTGGAATCCGACTTTGCTGCTTTTCTTATAGAAAAACAGGATTGTACTTTTTCGATCCAACTATTTAAAAATTTTTATTTACATATCTCTATAAAAAAAAACTTTTTCATATATAAATTTTAACAAATTTAAATAATTAAAATGAGAAAAGAAGAACCTGCTTTTCTATAAGAAAAACAGAGTCTGTTCCCTCTAGTCGCATTCAAGGACTTCACCTTACTTGAAGCGAGTATGCTTCCTTGGTGGATTTTTGGGTCCCACGTCTGAATTTATTATAGGTAGTAGGTATAGGTCGTAGTCTTTTTGGTTATTTTGTCTAAGGATTTGAAGATTTCAATTTATGCATGGATTTGGATTTTGTGGTGTGATAACAGACAGGCGTACCATATTGCAAGTCTATGACAGAAGGATTTTAAATTGATAAATGTAGTAATAACAGAGGTCACAGGTGTACCATATTGCAAATCGATGACAGAAAGATTTTAAATTAATAATTGTAATAACAAGGTTTCTGAATGATACGCTTATCCATATTATTACGGAGTTCTATTTTAGCACCTCTCTACCAATTTGATGCATTTTGTAACAAAAATATATATAACTGCTGATTGAATCTGAATATATTTTAGAGGTGGCTCTCCGGTCAATTATAGAAGTACCTGGTCACTACTATGATTTTAAAATCTTAATTGAAGATATTGAAATTTGAGAGTTTTGCAGGGGTGGCCATGTGATTTTTTAAGGTAAACTTGGTATGGACTATGGACGCATAGAGATTAAAGAAGTGAATTTTGGGGAATTTTTAATGGAAATTAATATAGATTAAAGACATGGTATTATGAAAGCAACTAAAATAAAATAAATAAATATTAGGAAAATAATTTAGTCAATCATCTCTTCATGCAGCCATGACACTGCCATCAAATAGCATGTTTAATAGTATTAATAGTATTAATTGCATATGATATTAGATTGTCAAAACAAAAATAATAATCAAAGTAAATCAAGAATTAGGGGCAGAACTAGAATTTGAGTATAGGAGGCTAAATAATATCATTAAATATTTTAATAAAAAAATCCATAATACAATATAACACAAGATAAGAAGATACTTTATGATTTGATTTCACAAAATGAAACAGTAAGTAACTAATCCCAATAAAGTATCATGTCTATGAAAATCAAACTAAAAACATAATATTCATATATTTTTATTTAAATTCTGCCCTATGATTTCCTAAAAGATCAAAAGCAATAATAATTTCATCTCAAGTAATTTTGTCCGATGATTTACTTCACCTTGAAATAATTGTCTAACTTTAACGTTCTTTTTCTTAGACATAATATTATTTGTATACAAATTACACAAAGAAATAAATCACTTCATCCTTAATTCCATACACAAATTATTCTTAACATAACATAATTTTTTTACACAAATCCAATAATTTAATAGATGAAGATGTACATTTTTTTACACAAACCTCTTGAAAATCAATGATCTAAAATATAATAAAGAGAGACTAAGAAAGTAAATTATATATTTCTACAATTCATTGAGGTGTCATATTGCTCCTGAGAACCGATAAAGAGAAATTTGGTAGAGACGATCCAGACGGAGTTGCTAAGTAGTTGCTTGGTTGGAGTCGTGGAGAACGGAGAGTCGAAAATACTTCAATTTTTTTATCAGACGATTGGTGCTATAATTTATAATTTGAAATTATTTTCTTCAATTTGAGAATTTGTCTATTTCAGAGAAACAAATACTTAGTGCTATAAAGAATTTTCATTTAATTTGTTCTTTTCCAAATACAAACATAAAAATAGAAATAAATCTATTTTTGTAATCAGAAGGCCCATTGACATGACTGGCCCAAATATAAATATATTTAACTTTTTTTTTATTATTTTACAATGAAGTCCTATACTTTGTATATTATTACTAGGGGAGCTTATACATGTAAAACAAACTATTCAGTATTGTTTTTATATACTTAGCAATAAAAAATTTCAAACCTTAAGTTGACTTAGCATCCCCAAATATAAAAGGCTAAAAATCGAGATATAGAAAGGACCAGGTTTTTTATTTTTTATTTTGCCTATTTTATTGTAACCAAAATCGGATGAAAATAAATCATCTGAGGACGAACTCCCAAATTTTTTTCCTTGATTGGAAAGGATAGTAAATCCCTTGAGCCTGTTCAGGCCCTTTTGGAAACATATTTTAAATATAAAAAAAATCTTTCCATTTTGGTACGTATTTGCAAAAACGTTTTTATTTTGGGATGTATTTTGAAATTCTTTCCATGATTCAAGGTGGAACCATATCCGCTGCTCTTCAATTTGCTACTCTTCTTGTGCTATTCTCTCTGCCTCTCTCCTCTTTCTCTCTCTACTCTTCTTTAAAGAGAGATGTAGAGAGTAAAAAATAGCAGCTGACTGCTTTTCTACTAAGAAAAACAATGGATATGGATCTATCCAAGGTTTGCTTCTGGCCTTTATTTTCAAAGAAAAGGTAATTTCATGGAAGATCATCAATTTTGTTGTTGGCGAAGAGTTGACCCCCAAACTTCTATTTTTAATTATCCCTTAATTACCAATTATTCAATCAATGACAAATTGACAATGACCTCCATCGTCATTAATTTACTATTTAACGCTAAATTTCTACTATGAAATTGTCCATAATAAAATTATCCATGGGATAATAGACTTTTATGAATTACAACACTTTTAGTTTTCAATATCAATTTTAAATTAATGATAATTTCTTACTTCGTAATGTTTGCTCTTTCATTTATAAATAAAAATAATCATACCAATTTTAATTATTAATAAAACTGTCTTTCCTATAAAAATAACATAAAGCATACAAAATTTAAAAAATAGACCCACATTTCATGTAGTATGAGTATTTAATCAAGTGCATTTTTTTTTAAATTTTTCTACAAGTTGAAAAACCATGTTTTATAAATATTTTAAATAGTATACTTATACTATAAACATGCAAGTGCATTATGATAATTGTGTATTTAAAATTGAGGAACACATAGTACATTAACTTGAAGTAATATTATTAATTGCACAGTTCGAAAAATGATTGTCAGATTAAAGATTTGAATTTAAACTTGTCACAAATTAATTGATAATGACCTATAATGACATTACCCCCTTTATAAATATTTCAGATTAAATTAGTCATAAATGACTGATTGAATACGACAAGAAATTAAGATGTTAATTGGTAAATTATAAATTTGGTTTCTAATTTTAAATTTATTGTCAAAATAATCATTGTCTAAGTTATGAGGAAAAATGGGTTGTGATGAGGCAACCATCCTAACAGGTACACGCAAAGGAGATAAGGTCCCTCCTCTTTGAAGATATATACACTAACAAAATTAATGACATGTTGCAATTAATTGGAACTAAATTTTTTTAGTATTGTCATCAATTTCAATAATTGTTGCTAATTTTTAAATTATACATTGTTATTGAAGCGTGGACCGTTGGATTAGCGATTAATGCCATTAGTCAACGTATTGTGTTACTGAACTACTGATGATTTTTTAAACAAGACCATAAAATTTTGTGGTAGTTCAACTGTATCCTTCATCAAACAAGTATTAAAAAAAAAAAAAATCAAACTCACAAAAAAAAAAAATAAATAAATAAAAAGCTGTGAAGCCGAAGTTGTCTGCCATTGGTAATTCAATCGTGTCATTCTTCACTGAGCATTAATTGTTACCATATATTATATTATGCTGCATACAACAAACCAAAGGAGTAAAACATTATTATTTATTAAATATATATATATTCTGAGGCGACCCTTGTATTCAGAAGCACTCAATTCACACAAATTATAAGCTCAAACTTTGTCAATTAAAATCAGAATATTGGTCACAACAGAATAATTAGGAAAACTGGTAAGGGTTAGGAAATTAGAAACAATCAATTACAGATTACATAATCCAATTCTCTACACTAATTATAATTATAGTAATATAGACGAAGCTCCTTGAGCTGGAATCAATCCAATCCATCGGTTGAATTGCTAGATTGAATCTCCGCTTGCCATCTCAGTGCCCACATGGATAAACCTAGCGTCTATCCATCTGATGCGTTGGTCCCACTTCGCAGCCTTTGTTTATCAACAGTGGCCTTCCCATTATCTTCTTCCGGTCCCACTGTCAGCGCTTCAATTGGTTTAATTACACTGACTGTCGTTACTTGCCTCCGCTTTACCCGTCTTGCCCAGTTTTCTTTCTTCTTCGTCGCTTTGTTTGACTGAGCCAAACTTGAATTAAATCATCCCCAATTCAGCTCCTGATCGTGACATATTCCCACCAAGTGATTACACTTGAATTAATCATAAAATTGGAGCTCCGTAGTAAAGCCCATTTGAAATATTTTTCCCGGATTCCATTGTCCAATTAATTAACTTTCTTCACGCTTCTGAGTTCAACAATCGAATTCGCATCTCTGAGTTAACTAAAATTTTGAGTTCTGTTCCGGACCGTCCGATTTAAATCTACACGAATATTAAAGGTCGTGCATTACAGGCATGGACTGGATTGACCCTAATTCTGATCGCACGGCCCGTAGCTAAACTCAAGAGATTCGTTAATGCAGAGGTGGACTCTCAATAACAATAACCCATTAAAACCCCCCACCAGTCTAACTACTTTAATAACGCACCGGTCCTTGAACCACATCATTAATCGCACCAAATCCTTCACAAATCCCTCATTTCATTTCTCACATCACCATCAATATTTCCTCCTCTCCTCTCCTCTCCTCTCCTCTCCTCTCCTCTCCTTCCTATCTTTTTTTCATCCCTTTTTTTAATGAAAGCTCAAAACCCCAGTGGTGGTATGGCTACCGCCTCTCTCTCTCAGCCACTCGCATCGGAAAGCGTGCTTCGAAAAGTTCTCCTCTCTTACTTCTATGTGGCAATATGGATTTTGCTGAGCTTCACGGTGATTGTGTACAACAAGTACATCCTAGACCCAAAGATGTACGGTTGGCCTTTCCCGATCTCGCTTACCATGATACACATGGGATTCTGCTCCTCCCTTGCTTTTGCACTCGTTCGCATATTTCGTTTTGTCGACCTGCCCTCGTCCATGACATCTTCTCTCTACTTCAAATCGGTGGTTCCGATCGGTGCATTGTATGCCCTCTCTCTGTGGTTCTCCAACTCAGCATACATCTACTTGTCCGTGTCGTTTATTCAGATGCTTAAGGCACTCATGCCGGTTGCTGTTTACTCGACCGGCATTCTTTTCAAGAAAGATAATTACAACAGCTCGATCATGCTCAATATGCTCTCAATCTCGTTTGGCGTGGCCGTGGCGGCTTATGGCGAGGCACGGTTTGATATGTGGGGTGTGACACTGCAGCTGGCAGCAGTTGCTTTCGAGGCAACCCGGCTCGTTCTCATTCAAATCTTGCTCACCTCAAAAGGGATCTCTCTAAACCCCATTACCTCTCTGTATTATGTCGCACCGTGTTGCTTTGTATTCCTCGCTGTACCATGGTCGGTGGTTGAGTTGCCTCGTCTTCGTACCATGGCTACTATCCAACCAGATTTGGTAACTTTCGGTACTAACTCTTTGTGCGCATTTGCACTCAACCTTGCCGTGTTCTTGCTAGTTGGAAAGACCTCAGCGCTAACAATGAATGTGGCCGGAGTGGTGAAGGATTGGTTGTTGATTGCTTTCTCCTGGTCAGTGATCAAGGACACAGTTACCCCGATCAATTTGTTTGGATACGGCATCGCATTTCTCGGGGTTGCATATTACAACCATGTCAAGTTGCAAGGGCTTAAGGCCAAAGAGGCTCAAGGAGAGAAGAAGCCCGCATCGGCACAAGAAACTGATGAGGAGGCCGGTGAATTGCTTAGGAGCATTGATGGCAGAGGGGATCAAGCCAATGATTCTAAGGCCTAGTTTTACTTGTATTTGATTTCATATCCATAATACTTTGTTATTCTGAATCATGAATTTATTTGCTGTATTATTACTGTTAGTTAATATAATTGGAAACAGAGGACATTCTCTATTCGGAAACACCTAAATAATTTGGGTTTGACTGGTAGATAAGAAAATTTCCGAAAAATACAGTAAATAAATTATTAATTTCCCTTTTATATTTATTGTAGACGTATCAATATTCTGTATTTAATGGTGATTTATATTTGGAAAAAAATATATTAACTTGGTGGAGAATCACTACTTGTACTTTCTAACAAAGCAAAAATGATTATGGATTCCCATGTATGTATGTTATAGTGCATAAACAGAAAGCAATAGGATATTCTGTACTTCATTTCTTTGATTTGAAGATATTTTTAATTTTTAATTATATAATATATCGACGTCACTGCAGTTGTGTCCAATTTACACGTTTAACCGATTCCACACGAAGTACCTTTCAAAATTGGAAGGGATGTTGACTTGGTGCCAAGCAACGACAAAGAGAGCTTTTCTCAATTAGACACCTTTACCGTTTCCATTATTTGGTTTTCTGGTCAACTTGAAAATAGAAAAGTTTGTTTTTAAGAAAAATATAATTTATACAGTTAGGTTTCTAAAGAAAATACAACAATTTAATTAGTCTTTCTTGTACGATGACTAAGTCACTATGATTAAGCTCGGCATGTCAACAAAATTTTATAAGATAGAACATGCTAACACGTTTAGAACTATTCAAATCGCATGCACAAGTGATACCTTTTTCATATCCCAATGGAAGTCTAAGCGATTTCATGAAATAATGCATTGGATCTTGAGTTCCTTAAAAAATGAAAAAAATGGCAACTTCAAAATTAAATTGAAAAACAATTAATGAAAAGAAGAACGTTGAAGCTAAGTTACAGGTGTTGGGATTCCCAGCGTTGTTTAGATTATCTCTTATTTTATATGAGGAGCCTATTTAAGCCTATCAGCCTATGAGTTGTTATCTCAGTTTGCATGGTTCAAGAAGTACATAGAACATCACTGTATATATTAAGTAAACCATTTGCATTCAAATTGGACAGTTTCAGGTCCACATGTAGTTAGTTAATTACAAATATTTACAAACTGATTTATGCTGAGGTTTTAATCCAAATAGAAATTTACCTATTGCTAACAATATGCACAATCCGCACCCCTATAATTAAATAAAGAATAAACAATATATTAGCACTTCACAAACGAAAATTAAAAGACCTATCTGGACACAATCCGAAGATTTGCCAAGTGAGACTTCACAAAAGAGCTCATCTGATTCCAGAGAGAGAATTTAGATCCGAAAAGCCGAACTTGCACCGATTTGCGCATTCCTTCTCTTGCATACTCCAATTCTCTAGAAATGCCAAGTTCTTCATATTCTGGTTCTTCAATGAAGGGCAGTGCAATTGACCCGTCTGACTCAAGGTTTTCAATCCAACCCCTTAGCAAAAAGTTAATAACCTATTGACGAAGAAGGAAGAAATTCATATAAAAAGACCTCATAGTTGTAACAAACTTGTAAAATTACTAAAGCACCATCAATCTCCCAATTTTTAAAAAATAATTCGGGGTAGAAGAAAGTTACATGCTGAGAAGGGCATCAAAAGTGTATGGTAGACCAGAAAGGAATACAGAGTAAAAGAAGTTTTCATGATAGCAGCTTGGCCATTGTTTTGTTCTTTTTCATTTTTTTCTATCTTGGCAGCCAGTCGATTTCTTTAAGATATAATTTAGTGAGCAAATTTGTTAAAACAGGGAGTTGAAACTGAAATGATGTATGTTGTATTTACCTCAGGGACCTCATCATGGGGGCAGTGACCAGCAGGGCTAATTTCATAATATGGTGCATCGGGCACCTTACGTTTGACTTGGAGGCCCCAAATGGGTCTTACCCAAGGGTCTTCTTTGCCATACATAAGGCATATTGGGATTCCTTGAATTTGGCACCTGAACAAAATAATTTCCTTATGAGTGCACAAGAAAGTAACTGAGCATCAGAATACCATGGGCACACTGGTACCTATGCAAAATTTGTGGTCCCTAGTGATATTTTGAATAAAATCCCTTGACCAATAAACTAAGCAAACTAAGTAATAAATAGTTGTAAGGACAAGGTAAAAGAAAGAAATAAAAACAAAATACTGATAGCAAGTTCATCCAGCTGCATGAAAAATATATGCATTAAGTAACATAAGATGTGGGCCATTAGAAAAAGAGGTGTTTCACAGAACAGAATTATAGAGCTATTATTGAATTATATGATCATCAGTGCCTAAAGTATGTTGCATTTCCACTTTGGTCCTCAAAGCTTCAAAGTACATTTTGTTTCTTAAACAATCTTGGTCCTACAGCGAGTGACCTTCTACCAAAAAGTGCAGCAAATCATCCATCATCAAAGAACTCACACCAAACTAGACTTTTGGTTTCACCTTGTTACAAACAATGCATATTAAAAAGGTCTAAAAGTTCCGGGACCAATCAGAAAGCCAGTCACTTTTTACTCTTTAAGCAAAGGGCATGAAGGATCAAAATGGTTGGTTTTGTGATATAAAGGACTAAAACAATCAAAATTAAATATAAGATTCTCCAGAGACCAGACTGGGTCTGAAATCTAACAAAAAGAAATAAATAAAACTCTAGAAGTTATATCAGAATAATAAAAATGAAAACATGAACCATTCAGTCGTGATGCTAATTGGAAGTAAAAACATCTCTTAATTTATGACCAAAGGGTGTTACTGTGCAAAGATTGGTTAATTACCTGGATAATGCCTCTTGGAAGGAAAGCTGACCCCTGGGAGCGAACATAATTGAGGCGAATGATGCTGCGGCTGCTGGGTGTTGTGTTATCTCAATAATGCGAGAGAACACTTTGTTAACGTCTGTCGAGTGGTCAGCATAGACTTGCTTCAGTATCTGTTCTATGCTTTTCGGGTCACTGATCTTTTGCCATCTGTATTAGAAAATGAGATCAAGCATTATGAATCTGTCCCAAATGAGGATGGTGCAGGTCCAGAGCATATCCAACGGTAAAGAATCTGTCCCAGATGGCACCAATTAAATACGAATTTCATCACCATAGCTTATTTTAAGCCTCAATCAAGGTATCCATGTTAGTACAGGTCCACTTGTACCCATTAAATACAGTGTGTCATATTGGGTTGAAGTAAGCAATACAAACCAAGCAAAGAAACAAAGGGAAACGTAATGGTAGAGTTTTTTCATTCAATGTTATAACTTAAAAAAAGAGTTATAAGATTAAAAACTAATCAGAGAAGTGAATAACTAAATATGACAACATACAAAATTAATTACCCAAAAAGGAAAATCCTTTTATCTTACCCTTAGTAGGCTATGTGCCTGCTAAAACAATTTAACAAAAAAGACAAAAAAAAAACCATATCAACTAAAATAAATATACTTACACTATTTCGGTAAGCTTCCTGATGGAAGCAGGAAGAGGAAAAGTCCCAGACCATTGGAAAATCTTTGAAAGACGAGGTGACCTTTCAGGGTTTGGCAGAAATCCCCAAAATGGAGTTGCATTTAGCAATGTAATTCCTTTTACGAGATGCGGGCAGCAGGCTGCAAAGTAAAGAGCCATAAAGCCTCCTAAGGAATTCCCTACTATATACACTGGCTCACCTATCACCTTCAAAATAAAAAAAAATAATTGTGCATATAAGATTAAAATAGGTTAATAATAACTATAGAGTAACCAAGATTTTAGATAGCTACTGTTCACTGTCAGATACAGTTGGCATACTAGTAACTCATTGTGCAAGTAATGAAGATAACTTTTAGTAGAGGTCAGAAAAACCGGCTCATTAGCAAGCCTGATAGTATTGCACATGAGTTTACACGTGCATGACCACAATGTTATAAGCTTAAACTTAATCAAGAATCCCTACTATCAAAACAGACAATTTCAGAGTTTAGATCAATGGTGCTATCTTCTTGTTGACCATTTTAATAAAAGGGAAAACACATTAACTTAACAGTTCAATACAATAAGGTTCACAGTTTCACACTGAACTAATGTCCAGTAACAGGTGAAAATTATATAATATAACTCAATTACACCTGTATTAAGAAATCTATTTGCAAAAATATCAAATCACCCATACCTGTTCGACAAAATGTTGAACTTGGTCCCGCCACAAATCAGCTGAGTATGCCAACTCGCTGGCCCATGGCTGAGACTCCTCTCCAAATCCCCAAAAATCTTTCTCCCCCTCGCTACCAGGTGTCGGGTCTTCACTCGGTAATGACATACCTTGCCCCAAAAAATCCAAAGCCCAAACCCTGTAATCACACCCCAAGTCTCTCAATTGCTTCTCAAAATGAAATGATCCAACCCCAAATCCAGGTAAAAACAGCACAGCTGGAGCATGGGTATTTTCAATTCCTGATGTTTCATAGTGTACAGCTAATTTGGGTTTATAATCCCAGAAAGAGCTACTGATTGGGGACCCGTTATTCCCCTCAGACCCGTCTGGCAATCCTGGGATGTTCAATTTTGTAATTTCACCTGATTTATCAGTGACGCTTCTAGTACCAAAATCTCCATCTGCTACTAACAAATTGTTAGTGGAAACTAAGCTCTCACAAATGAAACTTTTACTTCTAGGTAGAGAGATCCGACGAGGTCGCAAATTGAAGCAATTGGTATCAAGAAATCTCAAGCTGAGACTTGGTTTTTGGTGGCATGAGATAGAAGAGTGACTGCACGAAACCAATTCCATCTTTGTAACAACTGAGAGAGAGAACACAGTAAACTGTACGATTAGTTAACAATTTAGTTACTGATTACTAAATCTCTCTACTTAATTAGTTGAACACCTTACCTCCTGCTAAGGGTTTAGAGACGCCTCTCTTCGCAATATTCTTCTATTTGGTTTTGAAAGATCGAATGTGAAAGGATTTTTTTCTTCTTCGAGAGAGAGAGTGAGAGAACAAGAAATTATAGAAGGAAATATAAAGGGCAAAATAACATGAGAAAAATGAGAGAAACATCCCGGAAGTGTGGAGACTGGGAGTTCTTAGTAGGCCCCAGTGTTACAAAGAAAAAATGCTCACTTGTGATTCGCTGATATGGCTGTTTCTGTTTGGTTACAACACGATAAATGTTCCTTGTCCCCAAAACATTATCTCCATGCATGAGGAGAGCCCGATTGTCTCCAATCAGTTAATATTAAATTAAATTTTGTCCTAAACTGCAGTTCTGTTAGAAAATATGTTTTAATCTGAAATAAGAAAAATATGGACTAAAGTAATAAAATAAAAAAAACATACATAGAAAACGTCTGCTCTAGTATTAATAACAAAATGAGACTTCAATTTATAATACAAGCCAATTATGATAATTGTTAGATCCTACAAAAAATAATAATGATTGTTAAAAAATACAAAATATAGTATTGTATAAGAGATTGTATAACTTACTGATGATGTGTAGTTAAAAGAGAAAATAAACGATAAATAAGCTCATGTATTGAACTTAAAAAGAATATAATATAAATATTATAGAAAACTAAATAAATATACAGTTCATATAATTATTTCCACTTAATAAACAAAATGCTTATTTTTGTTGTAGAATACTATACTTTTTACAAAATAAGTTCTATTGACATCATAATATAAAAAAAGGTAATATCTATAATAGAAAGTATTAACATGAGTACATTACAGTGATTGACTTTTGTAGTAAAATATGTCGACTTTAATAAAAATGTTTAGAACAACATATAGGTGGGCTCATATTTAAAACTAATTATTCTTTATGAAGGATTTCTAGTGGAACTCATTTGTATTATTAAAAATTTGCATAAAAACATATGTCAAATAACAATTGTTTAAATTTTTTGGCAACAATTAACACTATATTTTTATGAGATTGATGAAAAGATTAGCCAATTGCAGAAAAAAGAACAAAAATCATATATGGTGAATTATTTCATTTTTCTCGAACAAATGCATTTATCTTATCAAATAAAATTAAAGTACGTTTAATCCGTACAGTTGCTGAAATAAGGTGTTACTATTTTGAGATAGATAACAATCCGGTGTGGAAGATAATAGTATCTCTACAGCAGTACTGGTCTATACGGGAGTATGTTACACGTGTAGAAAACTAGTTGTTTCGGAAATCTGCTACAACTGCTCCATTTAAAGGGTCCCGATTAGCGAAAATTTCGGATCGTGAAATCTCATCTGTACGGTCCTGATAGCTTGAAATTAACCAAGTATCCAAAGAGAAAGGAGACGATCCCGTAGGGAAAAGGGACCATCACGGTCAGGGATGCGTGCACGTTACGTGGCAAGAGAAGAGGAGAGGAGAGGAGAGATGGGAGGGTGGGTGGGTGAAGTCTCTCTTGCTTGGCGTAGCACACTGTCATTTGATTGGCGGTTGATATTTTTTTGACCCCACTTTCAGTTTGTCTCTTTGTTAGGCTATTTTTCAGTTTGTCTCACCTTGGTAAATTTAAAATTCCACCTCGTTGTCATTACTGAATTCACAAAATATATATATGTATATATATTTGACAAAAACAAACAGATAAAAGTCAATACAGAAATTTTACGACTTAGTTTGTTGAGATGGTAATAAATACTCAAATTTTATTTTTTATGACCTAATTTTCTCTTTTTGACAGAGTAATATGAATATATATATAAAAAAAGGCCAGAGCCCGTTTCATATATCAAAACAGAGTAATATGATATTAAATTTCTTTTATATTATTTTGGTGCATATCCGTTATTTATTTACTCTTTATTCGGTCATGAAATTTGGTACAATAAAAGAGGAGGGCTCAAATGCCTTCAATTTTTTGTGTCTCCACTGTGTCTTTATTTTTAAAAACTTTAATAATTCAAAATTTAAAACTTAAAAGTCAAAATAAAACCGTTGGATATGATCTACATCATTTTATCTAAGCACGTGTAAAAGATTATGACATTTCAATTTTATTTTGATTGTCATCAAGAGCTTGTAAAAAACATACTAATGTGGATGATTTCTAGACGTTGATTTTTTAACTTATTGATTCACATAAAAACAAAATTGAAATGTGATAATTTTGGTTGAGCACATAGAGAAAATAACATAGATCACATCTAATAGTTTTATTTTAACTTTTAAGTTTCAAATTTTAAGTTATTAAAATTTTAAAAAATTAAAATATGGTGGAAGCAAAAAAAAAAAATGGAGGCATTTGAACAATCCTCACAGTAAAATTAGTTGGTTTACAATTTTCAATACTGGCCTTATGGGCCTAGAAAAAAAAACAAATTTGATTAAAAACTGGGGCATCCATGAGAAATTCTCTCACAAAGCCTGGTAAAATTGTCAACTGGGCCGACACAATTCATGGCCCATTTTCGCGATATTATCAAATCAATTTTGGTGGTGAAAAGGATTAGCCTTAAATAATTGTCCTACTTAGCATTTTAAATAATGACCAAACAAATGTTCTCTCAGAAATTGTAGAGAGGGATATATTTCAATTTTAATTTGAAATTGTGAATAACAAGAAAATTTTTTATTTGAAATTGACACATATTTTGCGAATTTACTGAAGACAGCAAACACTAATTGTAAAACATATATATTCATTTTCTAGCTGGTGCTCTGTACAAAGCACTAATTTTCATGAAGAAACTCCGCCACACACCAAAAAAAAAAGAAAAAAAAAACACAATCATCTAGAAAATATTATTTTGGAAAATATGAGAACAGATTGGTAGCAGTGGCTTACTGTAAAGGACAAGGTAGGTAGGGAATGCCAACTATTTATCATCCATAGAATCAGATGTTATCTTAATTATATCCTTGCCTACTGTTTATATTTATTTAAAAGTGCATGCAAAGGCTGAGATGACATGACCTATCATGTCAAGTATATAATATAATAATAGTTCCACCCGGACCCCATACATTATATTTTATAGCAAGACACTATTGTTGTCACTATATAGTAGAGAAAAATATATTCGCACGCTTTAACCGAAATACTATTGTGGTCTTAGCACTCGATCAAAGTTCTCTGTATATTTTTTCCAGAAATTATTAAACAATGAGGGCCTCTTCAGCTCCGTTACTGTTTGCGTGGACTGAATTTTTTTTTTCTTTTCACAAAACAGCAAAAAGTAGTTCAATTCTTATGCCTACACTCATTTCTGATAGTGGGCTGAACAGGCCCTAATATATATTATTTATCAACATTTTAATTTTCACAACCATGCACATATATATATATATATAGAGAGAGAGAGAGAGATGGGCTATGGTGCATTGCAATGCATAGGCCTCTTGTACATTGGACCATAAATCACCGATTCAAAGTCTAAATGACCGATCCAAGCTGTTCATCTTGTTCTCCATATTAATATGTGCTCGGAGACCAAATTTTACATTTTTTCGAATTTTTTTACTATTTTTTTAGATTTATTGAAAATCTCAAAATTCGGACGAACAGTAAAAACAATAAAAATTTATGAACCACCAGATCAGCAATTTTCAAAGTGGCTTAATAAATAGTAAAAATATTCCAAAAAAAAATATAAAATTTGGTCTCCAAGCACATATTAATATGAAGAACAAGATGAACGGTTTGGATCGATCATTTAGACTTTGAATTAATGATTTATAGTCTAATACACAAGGATGTCCATACATTGCAATGCACCATAGCCCATCTCTCTCTATATATATCTACTTAATTATTTATCATCTTCCAAATTCACGTTATATATTATTATGACAGAATGGTGCAATATGTAAAAGAAAACACAATCATAATCACAAAATTAAGTAACAACAACAACAATAATAATAAACAAAAATACAACAATAGTGATAAGAACAATACAGAATTAATTATTACAAGTGTTACATCAAGGTTAAGGTACGTACGTACAGTCTTTACTGACAACCCCACAAGGCAGGAGTGGAACTGCAAATAGTGCCAAAGTCTACACTTTCATGTGTAGTTGTTGTGCCACTTGGTTGCCAGGATTTGTACGACTGTGATCAATACCATTATGATTTATGAACAAATTTCAAAACAGGACTTGTTTGGTGACTGATTCAACCGTATACACCGGGTCTACGTATTTGTCTGCTTCCTCTTACATACTGACACTGTTATATACGTAGTATTGAATCCCATGCAATATTGGGTCTCACCATGCGCCAGCGCCACTATGTAAATATTTATCTTATAGCTGGATTGATTAAAGATATATAGTTCCAATTGTACTCAAAGTTGCTGTATCGGCAGATGTATGTTTACATGACCTTGCATTTTATATGGATTTGCCTTTAGTATAACTTTTTAAACTTTTTTGGATTATGTCTCGTTCTCTTAGCTACACTTTTTTGAAAAAATAGTGGTATTATTACCGATTTCATAGAAATTAAACATACCTGATATGATACCTAAAATAGGTACCAAAATTAAATATGAAAAGTCTTACTTCAAATCACCATCAACAAACATAAAAACATACAAGTATAGATAGTATCACATCAAAAACTAAAATGAAAACAAAATGAATACTAAGTAAAGCAAAAGTCTCAAAAAACAATTATATTCTAGGAGACTAGTAATCAAATAAATCATCATTCGACATCTTGTCTTTAGACATAAGAAATTATCTTAAACCCTAATTATGTAGTAGAAATGGAAGTAGTGTTATTATTAAAAATAACTCTACTATACATTCCATAAGATAGCTTCCCTTAACAATTCTACGAGGAGTTTATCCTTTAAGGAGATATATAGAAGCATCAAGTAACTATAAATCATCTAAAAAATTATATTTAAAGGAAAATGAATTGTATGTTGCAATCCAATTCCATATCAAGCGTACATATGATCTAATTATTTTATGTACTTTTATGTTCCATTGTTGGAACACTATTGTCCGTACACCGAATAGTGATTTAAATTTTAAAAACGCCATATTTGAATATTAGGTAGGTATAGCTATTTGGATTATTTATGAAGATGGCCGAAATAATTGTTGGCAACCGAAATAAAAGCCAGTTCATTTAATTTTAATTTATTGTCCAAACTGAATGCAATTTTGTTAAATTCTTCCAGCATGGTGCAGCCCACCCAACATAAATGTGCACCAGTTTACACTGTGCTAATTATATTTTAGGGTTAACAAAAGGAATACAAAGGATGCGGAGATTGTTTCTCTATCCCTATTTGGCTCAAAATTATATCACTTCCACACTGTTACAATCACCACATATATATATGCATGTGAAATGGATCTTATAGAATTAATTTGTTAATTATATATTGAATCCCATATCTCTGAAATTTTCTTTAAAAAATTAAGAAACCTTTACTTGGGCGGTCCTTGAAGTATCACTCAAGTTCAATATTGGTCCTTTTCAGAGGAGTGCCATTTTGTCTTTGAAAACTTTAACTTGTATTAAAGATTGAGGTCCTACTATAATTATCAGATCGAGCGATCACATAATTAGGATAGATTGATATCTATGTTGAGATGTATGTATATATTATAGTTTTAGTTAATGATAGTCCCTAATAGCATATATTTAATAATATGTGATGTCGTGGATAATTATTATATTAGTGTCCATGCATGGCATATATATGTATACTAATTTCATGTATAATTACATCAATGTATATTATATGCAATGCCAAAGTTACACTATATCTTGATGATTTTTTTAATATATACTAATTAGGACATATTTAGGGTAAATTATAAATTTTGAAAGATGACAATAATATTTAGAAATTGTAAGGACCAAAGTAAGAAACAAGTCACCGATTTTTTTTTATTTATATCCAAAATTAAAATAAAATTTCAAAACATATCCGTTTCGTTGGTTTTTTTTTCCAAAAATATCCAATATGAAATTTTTTTTTCTGGAATTAACCCCTAAAATCGGAAAAGAATTTCCGGACTCTCCATTTTGTTTCTGAAATTTTTTTTCCGGTTTTAGAATCCGGAATTTTTTTTCTCGGAATCGGGATTGACCTACATAAGGACCCCGGATCCTCTTCTTCCCCACCCGTTGACTCCTCTCCTCTCCCATTTCTAAGGTAAATCTTTTTTATTTAATTTTAAACGGTTTAGAATAATGTCCAAATAATTTAGAAAAATACCAAATAGTGTAGAATAATTTAGAAAAATATCAAATAGTCTAGAATAATTTAGAAAATACCAAAATGGTGTAGAATAATTTAGAAAATACCAAAATGATGTACAATAATTTAGAAAATACCGAAATAGTGCATAATATTTTAGAAAATACCAAATGGTTTAGAATAGTTTAGAAAATATCAAATATTGTTGAATAATTCAGAAAAATACCAAAATAGTCTACAATAATTTAGAAAATACCAAAATAATTTATAATAATTTAGAAAATACCGAAATGGTGTAGAATAATGTAGAAAATATTAAAATGGTGCAAAATAATTTAGAAAATACTAAAATAGTGTACAATAATTTAGAAAATACCAAAATGGTCTAGAATAGTTTAGAAAATACAAAATGGTCTAGAATAATTTAGAAAATATCAAAATAGTCTAGAATAATTTAGAAAACAACAAAATGGTCTAGAATTGTTTAAAAAATACCAAATGGTGTAGAAAATTACCTTATCAATGTAGAAAATTATTCAATTAATTTAGAATTTTTTTAGGAATCTCTTTTCTTTTCGGGTACCTTTCGGAGCTCTGACTGTCTGATCGATCAGATTTGCGATTCATGTTTTTATATTTGTATTGTTTTAATTTTAATTTAAAATATAATTAATTAGTTCATTTTAAATGGTTTAGAATATTATCTTATTAATTTAGAAAATACCAAAATGGTGTAGAATAATTTAGAAAATACCAAAATGGTGTAGAATAATTTAGAAAATACCGAAATGGTGTAGAATAATTTAGAAAATTCCCAAATGGTGTAGAATAATTTAGAAAATACAAAAATGGTGTAGAATAATTTAGAAAATTTTCAAATGGTGTAGAATAATTTAGAAAATTTCCAAATGGTCTAGAATAATTTAGAAAATAGCAAAATGTCTACAATAATTTAGAAAATAGCAAAATGTTCTAGAATAATATAGAAAAATTTAAGGTGATTTACAATATTGTTCGAATTTTGTAGTATGACAGACGAAGTACTTAAGCATAAATTTAGCCCCTTGTTATGGATAGTTCACGGCAATCATAGAGTATCTGAGGTGTCTAAGGAGATAAGCATTTACTTATTTCATTTTTCATAACTCTATAAGTAATTAATTATGTTGTAATTGATTTTTTTTCCTACTTTAGAGTACAGATATTTTAATGGTGAGACATTATCGGCATAAATGCGAGTATGACGAGAGGTACCGCACCGTTTTTAATTCTAGTGGGCTTATATCAGATCGCGACATTGTCCGATATCGCCCTCGATGCGGCCCTCTTTCACAGACTTGTTGAGCGGTGGCGTCCGAAGACGCACACTTTTCATCTTCCCTTTGGAGAGATGATATGTATTAACTAATTCAAATATATCATTTTTTGAATTCCTTACTGAGAAGGTAAATAGATTACAGTTATTCTGGAGGATAAGTTGTCTGTGGGGTTTGCCTATTACGGGGGATCCGGTAACGGGAATTACAGACTCGGCGAGTTTTCAAGGCCGACTGTATGAGTTGCTAGGCATCAAAGATAATGATGTGAAGGGGTTAATGAAAAAGAGGGAAAAGGATATGTGTGACATGCTTGTCGCCAAAAAGGCGCTCTGTGAGCGCTTCAAAAAATTACCAATAGATGCGACTAACGAACAATTGAAGTGGTTAGTATTTTTTTATTTATAACCCTATTCATATTTGATATTTTCAATAATGTACTCACATTCTAAAATTAACGATTAGGTATGTCCCTGGATTTCTCCTCGTCATGCTAGGGAATACCATGTTTGCTGACAGTAGCAGGGACGGAATACCGCTGTGGTATCTCAGCATGGTTGAAAACTTGGACGAGCCGAGGAATAACAATTGGGGCGGAGCTGTTCTTGCCTATTTATACCAAAATCTATGCCTCGCATCCATTCCTTTATGCCACTCCATGCATGGTCCCACCATGCTTCTACAACACTAATCGTGGACCCGATTTCAAATTCACCGACCGTTACCGGGATCTCGACCGAATTGGGGCACAAAAACAGAAGATACATGTCTAGCCTTTGTTGACATGTGGAAAGGCCCACATAATTGGGAAAACTTGTCCCATGGTGTAACCTCCGGTAAAAGTATCCCCTGCAACCAGCTTCAGCAATTGACGGATAGCATGGTGAATTGGTAGTCGTATGCATCTGTTTACCACCATCTTTCATGAAGAACTTGGGCGGACCAGGTATATTGTAATAATAGGGCAACATTCTAAACTATTTTGGAAACTTTTTAATTATTCTAAACCATTTTGGAAGGTTGTAAAAAATTCTAAATTTTATGGACAATATTATAAAGTAAAAAAATCATTTTGGAATGAACTAATTAATTATAAATTAAATGAAAAATAACATAAAGAAAATAAAATTACCTCAATCGAAGAACTGATCGATCAGACAGTCAGAGCTCCGTAAGGGATCCGAAAAGGAAAAAGGTTCCTAAAATAATTCTAAATCATTTTAGAATTAATAGAATTAATAAAATTATTCTACACCATTTTGAATTTTTTTTTAATTAATATGACAATATTCAAAATTAAATAATTATATATTTAAATTATAAATTATAAATTTAAATAATTATAAATTAAATAACTTACTGTGAGAGAGCTCTGAAAACGTGTTGAGTGAAAGCGAGAGACGACACTTCACGGTTTTTATAAACGAATTCACTGCGATTTCGGAAAAAAATTTTCCGTACTTTTAATTGTTGTTTCCGAAAAAAAAATTCTGGATTCTAAAACCGGAAATTTTTTTTCGAAAATAAAATAGAGAGTCCGGAAATTTTTTTCATGTTTTAGAGGTTAATTCCGGGAAAATTTTTTTTGAATTGGGTATTTTTGAAAAAAAAAACCCACGAAACGGATATGTCTTGCAATTTTATTTTAATTTTGGATAGAAATAAAAAAATTAGAACAAGTCATCTATTCAGAAAATTAATTAAATCTCGTATCTTTCAATTTTTTTTCTTTCAAGAATGAATGTGCATCATTTGTACGAAAACGGAAAATGCTATTTCAGCATCATTAATGGACAAAATTTTATCACATTTTGATACATCACCATTTATTGGAACTAATTTCCATCACAGCTGTACGTTGGAGTGGGTCCCAACATTTCAATTTGTGGGGTTATGGAAATATATATCATCCCTCTCTTGTCAATTAATTACTTGGGTTAATTATGTTTGGTCCCTATTGTTGGTATAAGTTGGTCAGATACTAATTTCCATCTTTTTTTTGTTAAGTTTAATGAAGTAGGTCATATTATAATTTTTTTTTCTCTCAAAAAAAATATAGCGCTCCTTTAATGAACTTCAATGAATTATGGTGTAATAGACGTATATTTTTTTAGAACTTAGCATAGGCTGCTTATTAAGGTAGACATTGTAATATTGTATTTATTAATTCAATGTGTTAACGGAGATAGAAAATAGAATAGGATGGGACATAAGTTCCATGGTATGATATAATTGTATAATTATTTTAAGCACAACTATAATAATTTTTATAACACTATTACAAAAAACACATTTACCTCGCCCATTTATTATTGGATGTGCTCTCACACATATAGTATATGTAACGACTAACAAGTGGTAGTGTTGTAATTACTTTGAATTTTTTACTGTCTGTTCGGTATAACCAACCGATAGTGCCGTTGGTGCCCCCTTCATTTGCCAGCATTTGGTTCGTCAAACCCGATGGCCGAATGTGCACTACTGATGGTATATTGATTAACGATATCTGTTTTGAACTGATGGCATATGTAAATGTATACCTTTCGTATCTAGTTGATAAGCAACGGTTCAGAACCCGATGACAAAACGCAATTGCAACTGATAATGAAGTGTTTTATTCTAGTAGTGTAATTAAAAAAAACAAAAACAAAATTAGTATATTTTGAACATTTTTTTGGATTAATGAATAGGCAAGTGCCTCCCCAGTACGGTCTTATTTAATGAATTCTAGAAGTGCCCAATTTCAGAAGATATATGGTCAGGTCCAAAATGTATAATTAATTAGTAACAAATTAAATTCAGAAATGTACAATGATAACACTATATATGCTGAGTAAAAGATCAAAATAGTTGCACTGGCAATAGTAGAACAGTAGGGATAGTTCTTGTCTCTTTCTTTTCCAATGGTACTTGTCAAAATGAAAATTTGTATTCTTGCTAAAACCATTTTGGGAGCATTTAATTTCTCTTGTGATGTTACAATAAGAATACCGAACAATACTTCAAAACAAACTTTTAATTTGTCGTGACTTGTTTCTCTTTATCTCTTATATATATAAATTGATATTAATTGCCATAATGATAAAATTGGGCTGTCCAGTCAACGTCACATATGATCACATGTAAAGACGTACTAATTACAATTCACAATTAATGTTCTTGTTCAATATAATATTATTCACAGTTTATTAATAAGCTTTTCTAATTTGTCCAAGATAAATTAAAGCACGATGAAATTCCGGTGTGAATCATGGAATCAGTGTGTGCGGCTGTGCGCGCTTGAAATTAGTGAATGGGGTGATTCAACACATTTTAATATTCACAAGAGATATGTCAGTCGAATTTTAAACTTGTAATTTGTTTACATGAAATTATTTTTTATCACTAGATCAAAAGCAGCTGGTTCTTACCAGTTGTTTACAATGTTAATAATTAATTTATTCTAAAAGTGTGAACCATATTTAACGTTAATTAAGTGTGAATTTAAAATTGCTAATTATTTATCGGTTGGTGAAGTGTAAACTGTTAGTAATATTAGGGATTGATGATGAAAGATAGCACATGCTTCTTATAGTTATGCCAAAAATGAATCAATGATTTAATTTGGGTCCCACTATCAAGTTTGGTACATAAACTATCAAAATTACGATGAATAAAGTTAACCTTTTGAAAAAAGGTCGGAATTTAAAATTCCAGCCCTAACCATAAAATAACTGACATATATGAGAGAAAAAAAATGTTGAATTAAAAAAAAAAAAAATTGTTTGATTGTCAGCTCTATCATGGAATCGAATTTCAGTTCCTGACCTGAACTCACTTTTTTATTTGTTTGTTAAATATAAAAAAGAAAGAACCGGGATTTAAAAGGAATGCTTATCCTCTGTATTAACTCAAAAATAAATCTTTTGAGTTAAAGAATATCAATCGTCTAATTTTAAACGGAGTTAATCCGGTACTTGTTTATAACATATAGGAGATTTTTCAATATTAGTGCAGATTTAGTCGCATAAATCTTAAAACAGATCGGCAGTTGATATTTATTAACTCAAAAGATTTTCTTTTGAGTAAATGCAGAGGATATGAATTTGATTTAAAAGGCGGCCCTTGATCTGAAATTTTAAATAGCGGCCCTAACTTCTTCTTCTTCTTCTTCTTTTTTTGCAAAGTGGGTTTTCATTTGTTTCAATACAAAACAAAATAGTTCATACAAAATGATGCATAGTACCGAATATCCAAGTATATTGAACTAGTGAAACATCTACCAACTAGTATCGATCATCTATAAAACAAAGTAGCATACCAGAAAAGGAATCAAACTAATATCTCTAATTACACTAAAATCAATCACTAATGACAATCACACTAATAGAGGAGCTAGAATCAAGTAAAAACCAATCAGGAGACAATAACTCAGCTGCCTCATCAATGAAGTCATGATAGATATCTCTGCCATCTGACCCTCCTAAACCAAGAGAAAGGTCCACGTAGAGAGCTTGCTATGTCCTGCGAATCCGTATCCGAGAGTACTATCAAGGTACCTATCTGAGTCAAACGAGAAACATCGAAAGGCATAATTAATGATAATTTACAATATAAATTATCGAAACTGGCCTTACACCAGTAAGAAGTCAAAGTAATTATAGAAGAAGCTACATAAGTAATAGATGATACTGGTGTATGTTGAAAATAAATTTTATTCTTAGTCAACCAAACAATCCATAAAATAGCAGCCCTAATTAACTCATCAAATAATGATTCTTTTAAAGGTATCCAATAATAAAAATTTCAAAGATCAAACACTTGTGTGCAATTAAAAGCAATATTGTTATGATTACCAATCCATAATCACAAAGTAGAAAAAAATGAACAAGTAACAAAAATGTAATCTACAATCTCAGGGGCACCACAAAATGTACATTCTACACTGCCTTACTAACCTCTAGTATGTAAATTGTATTTAGTTAGAATTTTATCCTACCGAAGTAACCAAACAAAAACTTTGATCTTAAGAGGAACTTTTTCCTTCTAGAGGTTATTGAAAATATTGTTTGGAATACTCCTAAATGAAAGTCATTTATAAAGAGGGTGAATAGTAAAAAGACTCAAAGAAGTCCATCTCTAGTAAATACTATCCAACTGATCTAAATCTAAAGTATGAAAAGGAAACATCCCTAAAAGTTGATTCCATTCATGAAGGATAATTCCTGTTAATTGCTTGTTAAATTATAAACTTATGGAATATTAGAAAAAACTTCAAAGTAAGTAATGGATGGAATAATTGTAATTCTAAAGAAATTAGGAAAGAGACAATATAAAGAGCAATTGTCATATCATATATCTAGCCAAAAATAAGTATCACTGCCATCCTCCACAATCCTTTTAATACCCATATTAAATATTTCTATAAGATCTAAGATACTAACTCAAAATGAAGAAAATCTATTAGAAGCTAAACCAATTGAATCATATTTAGCAATAAGAATGGATTTCTATTTACCAATTACATTGGGGTCTTTAAGTCTAAATCATCATTTAGCTAACAAATCAATATTTATATAATTGAGATCTAGTATACCTACCTACCTTGATTTTTTTGATAAACATACATTTGACTATTTAATAAGATGATATCTCTTTCTATAGAAGTTCAAAGAAATCTTTTTGTAATGATGTCAATTTTTTTTCTAGTAGTATCTGGTAGTCTATAAATAGAAAGTCAGTATAAAAGCATGGATGACAAAACATAATTTAACCAGTTGAATCAATTTTTTTCGTGTCATTTTAAACAAGAAGAATGTGTATGAGATAGAATTTTAAATTCTGGTTTTCCTAAATTTCGACTTTTTACATATTTTTCTATAAGTTAAATAATAAAAAAATCGGATATTATCATGCCCAGCTATTTATAGTCATTCAGTGACCAGCATATAATATTTGTCTAGATTTTTGGACTCTGATCACTGCTGTGCTGTCGCCTAATTAAACTATATTTTTAATACCAAAGCAAAAAAGTAAGAAAAATAATAATAACAATCAAACAAGCACTTACATATATAGTCCCATACTATTACGTAATTAAAAGTGGGGCTACACAGTGTCAGACACCAGACAAGGAAATAAAAGAAATGAAGAAAAAGGATTTCTAAGACTGTTGGGTGGGGTCGCATGCACAGGCGGCCGTGTCGTGTGACAATAGTTGGGAGGTGGACAGAAGGGGGCCAGGCTTTGACACCTGTCATCTCGCCCGTGTATGGCGCTTTACTTCACACGTGAGAAACGCGTGCCAGTGCCGCTGGTCCTGAGAAAATTACTTCACTTGCCTGGCTCTGTCTGAGAGCCTGATACCCAATCCCTAGCCAGATTTTCTTTTATCATGCATGCTGACTAACAGGAAAATTACTTTTTTCTTTCATTATTTCTCTAAACATTCTTCAATTATTTTTAGTCATGTTTTTTTCAAAAATTAATTAATTAATAAGCAAAGTTTGGATTGTTGCAATGGCCAAGCGTCCATTGGTATATATAATATTAATTCAAACGTGCATTGAGTAATCATCAAGTGTATATATAAAGGAATTCGGAAAATATGAAAGATGAAGACTGCTATATATTGACAGTTGCCAAAATCTGTTTTGACATGAACAAATTAAACTGTAGCTAGGACAATAATTGTCAACAGTTATAGCTTAATAGACAATTAAGTACGTGTGCATGCATGGATATTATATATATACTATAATGTACATCAACACTATAAGTAGATGTGCATTTTAAAAGACATGAGAAATTCATGAAGTATTTAGAAGGTGATTAAATAGAATGTACGTGGTTATCAAACATGTTTCTTCCTTTCTTCTTATTTATGATTGTCAGTTCTCTACAGCTACATATATATTCATCCCATGATGGAAAATATACAAACACATTCGAACCATTGATATTGATATTTGATTGCATATATGATAATTTCTTGCTTACCCCTTTGGACGAATCTTAATTATTATATAAAGTTAAACTTGATTTTGATTGTTTGATCTCAAATGAACGACTCAGTTTGTACGAGAACAGGTCTGTTTTCTGTGAATACTACTGACTGCTCATGAATTTTTAGCGGGCGCCGTTTTGGGGACCATTTGATGCCACATTAAAAAAAAAATGGTTATCTCATTTAAACTTCTTTTATTCACGCTCTTATGCCACTACTACAAAAAAATATTTTTGTCATCACTCATTTACCATCGAATATGCTTCCGCACAGATGGTGTATGTCACGAGTGACAACGTTGTAATT
This sequence comes from Carex pumila, assembly GCA_033356055.1. Lineage (NCBI taxonomy): Eukaryota > Viridiplantae > Streptophyta > Magnoliopsida > Poales > Cyperaceae > Carex > Carex pumila. The sequence continues at coordinate 119,200 of JARJHM010000243.1, forward strand.
ACTTTGAACTTTTTACTATATATTCTAGAGAGAGAAAAAAAACCAATATGGCGTTGATAGACCCCCTCCTGACCCCCCCCCCTCCCTCTCCTTTGTCATCGATTAAATTTTACGAACATTTAGTATTGAGCATCTCTTTAACATCGGTTCGGCTAAACGGCCGATGGCACTGAGGAGTTTACTTTTACCATCCGTTGTGTAAATGATCTGTTGGTGATAGTACAAAGTAATAATAACTCGTTACCATCTTGAACCGATGGCATATTCTCAGGGGCAACGCTTTGTAAATAATTAGAACCTTGGATTTAGTATACACTATTTGCTCAATATGTTAAACAGATGGCGATGTTGTTATATTTTATATATTTCAATAAACCCTAGGTCGATCAATTCATCTCTCCAGAGCCTTCCAGTATATCCCCAAATTAAGTATTGTGCTATATTGCTCGCTGCGAATTTTAACTTTCTAAATCAACGGACAAAGATCAGCATTTCCTCTCCCGTAGTCATTAATTTGTATGCTAGATCACTCTTTCCTCCTTTATTTTATGTTTGATTTAATCATTACTTTGAATAGTTTCTTAAATTAGGGAACAACTAATTTAAACTAGGGTTTAGTTAATTAATGTTATTTTTTATTTTGTATAGGCAAAATGAGTAGCCAAAGTAGTCGTTACTCATTAGAACCTTATAATTGCAATAGATGTCTTAAGCCGACTGTTGTAATGCTTTCGAAGACCAAAAAGAATCAAGGGAGAAAATTTTATACATGTTCAGGATGCAATCAATGGATGCCTGGTGGGACAACACTGCGAATTTAAGTAACGTAAGTTTAATCCTCATATGCAACTTTACATACAAAATCTATGCAAAATATGTTGTCCAAAATCAACACTATGGCAGAACAATTAAATGAGATGGGTGTCATAATAGATGTCCAAAATCTATGCAAAATATATTCTTAAAATTAAATCACATTTTGATTTCAAGTTTTCTGCAGTGTATGAATAACACATGACAGTGCATTGTCATTTAATCTCTTGCATAAATTTCCTTTGAATTAAGTGGTGATTTGTAAAATAATTTAAATAACAATGCAAGTGAATTAATTAGTCAAATCAAAAGAAATTGTTACATATATATGATGTGTTGTAATTATAAATAAGGAGATGAATTTTATATATGGATGTTTATTTGAGTGTTTATGTTGCATGCACATGGTAACTTTTATGTGGATTAATTACACAATTAGATGAATTAGTAAATGTTACTTGCATGTACAATTCGATCAGTGTTGTCAAGCTCCACGTATTGTATTAGAAATAGTAAACTCCAATAGAATTGGCAAATCACTACGAAATATCAACAAAACATGTTCATATAATATATAATCTTCACACAATCTTTATGATTCATACGTGTGTGTGTGTATATATATATATATATAGAGAGAGAGAGAGAGAGAAGAAATGCAGGCTAATATACAATCGATTGTTCCTGAGGTCCCGTACAACCAAATCATTTTTTGATTTTTAAAGTCCAAATGATCGATCCAAACCATTTATCTTGTTCTCCACATTAAAATGTGCTTGGAGACCAAATTTACATTTTTCTGAATTTTTTTACTATTTATTAAGCCACTTTGAAATTCGCTGATCCAACGGTGGCTTCTGGTTTTACTGTTTTGTTAAGCCACCGTTGGATCAACAGTTTTCAAAGTGGCTTAATAAATAGTAAAAAAATTCAGAAAAATATAAAATTTGGTCTCCAAGCACATATTAATATGGAGAACAAGATGAACAGTTTGGATCGATCATTTGGACTTTAAAAATCAGAAATGACTTGGTTGTACGGGACCTCAGGAACAATCGATTATATATTAGCCTACCTCTCTCTCTCTCTTTCTCTCTCTCTCTCTGTGTGTATATATATATATATATATATACATATACATATATATATATATATATATATATATATATATATATATATACATATATATATATATATATACATATATATATATATATATACTGCATGCACAACGTGGTAACTTTTATGCATATTAATTGCACATTTAGATAAATTAGTGAATGTTGTTTTCATGTTGTGGGTAAACTATATATATAGTTTACCCACTGCATTCACAACTTGGTAACTTTTATGCATATTAATTGCTCATTTAGATAAATTAGTGAATGTTATTTGCATGTGCAATTCGATCAGTGTTGTTAAGCTCCTCGTATTGAATTAGTGAACTCCAATGTTATAATTGGTAAATCACTATGAAATATCAACGAAACATGTTCACATAAGGAGATATCTACTTACAATTAATATTTGTTTACAATTGTTTACCTATTGTGTAAAAAATATCAATTTATAAGAAACATGCATCAACAAATGTTAATTGTAAGTGGATTTCTCCTCATATATTTTTTACCTATATTAATTGCAAGCACAATAAGTTAACTTTTATGTGGATTAATTGCACAGTTACATAAATTAATTAGTAAATATTGCTTGAATTTATATGTGATACGGGCTATGTTATAGCAGGTCGTATGCTCTTGTTGGGCTGGGCTTGTCCTGCTTGTGTTCTCAGGCTGAGAAGTGGTCGACTTGAGGAAGTCAAGTAATGATCTCGAGGATCAAATCCCGGAAGTAGGTGGGCTACCTCAGTGATAAGAAGGAGAATCTCTGAGATATCGAACTCATACCTATCTGATATCTCGGGGAGTGTGTCTAAGTGTAAAGGGATCGGAGGGTATTACTTGTTCTCCCTTTCCCTGCAGAGGGAAGGGCCTTATATATCATGACCTACGTACTGCCTTACCCCTGCCAGGGTAAGCCAGAACATGGGTTAGTTATAAGGTTATGTGATGATGGCCACTCATAATCGTGTGATAGTGGCTGTGTGGGTAGCGAAGAGGTCGGTGGTCGATGTGGCTGCCAGTTATAAGCGGTTATTGACCCGGAAGCGGCTTTTGGGCCTTATACCAAGGTGTAGGCTATCTTGACCATAGATGGGCCAGATTATTATGGGCCTCAATCCTGGACTTTGTATTGTGTCTCGGGCTGGCCTCGCAAAACGAGGTCACAATCCCGGCCTTGTTCATGATCCACTTTGAGGCTACAAGGGCCTTGGGAACATGACCCTATCACTAGCCCTCGAAGTCAAAAGATATCTCATGCGGATGCTTATGACTTGAAGTCGTTCACAAACGATAAATCAAAAAGTAAAAAGAAAGTATCCCGGGGTAAGTAGTTTATTCTTATTTCAAGCGTATATTTAACGGTTAACTTTTTGATTATGAGGTTATAATAAATGCCTAAGTTGGAGGGACTTATTCGGAGTCGGATTGCCACTGTTTGTATTTCCTTTTCGGGGTATAGCGCTGTTTGGATAAGTATTTAGCGCAAGGTTGGTAAAAGAATGCTCGCCAGCGCGGGTCATTTTCGTCTTTTGGCAGGTATTCCGTTACACATGGGGATGCCATGCTTCTATACATTCCAAGCATGTAAACATCTCTTGTCACTTGCCGTATTTTTTACACATCGGACATAAATCTTCCTTATCTCGGGAAGAAATGATATTATCCGAATTTTGTCCGGGGTGGGTGCTCATGTTGTGTTTTCTGAATTTAGTAGCATATATTCGAAGTTTGCTGGTTATATATATTAGTTTTGACGCGGTAAATTTATTACTTTACACGAATTCCATTGTTCAATACACGGTTCGAGATTATTCTTAGTGCGTGAATGACAAGTCAATCGCGGAATATACCCGGAAGCTTTTTTTTTTGGAAAACATCAATATTAGTACATCGAGAATAGTCCCCGGGGTTAGTAGGAACAATTGACAGCCAATCACAGAAATAGAAAAACGTTATATTATAATTGGCAGTATACATATCGGCAACCCTATTAGCCTACAACAAGAGAATATATATTTGGATCCCACACATATCACGGTTTCCATGCTCAGCAAATAGGTGGGTGTGATGTCGATTTTGAACAACGATGAACGTCCCACCAGACCAGCAGAGCATGACAGGGGAAGATTGCATGAAGGCATGTTATCCTTCCACGAACCAAACCCATGTCAGGGGTGGACATTACCATACAAAATGCCCTGGCTTGCGGGGATCTTCCCTGGCGACCCACCATAAGCACAAGGTATATGTTTTTTTATGGCAAAACCAACAAGAGGGTATGCGGGTTCAGATGTCGACCTTCCCACAAACCTCACAGGTGTCCATAGAAATACCATAGGCATCTCGCGGACCAGAATCTCGGTCAGCTTCATCCAAGCTGCTTTCCTCGAGCTTGGCCCAATCGATCTCATTACTGTCGATGGCTTCATTAACAGCCATCCCCTATTCAACGAGATCTCATAATTGGAGATTCTCATTATCTAATACCTATTCCAGGGTCTCAGGGTCCCAGTATTTGAGTAACCCCTTCTTCTTCTCGGGGGTTGTTCGGGCTTGTATTTCGGGAGCAGAGGGAACAGGATGTAAGGGGGTCGAGTTTGGGTCCCGAGATTCTGTCGCAAGGCGCTTGCCTTTGCGAGCTAACTGTTTGAAAGGCATAGAGTTAGAGATGAGAGAGGAAGGAAAGATGCGAGTTTGAAAGATGTCTTAGGCGGTATTTATAGGCGAAAGGTCCTTGCATTGGTAATAAATGGGATGACGATCATAAATATCGTCCCATCTTGATTAGTCGAGACGTTGCCTTTTCATATTTCCTAGGCAACACCATTAAATTGATACAATGGCATAGCGTGTTTTCGAGGTTTGACTTGACCATTTGTGAGGCAGCATTAAATGGTCTTCGGAGAACGAAACGTCGCTATTTTTCAGAAAATCCTCCAATTGGACGTAATTAACTATTCTAATAAAGCAAGACATCATGATAATAATGAAGTGAAGGTGGGATAAGTGCCTTATATGTTTCGAGATAGAGTAGTTTACAGGAAAGTACATCCCTCATAAAGTCCATACATCGAACAAGAGAGTTAGAATTACATATGATTATTTTAAACTGTAATACGGGAAGAGATGACGTTCGAAGGCACAAATCGGGCACAAAAATGTACTGAAGCGTGTGTCGACTCTGTCCCGAGGTAGTCGATCATAAATACATCCAGGAGGGAAGTTCGACTCACACCCCTCGCATATGAACATGTCCAAATAATGTCATTTCAGAAGACAAAGGGCACATTTGTTCAGGTACATCGGGTTGATTGCTTCCTAGGTGGATTGCTGCGTCGTTGCTTACTTCTTATGAGGGGAGGTTAAGTCGAAATTTACTAATAAAAACAAGTATATATAACCTTGCCTCTGGGAATTCCAAAGGACGCGTGAAGTGACCTTTATCCAATCAGGAGTTAGTCAAAATCGTCCAATGACGAGGAGCGCTACTGGAGGAAAATCATCATTGCTACTGCTAAGGCGAGTGGAAGATTGCCACGTGTCGACTGACCATAATGACACGGATGGGTCATGCGTACGCCGAGTACATACGAGAAGATGTCATACACTTCGATCCTCGAAGTTGGTGCCCAAGGTGTATAACGCAACTATATAAGGCACCATACCCTCTCTTATTTCTCATTTCACTACCTTGCGCACGGTTTATCTTAGGACAACAATCTATCGAGCTCAGCATCTATACTCTTCATTGGACAATTGACTCTGGACCTGACTTTCTCAAGGTAATTCATGTTGCATTAACTCGTACATCGCATATCATAGTTTAACCCCAATAATGGTAGGAACCTTTAGCAAGTGTATAGCTCCTAACCCGACCTGTATAATGACCATGAAGGCATACTTGACCATCTTCGCATCGAAGTAAATCTATTCCTCTGCTGTCTTATAACTTAGTGACATGGCCGGTTCATCCAATATCCCATGGGTCTTTTTCCAAGAAGCCTCTTCACCTCGGTCGATTGAGGAAGTCGACCTTAACCAGTCCATAACCCCGGATTCACCTCACCCTCGTTATGGTGGGGGTAAAGGCCCGATGATACCTCCCCCTCACCCCTTACGAGATCAAGTGAGGGAAGCTCGTAGTGGTACGAACTTAGAGGACGTCAGTGAAGCGTCCACTTCGAGTAGTTCAAGCTCTTCTGGAGGGGACGAGGACACAAATCCCGAGGTTGATAGGCAATAGGTTGTGGAAAAAGAAGAGACGGAGGAATCGGGTCCTCCACGCAAGAAGATCAAGCTTTCTGCTGGGGCCACATCTAGCAAGGCCCCTGAGAAGAAAGAACTCGATCCCGTGGTTCGTCCAGGGCATCTGAATGATCGTGCTTTCCCCGAGTCAACCAAGATCGGCTCAAGAGCTGATGTAAGGGTTGAGGGGTATTTGGATGAATTTTACCAAGCCCTTGTCCCCGAGGAGCATAGGGAAGAATTTCCTCCATACAAGGTTCGTTTCATCGTGCCTGGCCCGAATGACCGAGCTCATGACCCCGAGAAGGGAGTCGCCATCTATTGGAAGATGTCATACTGTGGCTTTAGGATGAAATTGTCACCGTTTGTGAGGAGGCTGTTGGCCTACCTTGATGTCGCCCCGGCACAAATCCCCGCCGTGGCGTGATGTTATATCTCTAGCTTTAAAGAGATGTTTAAAACATTCTCTTCTGACCTAGAGAATTACAAACCAATGGTCCCTGTATTCTAAACTTTCTTCAACCAATTATGGATGAATGGTTGTTACATCGGGATAACGAAACGTACTGCCAGCCCCTGTCTGTTCGAAACCTCGAGGGCTACGAAATGGAATAAATTTGATAATTGGAATCATGCCTGGGTATATCTGGAGAACCCAAATGATTTTAACTGCTGGTGTGGTGTCTGGACGGAGTGGAGACCTCTAAAGAAACCCCTTCCGCTTTCTAAAAAAGCGAAGAAGGATGCTATCGAGTCGGTGTTTTCTCTCTCTCCCTCCTACAAGGTCTGGATGGACCTTGTCACTGCCTTTGTTGAATGTTAGTACTAGCCTTCGTTTTGTACCATATCCGTAGTTAATTGCATATCATTTACTATTATCATCCTAACAGGTTTTAATAATGACCCCTTTCATTTTTATGTAGTGTTTGGAAGTACGCGCCCTACTTACCAATTTACTTCTCCACTTCCTCTTCCCCTGAATCCGGCTAATAAGGTGTTTGTCAGGATGATAAAGGAATCTTCTCATACAACGCCGAAAACACCATCAGCAGGTCCGGACGCAGCAACTCCGAAACCCGGAGAGGGTTCGGGAACATCTTCTCAGGTCCCACCCCCGAGGTCTAGTGTTGTGGAGAAGACGAAGGGATCTCTTCCTAAATCTTCCAAGAAGAGGAAACCTTCCGAAGATCCTTCGGGTAGGAAGGCGGTGCCAAAGCGCCCAGCCTCTACTCCTGCCTCTGCCCGAACTACACCGTCGGGTGCCTCTCATATTCCATCTTTAGCCGTCGCGGTACGGACTCCGTCTTCCTCCCTTCCCCCTGAAGATTACCTCATGGAGTTGCCCGAAGAGCTTGAGCAGGAATTCCGCAAGCAACTCCGAGCAATCATCCCTGAATCGGATAAAGAGAAGGGAACGGTGTGGAGAACCCATTTACCTAAAAAGTATCCCGACAGTTTGGGGGTTTATTTTTCGGGTTATAGTGACATGCAGTGGAATATCACCCCTACTGACGAGGAGCAGGCAAGATACGCTTGAGAGGCGTTTCGCGTGACTTCCTCGCTGGAAGAGCGTAAGATGATCGAGAATGACTCTCAAGGTGCTCTTGGCCTGGCGATGCACTATCAACACCATTCTGGCGTCATTATTGATTCTCTATGGGATAAGTTGGAGAAAGAGACTTTTCAGCTTCACGCCCCTAAGTCCGGTGTCCCTGAAACTACTTTGGCTATTATTGAGAGAGATTTTTTTAGAGACCAGATGCTTAGCCGAAACCGTCTCTCTAACATCAGACTCGAAGAAATTCGAGCTCTAAAAAGGGAGATGGACAACTACAAAAGGACTCTCTTAAAACAACAAGCCGCGCTAACTCGGAAATAAGAAGAGTTAGCAAAGGCTCACGCAAAAATCACCGAAATGGAGGAGGAATTAAGAACTCGAAACGAGAAGTTGGGCAAAGTAAGGGGAGACCTTGCCAGTAGGGAGGAGGATATGTCGCGTCGTGCTATAGACGAGTTCTTCAACAGCAAAGCCTTTGCTGAGGCTGCCAGAATTGCCACAAGCAATTTAACAAAGGCAGCTATTTATAAGGAATTAAAAAGGTTGAGCAAGATATATCCCTTCGACCCCTGTTGCTGTGGGTTCGTGCATATCAAAAGGGAGGACAGCTACCCCTTGCGTCTTCCCGGGTTCACCTGGGATAGGAAAAAAGATAGACTGCGAAATACCAACAGCCAACTTGTGAAGCCTTTGGAACATTTCTTTAGCGCCGAACCCGGGACCATAGTTTGTCCATGGAAGGTCGTGTTCAACTAGCCCATGGAAGGTTGTGTTCAACTAGCCTTTGGAACATTTCTTTAGCACCGAAAAAACAAGTGGCGAGGTTTGTCCATACCATCCTGAGGAGTGGCAGGGCAAGGATCTCGTCGAGGTGGACCCCGCAAATCCCATGGGCCCTCCCCTCCTGTCGAATGATGAAGATCCTGTGTTGTCGAAAGCTGACCCCGCTGGTAATGTGGATGATAATCCTGACAATCCGCCTACGGATGCGATCGTACCACCAGCCGCCGATGTTGAGGGAGAGCCGATCACGAAGACCGCAGGGACCTCAGGGATGGATATGTCTCCGACTCATTCTCCAGCATCAAGACCGGGTCAGGTAAGGTGTACTTATATTGACCTCATTTACTCCTTAGCCGGGTATTGTCATGTCTTTATCTTACTTCGTTATAATTATATAGGTCTGGTGGGACGTCGTTGGCAGATGGGATCGAATGGCACGAAAATTTGGTGAGCTGGCAGCTTTTTTTTATTTATCTTGCTGGAGTTGTAATTTGAAGCCCCCGAGATGTGGGGGTAAGAACAGAAATGGTTGTAATATTTTAAACATAGCCTTCCTGCTAGGAAGGTATAATGGTAGTATTTGCGAATTTGCTCCCCGAGATGTGGGGAGGTAACAGAAAATTATGTAACTTATTACCTTTCTACAGGTGATCCTTCTTTCGTATTCTTCTGCTTTTTGTGCTTAGTTTTTTGTTTTCATAAAGGGAGAGTTCTTCCCCCTTTCTCCTCCCCTCTTGTTGTATTGATCTTGATAGTGTGTCTCCTTGTTCTTTGTAAGGCAGAAGGGTGGAATTAATCTTCGTAATGCGAGGTGTGTTCTATCGCCACATGAACTTCCGTTGTTTACAGGCCTTTTGCTTATATGCGAGGTTCGTTTCGTCGCCACGTAGGCTTGCGTCTTCTACGAACCTCGTTATTTATTTGTATACGAGGTTCGCTCCGTCTCCACGTAGGCTTTCGTCTTTTATGAACCTCGTTATTATTTAGGTGCGAGGTTCGCACCGTCGCCCCATAGGATTTCGTCTTTTACGAACCTCGTTACTTATTTAGGTGCGAGGTTCGCACTGTCGCCACATAGGCTTTCGTCTTTTACGAACCTCGTTATTAATTTGTATGCGAGGTTCGCTTCGTTGCCACATAGGCTTTCGTATTTTACGAACCTCGTTATTAATTTGTATGCGAAACATAAATGTGTAAGCTGTCTACTTCACCAAAGTTGCCCATAAACTAGAACATTATCATAATTCACAATACATGACACCTATCACCTATAGACGTCCGAGGTCGGGTATGCATCCCAGTTACAGTCCTCGGGACCTCAAGCCCTTGAAATCAAAAAATGCGAAAAGAGAAAAAAAAATCAATAGGATACAACGAAATAATTGCAGATAGCAACATATTTCGACATGGTGCTATCTAAATGTAGAACTTGCAAAGGTGGATAGCATTTCATGGTCGGACGAGATTGCGTCCTTTTATGTCTTCTAGCTCATATGCACCTTTTCCTCGAGAGCATACAACTCGGTAAGGGCCTTCCCAATTGGGCCCGAGTTTGCTGACTTGCCTGCCTGAGGCTTCTACCTTTTTCAACACCAAGTCCCCCGGTGAAAAATCCCGGGGTACCACTTTTCTGTCAAATGTGTGTTTGATGCATCTCTGGTATTCTTCCATGCGAACCCTTGCTTGGTCTTGAGCTTCTGTCGCAAACTCTAAGTCGGTGGCGAGGGCGTCCTCATTGTCGTGTGGTGCATAGGACATGACTCGAAGGGATGGCTGAATGAGCTCTATCGGGGTGACAGACTCCATCCCGTATACAAGGTGAGCTCTACTGTGTGGCTTCTCTGGGTGTGGTGCGATATGCCCACAGCACCTGGTCAAGCATGTCGGGCCAATTCTTCCGGTTGGCTGCCACCTTCTTTTTCAAGCCGTATAATATTGTGCAATTGGTTACCTCCACAAGCCCGTTGCTGGCAGAGTGGCTGATACTTGCGAAGTTGTTGTGGATGCCGAGGTTGGAGAGAAATTCCATTGTGATTGCTGCATTAAATTGCATCCCATTGTCCGAGATGATAGCATAGGGGATGCCAAAACGGCAGATGATATTCCGCCAAATAAATTTTTTTGCTTCCACTGCCGTGATCTCGGATAGGGCTTCAGCTTCGACCCATTTGGTGAAGTATTCAACCACCACGATTATCCATCGCTTATTTAGCGAGGCCTTAAGAAAAAGGTCTAACTATGTCAATTCCCCAAAGATCGAAGGACCAGGCCCTCGAGATAGAAACCTGGTCGTATGGGGGAACATTGCTGAGCTTGCAATGGAATTGGCACTTATCACATTTTCTAACTAGATTCGTGGCGTCTTGTTGCATAGTTGGCTAGTAAAATCCTGCTCGGATGGCGCACTTGGCTAGAGTCTTTGAGCCCCGATGGCTCCTGCAAAATCCTTCATGAATGTCCAGCAGGATCCATTTCGCATTATCTTTAGGTATACACTTCAACCATGGTCGGACATAACCTTGCTTATATAAATAGTTGTTAAAAAAGGTGTACAGAGACGCTATCTTCTTAATGCGTCGGGCTGCCAGGGGATCCTCCGGTAGTACGCCCGAGGTGAGGAACGAGAACATTGGTGTCATCCAAGTTTCCTTGGTCTCAGTCAGTAACATTTCGTGGCTTTCCTCCATTATGCTCGAAGTTGACACTTCCAGTATGATGATTGGTCTATCCTTATCAAGGTTTCCTACGACTCCGAGTTTGGACAATGGGTCAACTTGGTTGTTTTGTGTCCGCGGGACGTGTTGTATTTGAACCTTGTCGAAGTGTCTCTTCAAAGTTTGGAAATGCTCGCAGTATTTACGCAGCTTGTCGTCGATTGTTCGGCATTCCTCGTTAAGCTGTCATACTACTAACTCTGAATCCCTGTGTAAACAGACTTCACGAGAACCTACCTCCTTAGCCAGCCGCAATCCCGCGACCAGCGCCTCATACTCAGCCATGTTATTTATAACTGGGAACTGAAAATAAAGTGCATAATTCAACAATTCTCCTTGTGGGCTGAGTAAGGATACGCCAGCCCCTGCCCCTTGTAGTGAAGAGGCTCTATCGACATATAGTTTTCATTGCCCCTCCAACTCCGCAGGCGCACCGGAGTACTTCGCTATGAAGTCGGCGAAAATTTGGGACTTGAGTGAACTCTGTGGGTGGAAGGATATGTCAAACTCGGACAGTTCTAGCGCCCAAGTGAACAAGCGTCCAGATGATTCAAAATTTGCGAATGCCTTCTTCAAAGGGACTCCTGTGTATACTTTGATTGGATGGGATTGAAAGTATGGTCTTAGTTTCCGACCTGCCTTGACTAGGGCATACGCGTCTTTCTCAATGTGGGTGTACCGCATCTCTGCATCACACAAAATGTGGGATATGAAGTAGATAGGTTTCTGTTCTCTACCTTATTTTTTTACTAACGTGGCACTCACCGCATGTCCTGTTGTGGCAAGGTATAGTACCAAAGACTCCCCTGGTGAAGGTCGGCTAAGGCATAGGGGGTTGGAGAGGTATTCCTTGACTCGTTGGAAGGCCGCGGCACATTCATCTGTCCATTCGAACCTTGCGAAACGTCACATTGCTTTAAAAAACGGGAAGCAAACATCACATGATCGCGCTATGAACCTGTTAAGTGCAGCTAAACTACTCGTCAAGGTCTGAAGTTCTTTCAAATTTTGGGGAAGCTTCATGTCCAGTATTGCTTAGGACTTTGAGGGGTGAATTTCGATACCTCGCATAGATACCATGAATCTTAGGAATTTTCCTCCTGTAAGGCTGAAGAAACTTTTTTTAGGGTTGAGCTTCATGTCAGCTCCATTTAATGTCGCGAATGCCTGCCTAAGGTCCTCGATATGTCCTGTATCGGACATGTTTTTTACGGACAAATCATCCACATAGGTTTCCATGTTATGCCCGATCTACTTATCGAATACTTGGTTGACCATGCGTTGAAACATAGCCCCAGCATTCCGCAGGCCGAAGGGCATCATTTTATAGCAGTATAGCATAGAGTGCGTCGTGAATGCCATTTTCTCTTCGTCTTCCTCACACATTCGAATCTGATTGTATCCTGAGAAAGCATCCATAAAGCTTAAGAAAGCGTGGCCCAAGGTGGAATCTACTAATTGATCAATTTTGGGTAGTGGGAAAGGATTTATGGGGCATGCTTTGTTCAGGTCCATGTAATCAATACACATCCTCCAGTCCCCGTTGGATTTTTTGACTAGAACGGGGTTAGCCGTCCATTCCGGGCAATCAACATTCCGGATTACTCCTGCGTCAAGCAGCTTCTTTACTTCTCTTTTGACCGCCATTTGCCACTCCTCACCCATATTGCACTTCTTCTGTCTCACCGACTTCACGCCTGGTTTAACATGAAGCTTGTGCTCGGCGATGTGTCGCGGGATCCCAGACATGTCCGCAGTGGTCCAAGCAAAAATGGCTCGATTTTCTCTTCCTAGCCCCACCCCCCCCTGTACTATCTTTCCAATGTTCACCAGTTTTCCTTCCCCTACTTCAATCTGTTATATCTCGTCTGTCGGCTCTATTGGGGTTTTGGACTCGGTGATATCCACAAGATCTAGCGAGAATTCCGTGCCTGGTGGCATAAAGTTTGCGCTGGGTTTCATTTTGGGATCGCGTGACGGCGGCTTTACCGCGAGCTTCATATCTACCTGATGTACTGATCCCTCATGCTGAGAAATGGAGGTAAAGTAACATTCTCGGGCTAACTGTTGTTGCCCGCATTCTTCCCCTATGCCTTGGCTTGTGTCAAACTTGATCTTTAAGTGGGGGGAGGATACGATCGCGCCTATTCAGTTTAAGGTTCCGTGGTCGAGTATTGCATTATACGCCGAGGGGGCGTCCACGACCAGAAAATCTACCAGTGTGTCCACGACCTTAGGCCGGGTACCAAAAGCGACTTTGAGCCGTATCATTCCTCTTGGCCACAAAGTATCTCCCGTAAACCCAATCAATGGCGTGACAACCTTTTGAAGCGTCTCGAGTTTCAAATCCATTTCTTTGAAAGCGGGTAAATACAATATATCCGCAGAACTACCGGTATCAATCATGACCTGTCGAACCCGATGTGCGCCGATTTTCAAACTGAGGACAATCGGATCGTCATGCGACCCAATTATATCCCCCTTGATCCTTTTCCGAAAAGAAAATTTCCTCGTCCGTCCGAGGTCTCTTTCTGTCAGGTAGCACATCGGAAACCAATATGGTCGGGAACGGCTTAATCTTATTTCGAGGTAAACGTTTAGGCATACTGTGTACGCTTCCCCCACTAATCATGTTTATTATGGGACTCGGTGGTCTCGCGAGTTGGCGGGGACCATTAGTGCCATTGTCTCTATTATCTCGTTCTGGCCGTCTGTCTTCAGCCTCTCGTCGGTAAGGTATCCTTTTTTTGAAGTCTCGTGCCCGGCTGTTATACTGCCATATGTATTTCTTGTAAAAGTTGAGGTTGATGAACTCGGTCAATTTTCCTTCTTGTGCTAGTTTTTCTAGCACGTCCTTGAGCTGGAGGCAGTCGCCCGTAGAATGGCCATCCAAGTTATGGTACAAGCATCGTTTGTTAACATCCTTAACTTTAAAAAGATCTTTAGGTAGCGGGGGAGGTAGCTCAAACCTTTCCCTCACGATGTGGAACATCTCATTCCTTTTCCTAACGAAAGGGGCATAGCGAGTGAAATGTGGACGGTATCTTTCCTCGCCCAGATCCCACTTTCGTTCTTCTTATTCGCGTGGCATTCTTCGAGGGGGGTCTTGACTCCGTGCTCTTTCTTTTTGGGGTATATTAGGTACGACTTGCTTGCGGGGGGAGCGAGACCTTGGCCACTCGGAATCACCTTGATCTTCTTCAACCCGAATATACCCTTTCGCGAAAGCTGCAAATTCTCTTAGGGTCTTAACGTTCTTGCGACACACGTCATACCTGAGAGTACCAGGACTGCCTTTACGAAGGCCTTTCTTAATCACGGCCACAGCAAACTCTTCATTCAGGTTTTGGATCTTTAGCTATTTATGTATGAAGCGATTTACAAATGTTCTAGTTCTCTCCCCGAATTCTTGTATAATGTCTAGGAGCATCTCACACGTTACCTGAGGAGGTTTGATGACGGTGTATCGTTCTAGGAAGCACTCGGCCTCGTGAGGAGAGTCGCGGGGTTGGACACTCCATCCCTTGGTCAGTCTGTATTTTGGTCATGAGCAACAACCCCGGGTCCCACGGGAGGGTCTTTATCCTCCGCCGGGGTATCAGTGCCCCAAGGGACAGAAGCGGTATCTCTTTGAGTGGACTCCAGCATCTTGGAAATGAGATAAGAGAGCCGGTTAAAGTCATCGGTGTTGGTGGGTGGTTTTCGCGTGTTGCTAGCCATGTCGTTCTTTGGTTAGGAAGGCCCCACAGTGGTTGATACGGGCTATGTTAGGTAGCAGGCCGTATGCTCTTGCTAGGCTGGGCTTGTCCTGCTTGTGTTCGCAGGCTGAGAAGTGGTCGACTTGAGGAAGTCAAGTAATGATCTCAAGGATCAAATCCCAGAAGTAGGTGGGCTACCTCGAGGATAAGAAGGAGAATCTCCGAGATATCGAACTCTTACCTATCTGATATCTCGGGGAGTGTGTCTAAGTGTAAAGGGATCATAGGGTATTGCTTGTTCTCCCTTTCCCTGCAAAGGGAAGGGCCTTATATATCATGACCTACGTACCGCCTTACCCCTGCCAGGGTAAGCCAGGACATGGGTTAGTTATAAGGTTATGTGATGGTGGCCACTCATGATCGTGTTATCGTGGCTGTGTGGGCAGCAAAGAGGTCGGTGGCCGACGTGGCTGCCAATTATAAGCGGTTATTGACCCGGGAGCAGCTTTTGGGCCTTATACCGAGGTGTAGGCTATCTTGGCCATAGCTGGGCCAGCTTATTACGGGCCTCAATCATGGACTTTGCATTGTGTCCTGGGCTGGCCTCGCAAAACGAGGTCCCAATCCCGGCCTTGTTCATGATCCAGTTTGAGGCTACAAGGGCATTGGGAACATGGCCCTATCAATGTGGATTAACTCGAATTTACATCTACTTCAATACTGCACCAGGGAATCTTTTACAATTAATGGATCTAGACCATTCTTTTTAACTTGGCACGAATCACAAAGCCCAATAATACTGCTAGTCTTAATCCCAAAGCAATGAGATTTAATCTCAAACTGTAAATGAGGCACATCCTCTACGGTATCGGAGAGCAATTGAATCAAATATTGCTATATTAATAAATACGCGCATACTCTTTGCATTTATCCACTGTATTTATCTACATACCGCCATCGGTGGGACTACTGACCATCACTACATAGCTGATGGCATTACAATTAAAAGGGGAGCTAGGGCTTCAAAATATATATATCTAACAACACATAAATGTTCTAACTCACACTCGAAAACAATGGTCTTATCTAGGTAGCTCACTTTCTATACCGCTACTTCGTCTAGATAATAGCACTCATCGCCTGCCACCTCAACAACACCAATCGAGCACTTCGTTGTAAAGTTCTTGCAACTGACACTGTGTCTATTTCTTAATTTCTAGGGTTTTCTAGTTTGAGGGTTTTAGGATAATATTTATAGGGTTTAGTTTTAAATCTTTAGTTTTTTTAAACATTAATTTGTATTTTGATTTGTAATTTAATTTTAGCAATGTCATTCTAAGATTATTTTCCATCGAAAAGATTATTTGTAATTTAATTTTAGCAAGGCTAGTCACTGATCCACAGTAAATTCATATTACCACTGACAGTGATGCTGGTTTGGATGTGTGGGTAAAATTCCCTAATTTGACATTTTATTGATTTTAAATTCTTCAATAACATGAAATATGCAAGAACGACCTTGCCTTGACATCTAATCACATAGATTTCATTTTTTGAAGATTTGCATCCATTGAAGACCTGTTAGGAGGAATGCAAGAAAAACAAGGGATTGGGTATAAGCTAGAGCAAAGCCAAATGCCAACCAAGAAGATGATTCCTCGAATTATACTAAGGTAAGGCACCTGACTAAATGAATTAGTATTTTTTTAAATAAGTTGCTACATGTACACAAGTGATACAATCATATGTACATTGTCAGGACTAGTCTATAGTCTATTATTCATTGTTTCTGTTATAAGTTAGTTATGGTTGTTAGTAATAGTTATTAGTATAGTTAGTTACAACTGTAACCATATTGTTAGTTATATGCTATTATTATGTAAAGCTTATGGCTATATAGCTCAAGTATAATTGATTCAAACTAAATGATGAAATACAATTGATTCAATTTATTCTCTCTCTGCCCCTATTCTATCATACATGATAAGGGCCTGCTGATGGAATTAATGAGATGGCCAATAAGAGTATTACTGAATTGGTGCTACCGAAACAGCCAATACCTGTAGAAGGAATACGGGGTCGGATCCCACTTGTAAATTAGGAGGCATTGGATGAACTTGGCCTAGAATTCCAACTGTTGCATGACATATATCTTGCAATGCCACTATCCAAAAGAGGAGCCTTCCACCTCTCTATCGAGCCAGGTGCTTTACGATTTCAGATAACAGTGGATTTCAAAGATCTCCATGATTTTATGACTTTTAACGACATTGACGTCTATATTATCCAAGTCTAGACAATATGAGTATTTATTATTATAAATAGATCTATTATTTTTACAATCAACTCCTTTATTTCATTCTAATATTGACTATTTTCGAGTATTGCATGAAACTAATTTCTAAAGGTGTCCAAAATAATATTAACATTAGTTTCCTGGACCCCAGTCAGCTTAGCGACATAGCTATTAAATATGTTGGTGAACATTCCCTTTCGTGCTTGATCGATTCCTTGTTAAAATGGTAGGATAATAATCTTGTATTCTTACCATGCCAGAAAGATGGGTAAGCTTCTAATTATACTCCTGTTTACTATCTATTCTTAACAGGATAAGAAACTTATTTTATTACTTAAATTGTAGGGAACGTTGGAGGCTTTTTACTATTATCCCAAGACAGAAAGTTGCTTACTTGCTGGACCCGGTGCTAAATAATAATGACTGGGAGTTTTACATTATTCATGTATTACAGCAGTAAGCAAAATACATATAATTTAAAATACAAAGTACTTGCCATTGCCTACTTCTAGGTACGTACCGTATACTGACCTTTAATAATTCTAGGGTTTTTAAGTCATACATCTCCCAAGGAGGTCGGCACACACCGGAAAGAAGACCACTAAAGGTCAGAATGCTTCAGGTAAGAAATATTTTAATCAAGTATTTCCTTGCAACTTATTTGAAGTTTCAATTGCACTACTAATTAGATCTTGTTTTAAACAATACACATTTGATCAGAGCCCCACACAAAGTAATTTACGAGAGTCCGGGTATTATGTAACGAAGAACATGGAGACGCTTATAAAAAATTATTCACGTTCTTTTCCAAAGATTTGTCAATCACCTGTTTATATCATCATTTCAGATTCAAGTTCTTAATTATATATGTTATTCATCTGTTTTCTTTTATTCATGCAGTGCCGTCTCTCCAAAATGTTGTACAAAGAACACGAATTACATGACATCTATATTTAAAGGTGTAATTTCTTCTTGGAATTATCATCAGTTTAATTGATGTGTAGGTACTTGACAGTGTGAGAATTTGACAAGTTGTTGTCTATGGTTTAAAATAGTTATTATCTTCAGGTTCTTGTGTTTAAACACTTAATTAATTTGTAGTTTGTTTTAATAATTGTGGCAAAAACAGTTAGTTTTCTGGTACAATGAACTATTGTTATGTTTATTAGTTGTATATGTGATGTTGTTAGTGCTTGTTTAATAATTATTTTTAAACTCTTTTTATATATTGCTTGTAGCATGGATTGATATATATTATATGTTGGAGTACTTGTGTATGTATATATTAATTGCTGGTTTAGAAATGGGTATAGAATGAGCGCATGCATGTTTATTGTTGCTTTGCTAATTGTGTTTTAAAAATGGCTAGGCTAGCCTATATACAAGAATTAATATTAGAAAATAATAATAATTACATATACATCACCATCAACCCAGATATTAATGACTCGCTAGAAATCTAGGATTTGCCAATGCTAACACAAACAAAACAGACGATGCAAGACACTATTGCAATCAGCTATTGAAATTCAGTACACAACATTAATCACATTTGTCGTTGATGGCAAAACGAAAGCAATGACATTGGGTTCGTCAAACCCGATGGCCAAATGTGCACTGCCAATGGTATATTGATTAACACCATTTGTTTTGAGCCGATAGCATAGGTGTGTACATTTTCTATCGGGACGATATGCAACAGTTCAAAACCCGATGGCGAAACGCAATTTCAATTGATATAAAAGTATTTTTTTGTAGTAGTGTTTGTTTTAATATTCCACTTATATGTGATATGTGGAAAGCCACTGTATACCGTATAAAAGGTATGCGACCACATATGCAAATTTTTATGCAAACTTATATATGCAAATTTTAAATAATAATTCATATATATATAAACAAGTATACGATAGTATGTGGTATAAACCACTATTAATATATTCTAAACTGATATTTTTATCACTGTTAATATACTCTAAATTGGTAATATGTGGTATAAATCACTATTAATATACTCTAAACCACATATTCAGACCAAATATAAATTTTTTATTTGAATTATAACTAAATAGGAATATTCTACCGAATAGACCAAATATTACTACATTGCTTATGCTTCAACGACGACCTGTATCACTACTACAAGAAAACATTTTTTTCATCGTCCCTTTACCATCACATGTGCTTCCGCACAGATGGTGTACGTCACGAGTGGCAACACTGTAATTACGCTAAACTTTCTATCATCGGTTATGGATAACAAACCGATGGCGTTGATGGAGCCCCTCCTTTGTCATAGGTTAATTTTCACTAACAGTTAGTATAGAGCGACTCTTGAATATCGGTTCGGCTAACCGGTCGATGGCACTAAGGGGGTTACTTTTACTATCTGACAGTTTCATGATCCGTTGGTGTAGTACAAAGTAATAACAACACGTTACCATATTGAACCAATGGTGATGTTGTTATATATTTTATATATTCCAATAAACTCTAGGTCGATCGATTCATCTCTCTCCAGAGCCTTCCAGTATATCTCCAAATTAAGTATTCTGCTATATTGCTCGCTGCGAATTTTAACTTCGCAAATCGATCGACGAACAAAGATCAGCATTTCCTCTCCCGGAGTCATTAATTTGTATGCTAGATCACTCTTTCCTCCTTTAATTTCTGTTTATTTTAATTATTTTTTTGATTATTTTCTTAAATAATGGAACAACTAATTTAAACTAGGGTTTAGTTAATTAATGTTATTTTTTTGTTTTGTATAGGCGAAATGAGTGGTCAGAGTAGTCGTTACTCATCATAACCTTATAATTGCATTAGATGTCTTAAGCCGACTGTTGTGAAGCTTTCGAAGACCAAACAAAATCTGGAGAGGAAATTTTATATATGTCTAGGATGCAATGAATGGATGGGTTGGTATGACAACACTACCAATTTATGTAACGTCAGTTTAAATCCTCATATGCAGCAACCTTACAGACAAGTTGCAATATACCGAAATGAGGCAGAAGTATCTTCGATTCTCAGCAAACAACTATATTAATTGTGATTTGTATGTTGATCTTGATTGTGATCTTTTTTTATTGTTTTTTTTTTTCTTCATATAAAGTAGTAGATTAAATGAGATGGATGTCACAAACTGTCCAAAATTCATGCAAAACATGTTCTTAAAATTAAATCATGTTTTGATCCCAACTCTTCGGCAATGTATGAATGGCACATAACAATGCATTATTGTTTGATCTTTTACACAAACTTTCTTTAAATTAAGTGGTGGTTTGCAAAAGAGTTCAAACAACAATGTAAGTCCACTATTGTGTAGCCATTTTTACACTGTCAAAGACTTGGGATTAAAACATGATTTAATGTTTAGAACATGTTTTACATGGATGTTGGATAACTTGTAATACTCATTTCATTTAATTGTTCTGCCATAGTATTCTCTCTTCTAATACAAAAATTTATTAATTGAGTTTGGCTCTATATTAAACCCATCCTACAATTAATCAACTACTGTGTGTGATGTGTTGTAACTGTTATGTTGTAATTATATATATTAAATCGATCATACATATTAAGTTTGCACATGATGTGTTTTAATTAATTGTAAATACTGTGATGAATTTTATGGATATTTATTTTAGTGTTTATGTTGCATGCACATGGTAACTTTTATATGGATTAATTAATTATCACATGTCCATTGCGATGCTACCGAGGACTTGGGATGAATACATTATTTGTTGTTCTTAACACGTTTTATTAGTTGATAGTTAGTTTGACTCATTTCTTTATAACCTAACTAAGATAATTGATATTGATCTTATAAATTTAGTGTCTACTAAAATATAGTGAATTAATTAGTCAAATCCAAAGAAATTGTTGCATATATATGATGTGTTGTAATTGTAAATAAGGTGATGAATTCTATATATGAATATGTTTATTTGTGTTGCATGTATACACATGATAAATAATGAGATGAATTCTATATAAGGAGATAAGAGAAGAGAGTCATTCCTTGAACTTTTCGGCCTAGAAGCAAAACCCTCAAAGTTTTGGCCTAGAGAAGAAAAAACGTGGCTGCTCAATATAGCAAATTTCAGCTAGGGTTTGGGCCAGAAAATTAGCTCTAATTTTCTCCAATATGCCCCTTTATATAGGCAAGGGTTAGGGCAACTCTTTGTGTAAAATTTGAATCAATTACACAAATGTTACTAGCCTTGTTTAGCTATCTCATGCTCTCTTTAGTTTCATCTTGTGATTGGTTTAATAAATTAATTTATGAACAAATAATATTAGTCATATTATTCTATTATACAATGTCTTTGTTATTCTTATAATGCATTCAAACATTATACCAAATAATATTTACATAACTTTACAAATTTATTTATGGTCTAAGCATGTCATATAATGACATTTTATTTTAGCATTTCATCTTATGTATTTTATCTTATACATCATTATGAAATATAAAATACTCGTTGTTTCTCTTCAGTTGGTGTGACCATATAGAGGATCTATGTCATCTTAGTAATAATATAAAATTTTATATTATTGATTATAAGAGGTTATATCATTACATTATAGTTATCCAAATGACATAGTAGTTATTTACTTGATCCACTAATTTTTTTGTCTATCATTGTCACATGATATTATGACAAAATAGGATCGTGTTATTCTTGCATTATATTCGTTTCTTGATCTCTTAAATTAATTATAATTATAACTACATCAGTTATATTGCATGCGATATAATTTCACTTTACCAAGGGGCCCAATAATATTATAACTCAAATTGAGGGACAATGATAATATTAATATATAGATTTCTCTCTCACAAGTTGTACACAACGAACTACTATTTTATTCCTATCATAATATAGTATTTAACTAACAATCACATTATATACTTCTCATGTGAAAAACCTATACATCTCATATCTAAAATTCTAAAGACACAATAGAAACATTAATTACACAAAACACAATCTATATAATGTTCCATTCATTTGGGTCATGTTCAATATATAAAATACATATTTTTATATATTCATGTGATTAGATGATAATCCTTTATCAACATTTATAGAATTTTAATGTATTTTAATCTACATGACAATCTTTCTCGGTAATTAATGTTTCTCCTTAATTATCACGATCATGGACTTATTTAGTGATTAAATGTTTCTCATCTTAGGAGTTCTATTATTCAAGACCAAGAGCATTTTCTTGAATACTTTCAAAGATATAACATTTAAATTTCAAGCAACAAGAATAACAACATTCGTAATGAAATCATGAACAACACATAAATTATTATTAAAATATAATTTTCAAAACACATATCCTTCACCATTGTCACGGTCATTGACCGTTATCAATAGTAATCACCATTACACTCCAAACCGCTCAGATTAACCTACCGTTACACTCCAACAAAGGTATGGATAGGATATAATTAAGGTCAATTCTTAGTGGGTATGGATATGAAAATAGTTCCACCCTACCCTTATCATACCCATTGATATACCCCTTGGACCCCTACTTAAACTTCGCCATAATGCATGGTTAGCTGTCAAAAAATTGGACCACTTGACGATAGTGACGGTCTTCCTATTTCTCCAAATAGTTTAAATTTGACTTCAATAGATATAATTTTATTTTGTTATTATCAACAAAATTGAAAACAGATTCATTGACTTGGTTTATTATGGAAGATGATATAAACGTGCTAGCTGCCATGTTATTCTGAAGATCTCTAATAATTGATTAATTCAAACTATCGAGTTGTCTTAATATTTAATTACAAACGATTTTTCATTCAAATTCCGTGGTCTCTTATGCGAAAAATGTTTTCTTTATTAGATTTTTTTTCACTAAACACATAGATCAAGTGTTTAATTAATTTGTATGTGTCGATCAACGTAGCATCTGGCGAAACACGAAATCTCAACCTAAACCTAATCCTCGAATCCATATCTCTCCGGTACCATAAATGGGTTTCAATTAGAATTAGTAGATCTGGACCGTTATTTTAACCTGACACAAACCATAAAGAGACTCTTACATCTAAATAGGCACCGACAGATTGAGTTTGATTTAGCTAAGTGTAAATCTGAGCCATAAAGTTGTGAGCTTATATTTACACTTTACAATACCTAAGAGGATACTCGTCCCTAATCTCTTACAATATGATGTCGATATAAGTACAACAATTCGATCAAGCAACCCCACAAACAAAAATAAACAAGGAAAGAAAAACATGCAACTAGGTATAGCATATATCTTTGAATAATCTTTGAATAATAGATCATTGCTCAACTTATTTTTAATTTTTTCATTGGACACTAATGACATGCCTTGTCAAGTTTTGACTCTAATTGGGGCTCAAGGGATAGAGAAAGAGATACAATCCCTATGCCTGAGATAGGGTTCCTAAATGAATTGCTTAATTGAATTACTTGTTTTTGCTTGCAGGGTTGTTCTTAGTTGATTTTTATTTTTTTTTTGTATTAGCCTTAGTGGCTTTGTTTTGTAAGGCATTTCTAGCTTTGTTTCATCTTTTGCAGCTTTATTATGGTGTTCTGTAGTCAATACTGATATAGTACCAGTATCCCTTTGTTGCTGGTTTATTCCAAGTTATATGTACTTATTTCTGACTCCAGTTGTTAGGAGTTGGAAATACAATAATTTGGTTTCTAATGAAATCGGTGGGCAACCACTTTTTTTTTTTTAAAAAAAAGATTTATTATACATTTGCTAAGATATATATGTGGAAAATTAATGCTTTGCTGGCTCAGAAATTTAAAAATAGTAACTATCTCAATATTTTCTATAAAATAGATGTTTGTTTTCATTTTGAATTTAATCTTTAAATTTATAAAAAAAAAAATAGATGCGCGTGTCCCAAAAAAGATATAGTTTTTTTATGTAAATTGAATATTTTATAATTTAAATACGTTTTTACTAGTTTCAAAAAAAATAATTCAAACTTTCCAATTATCAATCATTCATGTCACATGCAAGTTTTCCTTAATATATATTTATTGATTTCACGATTTTTTAATATCAAATGGCATAAATTTTAAGTTTTGACGAAAGACCTAATTATCTAACTATTATTGTGTATTGACATGCAATATGCAATTTTTCATTAGTTAGTGCTTTCATTGTTTTTGTGTATGTTGATAGAAAATTAATTATAATTCAAATTATACATACAATTAGTTTCTCATAGAATACTTCATATTTTGTAATAATATTTACTTTTTTTTGCAATTATTCTACGTCGTGTGATGATTTTAATTATAAAGAACTCGATATCTGACAAGTTTACAATATAAGAACTTGATATCTGACAAGCATTATAACAATTGAATTAAATAATCCATAAAATACTAAATTTTGATAATAACTTTGTATATTATAATAATAATTTATAGTTAAGAATATATTGTTTGAAAGCTGCTAAAATTACCTTGAGAGTAGGGGTGTCAATGGGTACGGTACGGGTCAAGTGGAGACATTTTCATACCCATACCCATTAAAATTGACCTTACCCATACCCTACCCATACCCATTAAAAATTGATTTTACCCTACCCTACCCTTACCCGTTAATATTATCGGGTAACTATACGGTAGCGGATGAATAACGGATAATACTAATATAACAATTAGTTTTATTATATTTTACAAATTAAACACCAAAAACTCATTTATTTTAACACATATATAATTGCATTTCTAATAAAAAATAAAATAAATGTGCAATCAATTTCAACTAAATTATTTTTTACAAGGTTCTAAATAGCGTTTATCGCATCATAGCGGGGAGCCTCCAAAAAAAGCTATAGCGAATAGCGACGCTAGAGCGAAAGCTATTCCAAATAGCGTTTTTTATTTTTATAAAAATTATATTATATATTTGTACTAAATATCAACATTATTTAGTCTCATAGAACAATAAATAATATCAAATTAATTATAAAATTATAAAATTCATATTGAACCAATACAAAGTCCAAATTGCGACTCAAAATATCTATAGTAATACTAATATCATAAATTATCGATATTTTTCTATTTAAAATTTCTTCAACATCATAACATAATTTATATTTTTTTTCTATTTAAATTTCAAAATAACCTAGAAATTGAAAAGAAAAAAAAATCATACTTCTAGTAAAATAAACGGATGATCCTTGAAGAAATTCTTATTAGTCCCTAAAATTTTCATAATTTAGCAATTATTTATTTGATTTATCATCAGTTAAAAAAAAACCAAGAGCAAAATGAAAAAATTATTATAACGTACTTGAATTTGATATAATATAATATTCATCAAAATTAAACAATATATTCACCATTTATTTATTTTAAAGCTCATATAAATTGAAAAAAAAGAAGCAAATGTTGCATAGCGCGTGCTATTTGCGCTACACGCTATACGCTATAGCGAACCGCTATTACCGCTATAGCGTCTGTAGCGCAAATAGCGTGTTTTAATGCCATAGCATAGCGTTTGGTCTCCAAAAACGCTATAGCGCGCTATTTAGAACACCGATTTTTTATAAAGAATAAAAATTCAAAAAGACGAATATACATTTAAGTGGGCTAGAAATTGAATTAAATATGCATTTAAGTGGGTTGAAAATTGAATTGAATATATAGTTGGATTTTATAATTATCCTATAGGGTAACGGGTACGAAATAGTCATTACCCATACCCTTACCCATTTATTTAACAAAAAAAATTCTTACCCATACCCATACCCAATAAGCTATCGAAAAAAAAACCTTGCCTATTCCCACCTTATCGAATACGATACGAGTCGAGTAAACGGCTAAAAAGGTACCATTGACACCCCTACTTGAGAGCACAATTTACTAGTGAGAAATTTGTTTCTGTTTATACCCTTTCTACCCTTATTCAATATCCTTTTCTTTATATTGAATTATGTTTGTTTATTACACTTTAGGGAAAAAAAAATAACGTGTTTCATATTGAATGATTAGCCTTGTTTATTTTTTTAGAAATCACAA
This sequence comes from Carex pumila, assembly GCA_033356055.1. Taxonomy (NCBI): domain Eukaryota; kingdom Viridiplantae; phylum Streptophyta; class Magnoliopsida; order Poales; family Cyperaceae; genus Carex; species Carex pumila. Next base: position 145,490 of record JARJHM010000243.1, read on the forward strand.
TGACGAAATAAATAGCATCGCTCTCAACCAAACTATCTATATATAAGACTTTCTTCTTATAATTAACCAAAGAGTGAGTTTATGGTACTATGCATAGCACGGATGGGTCCGTACTACGGATCAATATTTTCATTTTAAAAATTCTAATGGTCGATTCAAACTGTTTAACATGATTTTCATATGAATATATATACTCGTAGACTGAATTTTATATTTTTTAGAATTTGTTTACTATCTTTTAAAATAGATAGAAAATCACTTGATCTAAAATTTCTGGACCATCCAGAAGCAGTGATTTTCTACCCATCTTAAAAAATAGTAAAAAAAAGTCTAAAAAATGAAAAGTTTGGCCTGCAATTTATATATTCATATTAAAATCATGTTGAATGGTTCAGATAAACCGTTAAGATTTTCAAAACGAAGTTATTAATCCATAGTACAGACCCATATGTGCTATGCATAGTACCATAGACTCACTCTTAACCAAATCTTCTTATTTTTAAAAGAAACTAGGTGTTACTATATTTTATTTTCCATGCAGGTTATTGTTGGCTCCCCCAAAATAATTTTTCATAATTTCATATAATGCTTAAACTGAAAACAACCATTAGTCTTCCATCTCTATAATTTTATCAATATAATTAGATATCAGAGAGCCATTTTTTTTTTTTTTTTTTGTAAATGCATATAATGCAAATTAATAATGTCATTCTTGTGCCAAAATTCCTTGTGCATGTCTAAAATAATATTAATTAGTTGTCCATGCATCATTAACTATAATGCTTTTAGAATCACAAAATATTAATATGTTAATGAAAAAGAGGGTAGCCATGCACCTATATATCGTGACAAAAGCTCACCTAGCTCCTCCCGTTACCAATTAAAAATTGCAACCAACATTTACCAAATCATTTTCAATGTTTGTGAAATTGTAAGCATAATATGCTAAATTTGAAGTGGGTAATATATATTTCTTGTCCGCTTCTCAAAATAGAACTAATTGCATCTATCTATCTCTAATTTTCAGAAATTCACAAAAAAGTTGAAGTTATTATAAGGATATTCTGCTTTATTAAATATTTGAAGTGTTTTAACTGAAATTAACTAATGGTCAAATTGGAGGTCTTCATTACTAAAATACACACCAACACAATCTATAAATCTTCTTATGATTTAGAAAGTCTTTGCGTTTACAGTTATAGTAGAAAAATATTAGAGGAATTACTACAAGAATTTGCCACTATTTGTGAGTGTAAAAACTAAAAAATGACTATTGTTGAGGGTAAGCTTACATAAATTGTTATTTTCGATGATATCATTATTTTTAACAAGAGTATATGTGATGATACATGGATGATACCGACAATAAATTAAAAGTATTTTTACTCTCACAGATAGTAACCGATTCTTGTAGTTAATTTGATTGTGATGCTTCAACGTATATTAGGATCGATGTGTTTTTTTTTCCCTTAATCTAAAAGTCAACTTTCGATCCAAGTATCAAATTAATTTCATCATTTTATAGCATTAGATGGATGTTAAAGTTTTCAAACTGCTTCCACAGATATCAAATTTTAAACCTTTGAAATAATTAAAGGACAATATCTTTCGAACAATTTTGTGGCGGATGTATCGTGTTTCGTGAGATTTGTTTACATCTGTATATATTAATACTTAAAATGATGAAGCTATGTAATGACTGATGTTGCTATAGTAGAATGACTATATGATTCTATTGAGCTATTTAAAGTAGTCGACATGAGTACTATAGCATGACGCTGCACATGAATTAGATGCATGACCAATATTTTTTTATTAGCACAAGCAGGCAGCTGGGTATTTAAAACACTTCAATAAATAAAAATTAGCTCATTTATACCAGTGTAATTGGTATATATGTTTTATTGAATGAGGGGTTTTGGATAAGGAGGGATTGGCTGAGTTATTGTTTTTCCTTCATTTTACATTGTAAGATATCATTAGCTTATTATTGAAGTCTCCAGTGCAAACTATGAATGAATGAATATATACAAATTTGTGGACCAACATATATACTGTACCTTACAATATATCATCTCTTACAATATGCTAAGTATACCTAACTGAAATGATATTTCCATTACATCCAGAGGGTGATTTTTTGCTTTGTTTAGCATGTCAATTGAACATTATTATCCAGAAAAACATAACTTCATTAATTGAGGTAATGAGATGTAACATTTAATAAGACTGAATTGACATATATACTTCTAGTTTGTTGCTAAGACTAGTTACTCTTAATTTTATTGTGTAGAAAACATCATTTTCTTCAACAACAGCAAACTGTTTTGTACACAATATAATTAACAGTTACTAATCTTAGCAACAAACTAACAAACATTTTATTGTGTATTCCTGATCTGACTCATTACATAATGCCAAGAAAAGATTAGAAAAAGAGCAGAGAGTTAAAAAAAATTTCTCCAAAAAACCTTTTATCTTTTAGTCAACCATAAATTATTCTAGCTAGCTAGTTCGTCCTGTCCCATGCCTGGGTGGGTCCCATTACTCTGACTCATTACATAAGCTCTAACAGTCTACCAATTAAAGTGGGGCCTTAATAGCATTTTACCTCCAACTAAATAGTTCACCTAGAATTTCATGGTGCAATTATCTTAAAACCATTTGTATTCATAGATACAGTTTAAATGAAAGAATTTCCTAGCTAGCTAGCTAAGATATGTTTAAAAGACAGTTGACTTCTATTTTTTTTAAAGTTGCAATTTTAGATGCTATAAAATGATAAAAGAAAAGTTAAATTCCATCTTTGCTTTGGCTAGAGATATTTAAACAACATTGTGACTAGCAATTGTTTTATAATTGTATATCATTGTTCAAATAAGATAAATTGTAGCATTTTCATATTTAGGATAGTTAATTTATATTTGTTAAAAATATAAAATATATTAGCATAAATAAAATTATGGTTACAATTCTAAGGCTTTTTGCCTATTAATACTTTTGATGAAAAATGTAATCATAATTTAACAATTAAATTTTTAGATTCACAACTTTATCTTTTATATTTATATTTAGTACGATACACTGCTTCAAGTGCCGTCCTTTCAGTTCATCCAATTCCATCACCATTGACAGTGGAAAATTTTAATCTGATAACCCAGTGGTCCATTATAGATGGATGTGTATAATTGAAGAGCCTAATAAAATAGAGGATTTCAATACCTCATCTTTTTCAGATCTTATCATAGTTTATTTTTTATATTTTCATTTTCAAAGTCTAAACTATCGATCCGAACTGCTCAACATGATATCCTTACTAAAATATGTTTGGAGATAAAGTTTTATAATTAAATTTTGAAAAAAAAATTTACTATTTTTTAATTAAGATAGGTACAAAATCATTGTTTTTGAACCGTTCAAAAACAGTGGTTTTCTACCCATTTTAAAAAATAGTAAAAAAGATTATAAAATTTCATCCCCAATTATATTTTTATATAGATATCATGTTGAGCGGTTCAAATCGACAGTTTGAATTTTAAAACAAAGATATCAAATATGAGGTATGATGAGATATGAAATGTATGAGATATTCCTCCTCAATAAAATATAAATATAGTATATTAAATTGTAAGAACATAAAACCATCATTTTTTAAATCCACAGATATATGTTAATCGGAAATTTAAATAATAATAAAATTACAATAAGCGTGTATTATTATAATAGATTAATTGGAATAAAATAATTAAGCCAAATTTCAATTCTTTAATGTTATTAAACTACATAACGAATTTACTTAAAAAAAAAAAAAAGACAACCGAAATAGAGTGCCATGCAAATCTCAGTTTATAAAACCATGCACAAAACCCTAGCAATTGCACCACTATTCTACCGAGCAGAAACCAAGCGCATTTTAGCCTACCCTCTGCGCAAAACACAAGCGCACTCACAAATAATGAAGCAACACACCAAGGCCGCTGTTCCTGTAGAACGAAAGTGAAATGAGAAAGCAGATGCTCCCTCTCCAATCTCCTCTCCTACCCCTCCTCCTTCGTTCTCCACTCTTTACTGTTCCACAACAATCCACAACCCCAATCAATTAATATCTCCAATAGCAATAGCAATAGCACTACTTTTAACCAGCAAGTATATATCAATCCCCTCATATATGCACCAATATTCTCTCGCCCCAACCATGACCTCTTCTCCCGACGACTCCTTCAAGTCGCTCTCCCTCGACTACCTCAACCTCCTCATCAACGGCCAGGCCTTCAGCGACGTCTCCTTCAGTGTCGATGGCCGAATAGTGCATGCTCATCGCTGTGTGCTTGCAGCCCGGAGTCTCTTCTTCCGGAAATTTTTCTGCAGTGTTGACCCAATTCCTTCGGGCCTCCCACTCGAATCCCACATCCACCATCACCACCATCAACACCATCACACACACAGCATCCAGCAGAACAGTTCCAAGGGGGAGAACTCCGAACTGGTCATACCGGTGAATTCAGTGCGGTATGAGGTCTTTGTGCTTATGCTACAGTTCCTGTACAGCGGCCAGGCATCGGTTTTGGCACCAAAGCATGAGCCCCTCCCGGGATGCGGCGAAAGGGGGTGCTGGCACACCCACTGCACCGGTGCTGTTGATCTGGCGCTCGATACACTTGCAGCCGCAAGATCCTTTGGGGTAGAGCAGCTTGTGGCAGTCGTTCAGGTCTCTCTCTCTCTCTCTCTCTCTCGCTCTCTCTCTCTCTCGTGCAAATCTGAAGTTCTTTTATTTTTATTTTTTAAGGAACATTTGTAATTCTGAAGTTGATGAGATCTGAGCTGCGTAATGAAAAACTTGCAAAATTGGAATGTTTATCATTAGGTTATTGATCCCGCTGCTGGGAGTAGAGTTTGGTTGTTACGGTTCAGTAAGAATCTCTCTCTCCGTGTCTTTCTCTCTCTTCATTGTCTCTCCTGAATTTCCTGTGCAACTTAGCAATCAATGTCTGGTCTGCTGGCCTTTTAATGGCGCTTTACTTTCTTTTCTGCTGTGCAACTGGCACACTGGCATCAGTTGTCATGAACTGACTTAGCCTCTTTACTAGGAAGGGTCTTTTCAACCCTTGTTTTTCCTGGTGTTTCTTCCTTACATCACATCGCTTTTTAAAAAATTCAAGAAAATCTTTTGCAGCCGGTCCTTCCCCCATGTTTCCTTTGTAAAGTACAGGCACGATCTCTCTCTCTCTCTCTCTCTCTCTCTCTCTATTTTATGACAGCTTTTAACTGTTAGTAGCTCTGGTAAGCAGATGCCTCAGTTCAAGCCTATGTTATGAAAATTTTCTTGGTAATTGAATTCTCTGCGTAAGAGGAAGAAGCTAAATATCTGCTGTCAGTATTTCTTTCTGTCATTCATCATTTCCAACTTGCTTACATATACTAATATTCTGGCGCCATGCATATGCCAGCTTTTAAACTCGTTGTGCTTTTTGGGCAAGACAGGAGAGAAATTAAACTTGGTTTGATTTAATTTTGCTTTCAACATTCATTATAGTTTGGTGTATCACTTTTAAGTGTGTAACATGTTTTCTATATTTATCATTTTGGTGTATCACTTCAATTTTCCAGATTTTGTTATTTGGTAATTAATTCCATCAAATATAGCCTTGTCAATGCGCCACTCTCACCTTATCCAATAATTTTGTTCTGAAAGGATGTACATGGAAGTTTTAATGTTATAAATATTCTAGAATCATTTTTTTTTCTCAAGGAATCAAGAATGAGTACCGCACTTTTTTATTTGGCTTATGATAATCTAGTAGATGTGTGGTGATCAGATCTGACATTTTAGGAGGGAACATATAATTGCGATAAATTAAACTTTCATATTTTTTATAAAAGAAACCATAAAGCCACAATAAATTAGTTACATGTGTAGTTTAGCTTGTTAATTTATATATCCCTCATACTTTTCGATGGATTTGCCCCGGATACTTCTAATTTTGAATGAGAATTGAATTCTTAACCAACTTAATTATGATCTCACACTTAGTTTACTGTATATAATTAATTCACTGTATTTACATAGAGACCTCTTTGTTGAATATCATGTTACATTATATATATTGCATTTCAGAAACAACTGGAAGGAATGGTGAAGGAGGCTTCCATCGACGATGTCATGAAAGTCCTCGTAGCATCCCGAAAGCATGAGCTCCAAGAAATATGGACAACATGCTCCCATCTCGTTGCTCGGTCTGGGCTCTCTACCGAAGTTCTTGCCAAGCACCTCCCGATAGAAATAGTTGCAAAAATCGAGGAACTTCGTGTGAAGTCTCCTCTCACATGCCGCTCCCCCTTCATGACCCACCATTACTTACCAATTGATGTCACATCCAACTCGGCTACAGACCGTGACCACAAGCTCCGACGGATGCGACGAGCCCTTGATTCCTCAGACATTGAGTTGGTCAAACTAATGGTTATGGGAGAAGGGCTAAACTTAGATGATGCTCTTGCTGTTCATTATGCGGTTCAGAATTGTAGCCGGGAGGTCGTGAAGGCACTGCTTGAACTTGGGGCAGCTGATGTGAACTGCCGAGCGGGCCCTTCTGGGAAGACCCCGTTACATCTGGCAGCAGAAATGGTTTCACCTGATATGGTCTCAGTACTCCTTGACCACCATGCCGACCCCAATGCAAGAACTTTAGATGGTGTGACACCGCTGGATGTGCTTAGAAACCTGACCTCTGATTTCCTTTTCAAGGGAGCGGTGCCGGGGCTGACGCATATAGAACCAAACAAGCTCAGACTCTGCCTGGAGCTTGTTCAGTCAGCTGTGATGGTCATGTCCCGGGAAGATTCAGGACCCGATGGAGATGGTGGAAGCGATGTTGGAAATGATGTGAGCAATGCGGTCGCATATCGTTCTGGACACAGCGACAGTACTAGGAGTGAGGCTGATGATAGTTTGGTTAGCCTTAGCATGAACTCTAGGATGGTATATCATAATCTTGGAATTCCAGGGTTTAAAAACGATGAAGGGAGCAAGTCAAATAATGCAAACAGACGTGAAGCACTCCGCCGGATTGCCCCTTCATCCATGTATTTTCCACATGGTTTTCCTTAAATCTCTCTCTCTCTCTCTCTCTCTAAAACCATGGCAGAGGCTGCCAAGAACTGTCTCTCTCTCTCCATAACATTGGATCAATATGCATCCCTTTTCAGTCTTGAATGAACGATATTTCTTTCTAGTTTGTGATTGATCGGGCTCCTGTGCGTTTGTTTTATTTAGGTTGAGATGCAACGGTAGCTATAAGAGTAATTAAGCTATGAATGGAAATTGTATGACTCTTTTAATTTAATCTAGGTGTACCTGTTTGATTCGGTTATACTATTTAATTTTATTATTATTATTATTATTATTATTATATATAGGCAAGTGCACGTGAGACTGAAAATAGACTACTACATAGAACCGATAATTGACTGTTGTTGTAATCTCAAAAAAAAAATTAATAATAATAATAATGTTATTGGAGATTCGCAGTACTATTCTTAATTATAATTTGCAATGCATGGTTAATTATCAATATTAAGTTCATACTTATCATGTCCTTATGTACGATCGATGGATCGATGCCATGGATAACGTTACCAACATTTTGTTTTCTAATGAAGATAATGGTTTTTGTACAGCTAGCTTTAAGATATTATATGTATGTTATGAAATGAAATTGTTTTGTAACTTCCTTTTGACCGTTTTGGTAAATACATCATGTTAATCCATATATGCAATGTTAATTAACGCACAACGATGTTATTTTGCTTTCTTTTCAATCGAATATTAATATCATGCATTTTTCCTAGATTATTGCTAGCTTTAGCAAATTACTTTTCGAAATTCAAGAATAGAAACTTTTTTTTCTTTTTTTTGGTTGGGGGGAAAGGTGCGCTTCTAACAAATTTTATATAATTAAGAAAAAAGTTTGAACTTTTTTTTTTCATTCTTCACTCCCAAACTTGTGAGTATTAACTCAAACCATTTGAATGAGTATCATGAATTGTTCCGAAATCATAATGATGTTCTAAAGGACAAAATGATAAAGCGGTTTCGTGAAAACTCAATTCCATGGATCGGGACGAAGAAAGATATATGGTGATGCAAAAAAAAAAATTGTTATAATTTATTATGTAAAGGAGCTCGGTGAGAGTAAAAAACACGTTATATCTTTACTATATTGTTATGTTACGTTCCTTTTCATATATGAAGTAAAGAGATGTTGTTACTTCGGCCTAAATCTTGATTTATGATGATTGAACGATGAATCCAAGTCGCTTAATAATTAATGCGATCTATTTATCTAAATATTGTAGGACATCAAATGATACTACTTTTTTTTTAAATCCTATTTTTTATTTATTTTTCAAAGATGACTCTAAAATAATACAAAGATATAAATATTTACATATTAAATAAGGTCATTTTTAAAAATACAAAAAAAATCTATAATATTTCGATATATATATATGGCATTGAGCGACTCAAATTCACCATTCGACCATTAAAAAAAGATTAAGATTTGAAGTGAAAACAATAGTGTCTCCTTACTTTATAAAGCACCATAATATAATATAACTGAGTCTGGCTAGTATGATATTAGTGTCATTTCAATCTATATACCACTAACTTCAAAACCTATTAAATTGACTTCAAACAACTAATCCAAACATTTCAAACCGATCTACTTTATCAGTTATGTGTCTACGTACAAAATTTATATTTTTTTTTTCAATTTTATTTAGTACCACATAAAGCAGTTAAATGTGTGAGTTTTTTTTTTTTTTATTTCATCTTAATGCATTCAGTTTTTAAAAAAAATTATCATTTGACTTGATACCAAAGCAACTCGAAAAAATATAAATTTTGAATGTAAATTCATCACTCATACATTAAATCGGTTTGAATGATTTGGATTCTTCGTTGAAAATATATCCAATAAGTTTTAGAATTAGTGTCATGCTACACAAATTCTAATATTACTCTGGACACACATTTATAGCCTTATAGTGTTCACTGCTGTTCATATATTCCCCAAATGGCTCGACTGATACTATTAACTATTAAGGCATATAGTTTGAGACTAAATTAACACCACCGATCACAGAATCGAGTTATTTAGCGCAAAAGAAAAATAAATGGCGAATTGTCAAATAATAGTATCAGAAATGAGAAAACTTGTAGCAGAAATGGAAAAAAAAAAAAAAAAAAAATCACTCTGTCAGACATAAAACATATATATACAAGACATATATAAATACAAAGCTAGCTAGTTGCAACAGTTCCTAGGTAAATAACTAAATAATGAACTTTTTCCTAGATGGGGCTATATACACAGTTGCTTGTACTTTTAAGAATTTAATTTAAAAAAACGAGCTAGGGTTTCATGTATCATTTTTCCCTTCTCCAAACCAATAAGACATATAAATACAAAGCTAGCTATGAAAAATGAGAACTGTGAATTCGTATTGGAATCTGTAAGTTAGTTCCTATTGCTACTGAGCACCAGTACGTTTATTAATGTCGATTGGAACCATCTCCATTTAAGATTGTGTTGGTTCGCTGTGGATACCACTTTCACTATTCCCTTAGCTGTTTGGCTTTGGATTTAACTGTTTCGCAGAGAGAGAGAGAGAGAAGGTCGTTTAGCCACTGCTTCAGTGAATGAGCAGTACACTTGCTAGATGCTGGAGCATGTGGCCGTTTCCTTTACATTGTCTAAAGAAATATTTTCTTTCATGAATTTGACCGGTCGTTAAATTTTTCTCGAGGACACAGCAGCTGGTGATTGAAAGTACAGTGCTTCAAATAATATAAGCAGTGGAGACTGGAGATAATTAAATTAAAGTATAACATAAAGATCTCTAATTAAAAAGTAAAAGAAAGTTGTTTTCTCATATTTGCATTGAATAAAATTATCTATTTAATTAGTTTTCTTAATCCATTTTTGAAAAAAAAAAAAAAAAAAAAAAACAACAACAACAATGGTCCACGAAGAGGGCATGAGAAATAACTACAACCCATCAAATTTCAGTATAATTCTAATTTATTTCCATATAATTATCTCATGATTCAATACTAATTAAGATTTTTTTTTTTTATTTTCTTAATCTCGGGTGTTTTATTTTTCTTGATTTTTCTTTTGTTGTGTATGTCTCTCATTTTATTATATATTACTATTATACTTAATTTATCATAATATCAAAAATAGTAGGCTATATTTGACAGATTGTATTAAGGAGGAAAAATTTAGTATTTAGTATATGATATTTTAAGAGATATTATTTATATGTTTCTCTCTTTAGAAATTTATATTGTTATAAATATATCACATTTGTACTCTATGTAATTATAAAGTCAATAATACAATTAAACTTTCTCGTATAATTTTATCTCTTGTTTATTTCTTCTCCTTTCAAACCCTAACATCTTTCTTATATAATTTGTTCCTTCCCTGCATATTGAAGATTAAGTGAAAGTAAAATTGATCAGTAACCACTGGATCTACTTGAAATTTAATTCCGTTTCGTTGCCTAGCTAGCTAATGAAAGTTGGTGCGTACGGAGCTGCCGAGCTTCTTTGTAAAATCCAAATAGATTCCCAACTAATTATAGGTCTTACGAACAAGTTCAGAGTAGCCTAGGAGCAGTCTGTTGACAAGTCAGAAATCTTCTTCTTTTTGCTTGAATATATTACGTCCCATCAATATTCTGATACAATTTAGTTACTGTTCTGGTACTCAATCTTTAAAGAGGATCGATATACATTTATATATTGTTTGGTAAATGTCCCCGAAGGCTCAACCCGAACCGGTCCACCCGTGCCCGGACCGGACCGTGTCCGTGCCACAGGTATGCACGGGTACACGGGCACAGATATTAAACGGGCCGGTCTCAGTTTTTCAAAAAAAAAAACCCGTGCATACCCGGACCCCCATACCCGTTAATCCGTGCTTGTGAACCCGTGCATCCGTACCTGTACTCATTTTTTTTCAAATTTTTTAAAAATTTCCTTCAAACCAATTCATTTCACATAAAAAATAATATTTTAAACTAATTATATTAGACATGCATAAATTTATTTTATATAAAGTGAGTAAAATATATAATTTAAATGACAATTTCAAATTCAAACGACGAATCCAAACTGTTGAAATCCACCGACCTTATGTGTGATGCATCTACATGTGAAATTTTTAAACATTCGAATTAATTTAGTATAAAGTCAAGCAGTCAAAAACGTTGAAAAAATGGATGCACTAAAATTAATTTATTAACCTTCTAATTTTGACCGCTTGACTTTATACTAAATTAATTCGAATGTTTAAAAATTTCACATGTAGATGCATCACATGTAAGGTAGGCGGGTTTCAACGGTTCAAATTCGTCGTTTGAAATCAATTTGATAAGTTTTAGATTTAAGCTCACCAAAACTTTGGTGAGCTTAAGAGCACCCTAGTTCTACTCTAAAAATTATTCTTGCAGAAATATGTATGTTTATTCGGCTAAGTACAAATGTATTTATTTATTTCTTTACACGAATCATTTTATTTTATTTTCAAATTCTCATTCTAATTATATAGTTTCATAATTTATTTATATCTCAAAATTTTTAGTTTACAGCTTAAATTGATAATATATTTTCTAAACGTTCATTTTAAATTGGTAATATATTTTCTAAATGTTCATTTATTTTCAATAGGTTAAATAAAAAATAAATAAAAAATATCTTAAATCAATTACTTTAAAATAATAAAATATAAATAAAAAATATCTTAAATCAATTACTTTAAAATAATAAAATATAAATAAAAAATTTCTTAAATCAATTACTTTAAAACAATAAAATATAAATAAAAAATTTCTTAAATCAAGTACTTTAAAAATAATTATGAATTATTTTAAAGCAATAGATTAAAAAATAAAAGTTACTCTCCTCATTTATTCTGGACTTGGGACCAGCTATGTAAAATAACATAGGCGGAGTTCTGACTTTTTTTTTTAGTAATTATTCTTTAAAATGAATAATTTAAAAACTAATTGAAATGTTTAGAAATTTATAATTTAAAAAATAACTATAAAGATTAAAAGAGGTTAGAAATTTATACTGACGCTACCTATCTAGAAGTTCTCATTCCTATACCGTTCTTCACTCTCTTCCACACCATTTGAATCCGAATTAGCCTCATGCCGCGCCTCGGTACCACTTTCTTCAGTGTCAACTTTCGATGATAATGCTTCAGGCACATGTTGCTTACGCTCTTCAGCTTGAATCCAATCTTTCAAGCACACAAGTCTCTCAAAAATATTTGCACCCAACTTACTGTGTTTATCGGAGAGGATCCTATTCGCGGAACTAAAACAACTTTCGGAAGGGACGATTGACATGGGCACAGCAAATACGTCGCGGGCCATCATCGCCAATGTTGGAAAGGCTATTTGATGCCTCCTCCACCATGCCATAACGTCAAGTCCATGTTCATTTTCATTGAGCATCGATATATAGATCACTAACTCGCTTGTTGTTTGTGGTTCAATCTCCAACTAGAAATCTGCTAACAATCCACCACTGCTAATGCTCCTGGAAGTAAAACTATTAAAAATTTTAAAAAAAATAGTGGACAAATAATGTATATATTATAAGTAATAAAGATTAAAAAACACATGTATATTTATATTCATACCTAGGGGTGGCACGGGATGAAGACGGGTTTTAGTTAGTACTCATTCTTGAGTTGTATATGTTAAACATCTCTTCGAACTTCGAATCCATGTATGCCTCCACCCCGGTTTTGTCTAAACATAGATTATCTTTGTACCTTTGAACTACTTTGATCATATAAAACTTCTTGTATGCCGGGTTGAGGCAGTTCGCAATAATCACGACGAGCGGTACATCTTCCTAATATTTTAGAAACTTTTGTTTCATGGCATCTACGATTGGCGTGAAAGATTTATCGTGGATTTCAGCTTGTTCCAAATGACAATACACCTTGGAGATGTCATAGAGATGTCTGAACAACTAAAATGACGTCGGTGAGTACGAGCAGGATAGTTGGACGGTTGCTGTAAAAAAGGTTCTTAGGAAATTGCAAAGCTTTGTAGTTGCTACCATTCTCCGTCGGTGAATTATAATTGTAATGCCTTGGGGGTGGAGCTTCTCAAAAACTTCCCTATGATAGTTTTATAAGGAATGCATCGGTTCAACAACCTATATGTAGAGTTCTAACGAGTATCTATATCCCAAGATACTTTCAACTTGTCAAATCCATAGTGAACACACAAAGACCCAAACCATTGTTTTCTTTCTTGGTTTGAAACAACGTGATTGAGAGCATTTTTAAATTTAATTATTAATAGATTTACGGCTTCTGTTTTAAGACCCGCCTTCATGATTAGGTTAAGTATGTGGCAAGCACATTTTTGGTGAAATATTTCACCATTCATAATCGAGTTTAGTGACTTTTAAAAATTCCAATGGAAGCTAGGTTGTTGCTAGCATTATCGAATGAGATAGAAAAAAATCTTGTTATCTAAATCCCTCTTAAGGTTATACTCTTCTAAAACCTTAATAATGAATTTGAAAATTACATTTGCAATGTGCGGAGAATCCAACACTCAAAAAAGAAATGAATATTCTTAATTGAATACGGTACAAATTGGGTAAACGGATAAAAGGGTGTCATCAAATAGATATATATAAAGAGAGAGAGGGATTGGTTAATATCAACACGCTTGTTTCAAGGCGATGGAATAAATATTTCGATTCTTATATTTTCAAAGTTCAAACAGTCGATCCAAACTGTTCAACATTCAATCTATATTAAAATGTACTTGGAGACCAAATTTTATATTTTTTTTGAATTTTTTTTACTATTTATTAAGTCAGTTTTAAAATTAGTGTCAATGATCCAGAAATTTTTCATTATTTATTAAAATTAGTGATTTTAAAATTGGCTTAATAAATAATAAGAAAATTCAAAAAATATAAAATTTGGTCTCCTAGCGCATTTTTATATAGAAATCACATCTAACAGTTCGAATTGACCATCTCTTCGTTTGTTATCTTATTTCTCCGTTTATTTTCTAATTTCACCTCCAGTCATTTGATTTAGCACTCCACCTCTTTTAGAAGATATATATTTCTTATTTCTTATTTCATCTTATTTCATATATTATTCATTTGAATGGTAACCTCCTCCATCTGGCAATCTTTATTTCCATTATTGAACTCAGACGTCAAGTACTAAAACAAAACTTAGCAACTGGTTTAAAAGCGATCTATCTATCTCATATTTATTTATTTATTTTCCTCACAAAGAAGAGAATACAAAAACTTAGCAACTGTAGATCCTAAAGCAATAGAATTATGAATAATTATAACAAGAATAATTATAACAAACCCCCCACTCTCATCCCCCCATTTTCCCCGCACTCTCTCTCTTCCTTAACTGCCATATATCCCCCCACTAATTTCCCTAAAAGTTTCCTTTTATCCCCCCCACTAATTATAAGAAACCCCCCACTCCCATCCCCGCATTAATTATGTCTTTCTCTAATATCAATTCCTGCATTAATTATTCCTTTAAAAACAATCTCTGCATTAATTATACTGTTATCTAAAAACAATTTCCGTTAATAATGCTTATCTGTTAATTGATGTTCAAAAAAGTATTTATCATTATTTCTGATAAGTATTTATCCTTGTAACATGGAGTATTTATCCATGTAACATAGAGTATTTATCATTATGTCTGAGAGTATTTATCATTGATGTTTTACTGTAAGTTGCAATTATGTCTGAGAAGTATTCATCTATGCAATACAAAGTATTTATCTATGTAACATAAAGTATTTATAATTATGCATGAGAGTATTTATCATTGATGTTTTACTGAAAGTTACAAGTATGCATGAGAAATATTTATCCATGTAACATAAAGTATTTATCATTATGTCTGAGAGTATTTACCCATGTAACATAAAATATTTATCATTATGTCTCAGAGTATTTATTATTGGGTGAAGGGATTTTTTATTTAATGGTCTCCAGTTGTGCGGGGACGATTCAAAAAAAAAGAAATTTTGTGCGGGGACAATTAATGGATTGATTTATTCTTTTATAAATAGATATCATTGCATAGGGTTTAATACATGACAAATTCAAGTTAAATACTTCGATGCTTCAAGTTAAATACTAACAGTTTTTTAAACGCTCATTAATGATTGAGTGGTCCCCCCCATGTTTAATGGTCCCCAGTTGTGCGGGGATGATTTAAAAAAAAAGAAAATTTTGTGCGGGGACAATTAATGAATTGATTTATTCTTTCATAAATAGAGATCATTGCATAGGGATTAATACTTTCAAAATCGAGGATAAATACTTTGATGCTTCAAGTTAAATACTAACAGTTTCTGTGGAGTATTAATTATTGAGCGGTCCCCCCCATGATATTTTTGGCAGTTTGTGCGGGGTTTTTTGCGGGGATAGACCTGCGGGGATTGTTATCAGGGTCCATATATATTGGGTAAATTTCGCTGTAGGTCACTAAACTTTGTTATTTGTCACGAATTGGTCACTCAAGTTTGATTTGTCTCTTTTGAGTCACTAAACTTTGTTATTTGTCCCATTCAAGTCCCTCTATTTTTTCCATCCAAAATTTTAACGGAATATGCTCATTCTGTTAATATTTTGGATGGAATGAGTATATTCTATTAATTTTTTGGACGGAATAGAAATATTCTGTTAAAATTTTGGATGGAAAAAATAGAGGGACTTGATTGGGACAAATAACAAAGTTGAGTGACTCAAAAGGGACAAATCAAACTTGAGTGACCAATTCGTGACAAATAACAAAGTTTAGTGACCTACAGCGAAATTTACCCAATTATATTAAACTTAGCAATCCGGTATGAGTAGGCATATTGACACCACACACATTTATATTAACGCAACATTTTAATAAAATTTAATTTATGGACAATTTTAATTTTCTTTAAATGTTTTGCTAATTACCATATTTTTCCATAATATAATTAATGCAGTGATCATTTATCAAATTATTTGATTTCATATTTGTTAGATATTATTTTCCTTATTTTTTTAATTTATTTTATATTGAGGTAATCTTTTTCTACTTCATGTTTTTTCAAAATAAAATATATATATAACTACAAACATTACAAGAAAACTATCAATTCAATTGAACTTTTAAACACTGAGTTGTCCATTAATTTCCACTTAAACCATATTAATTCAAGGTATGTATTTATTTTTTATGTAATTTTTTTTATATTATGATAAACTCACTTAAACCATATTTCGCTTTAAATTTGCTTTAATTTTTAAACTTTATAATTTTTTTTCTTAATTTTGATATTTATTATCTATAGTCAATTTTGATTAAAATTGTTTATTGATGTTTTGTAATTAATTTATATTTGCACAAAGAATGGATAAAATGTTAAGTGACAAAACAAAAACAAAAATTATAGTAGATCATTAAAAAATTGTGAAGTTATAAAAACAATCGACATATACAATATGATAGATTTTAATAATGGAAGCTGATAACAGTATCCACGCTACAGTACTCGCATTGAGCCCGCAGGGTGACCACTGAAAATTAAATGTGAAAAAATAACTTTTTATGGGGATCACAAAAACTCCACAATTCAATTTTTTTTCCTAAAGTATTAATATCTATGCACGAAAGTATTTATACCTATGTACCAAAGTATTTATGGCTATGAGGTGACCAATTATTTATTTATTGTGCGGGTACTGTAACACGAAGATAATAGTACCCACATCACTGTACCCACGCGGGGACCACTAAAAATTAAATGCAGAAATATAACTTCTTGAAGGGACTGCAAAATCTCCACAATTTTATTTTTTTCCATATTATTAATATCTACATAATATTTTCTTTCAAATGAGATCCATGATGACGTACTTTCAGACTCGTCATCGCGCAAGTATTTATACCTCGTCGTACAAGTATTTATACCTATACTTGCAAGTATTTTTTTACATATGACACTGAAAATATTAATATCTAATTATTGAAAGTATTTATACTTATACATTAAAGTATTTATATGTATAAGGTCAATTATTTTTCTTAGAGAAAGGTTGACGTGGTGATAATTAGAGAACTCCAAAAAGGAAAGTATTAATATTTTTTTAAGTGTTAATATTTTATCTTCTAAGTATTTATAACTACGAAGATATACATATCTAAGTATTTTTTACACAATATATGACACTGAAAGTGTTAGTTTGTAATAATCTAGAAGTCAATAATACGATAATTTATCATAAAGCTTTGTTCATGAATTGGATGATTAATATCATTTTGTTGCCTTGAGTATTATTGCATTTATGGATCATTTCGAGTTCATGACTGAAATTGTTAAACTCCATAATATAGATGATATATACTCTTAAAAGGTCACTAACCAAGGTAATTAGCAGGAACACTAATTACCGCGAAAAGGTTAGTATGTGGATTAAAAGATGGTTAAGTTTTACAAACCACCTGACACGAGATGTCATTTTAATCACATAGATACATGTTCTAGGAACATGGAATTTGACAGACCCCGAATGAGACATTAAATAGAATTGTGTTCGTGTCATTAATGTTTCTCATTCAGTGTCACGTTCTAAAGTATGAGGTATTTATCGTTCCCACTAAGAAATATGTATGTGTGATTGCTATCTACCGCTGTCCGTAAAAAGCAGTCATAACGGTAGCATTCTCATATGTATAGCTTAGCTGAGGAAGTGATAGTCTACCAAAAGTACTATTTGTCCCTCGTATCTCTATACGAGCTATAGCATCACTGGGCCCCTTGATAGAGTTAGATTATCTGCTAGCGGTATAATTACAAGAGTAATTATATTTGATAATCTGCTCAAGATCAAGAAAAGATTCAGTTAGCAAGGATGACACACATCTACCTTGAAACTGATCTGATAGCTATGAGACAGAAGAACAGACACAAGTAAATTGTTTACTGGATCGTGATATTGTACAGTACAGCATCATCTGTGTAATTGGATGGTCATGATGTGTTGCCAGACGCCACCCATGATTATAGAAGTTAAAACAGTTTTAACTCTATTTACCAACATAACACAGATCCTATTGGGTCACACCATATAGGAGCTAATTGGAGAATCTTATTTTGATTGATTATAAATTGGTTATGATCAATGATAAGATGGTTATAATTAATTATACGTGTTATAATTAAATTATAAATGTTATGTAAAAATAACAAGCAAAAACATTGGTTAATTTATAAACGTGTGTGTGACACGTTGTATAAAAGTTAACCGGTTAATTTATAAATGTGCATGACACATTGTATAAATTACCGAAACAACAATCGCAAGAAAAATATATATAATTATTCAGAATAATTATACGAATATTATTTGTGTTCGGGCCGAGGGCATTCGGATCTTTTCAGATTCGTCCTTATTCGCATGACATGTCATCGATACCGAAACAAATAACCGCAAGAAAAATATATATATAATTGTTCAGAATAATTATACGAATATTATTTGTCTTCAGACCGAGGGCATTCGGGTCTTTTCAGATTCGTGCTTATCCGCATGACGTGTCATTGATCCTATCCAGATGACATGTCATCAATCCTATCCACAAGGGCAAAATGGTCATTTCACACCTATGCCACCTTGCATGTGTAGAAACATGGAGAAGAGTGTGGAAGGGTATGGAAGGGGTATTTTGGTCATTTCACATATAAAAGGATGAGGTGTCAATGGCATACCTTGTAAATAGGCATATGTTGAGGGGTATTTCGGTCTTTTGCGAACCTCCTCAAAAGCCTATAAATAGAGGGGTGCATGTAGAGAGAAAAATCACTAATTCACTTGTATCGTTTCGTGCAGAATCGAATCGGTATTTTCTCTCTTTCTCGGTTTCTCTCCCAAATAGTGTTTCGGTTGAGAAAAGAAAGTTATACGTAGTTGACGTATAATCTTGCGGGTTGTTGTGGAGTATATTTACGGGATCGATGAATAGTGTTTTACCGAATTTAGCGGTATGTCAGTTTTGCTCATTTGATGAAACTGAGTAACCGAAAATTCGTGTTTACGGGTTTTCGTCTTTTCCCCGTGAATAGTATTTTTGCAGAATTCCGCGGTTTACGGTATTTCTGGCAGAAGAAATTAACCGCTCTCTGGTTAGTCCTGGTGGATAACCGATAGAGGCATCAGACGTCTGATGCTCCGAGACAAGTCGATTCCTTCCGTGATGTAGCTCTACACGCTCGGTCTGCATTCCAACTGTGATTTGGAAACAAGGTATAAATATGTTATATTAATCTATTTAATTGGTAAGTAGATTAAAGTTTTAGAAATCAATCATGGAGTAGATCTGTAAAAGGATTAAATTGGGTTTTGATGCCAAAGGAATACTGAAGGTGGACCGCCTTGGAAAGTTTCCTGACATACCCCGTTTAATCCTGAGCTTAAGTTGGCCGTAGAAATTTTTGTTCTACGGTCATTCCGCACCTTAAGCCTAAACGAGTTTTGGTTACCGCAAAACCCCAAAAGTGGTATCCGAAACCCAACATAAAGTATTAATATTTGTGTACTAAAAGTATCTATATCTATACATTGAAGTATTTATTCCTATGAAGTCAACTATTTTTGTTAAAGAAAGGTTGACACGAGAACGAGTGTAGGGATTGTAAAAGAAAAACTATATAATTAGTGGGACCATAGAGAAATAATGCTGCTAGAATTTTAGAATAATAATTAGTTGAGACTATATAATTATTGGGGACCATAATATATTATTTCTCTAAGGGCATATACTATAGCGCGGGTACTAAAATGATTATTCTTTAATAAAATAATACAACTATTCACTGTTGTAGTTTTCTTAAAAAAAACTTAAAGATTTAGTTAATGAAAATAAATATAGAATATTTATTATGTTTATCTAACTTTTAAGAAAATAAATCATATAATAATATATAACAGAGATATAGATTTTGACAAAATAACTTACTTTATAAAATATAACTTTTAAGGAAAAAAGTTATGTGGTAATAGAGAGAGAATAAGTTTTTAATTAATAAAAATACTTAATGAATGGTAAAAACGTCTATATTGTAGTATATTTGATTGTGTTGTGTTAATAACACTTTTTGTTGTTTTAGTATCATCACCCGTCCGATATAAGACATCACCTCTATCTAATTCCTTATCTCAATTAATTTTTACTACCTTGTAATTTTATGCTTATTTGTGTTAATGTTTTCATTAGCATTATATATTTTTTAAATGCACTGGGCATGTTATAACACAAATTTTCATTTTAAATAATAATTTCAATTTAAAGCTGCATATGCTTATATGTTTCCACATTATTTATTTTTCTCCAACTATATCTGACAAAGACTCTTATCCAGTCTATCGAAGAAGAAACAATGGGCGACAAGTCAAAGTTCGTGGTTTGTTCTTGGATAATATATGGGTGGTTCCTTATAACCAACATTTGCTTATTCAATAAAATTGTCATATCAATGTTGAAGTTTGCTCAAGCATCCAAGTTGTTCAATATATTTTCAAACACATTTACAATGGACATGATCATGCAACTGTGGCTATTGAACCAAGAACTGAAGAGAACCAAGATAATGCAATAGATGCAGAGATTGTTGTTGAACAACATGCTGGCGAAAAGAATTTTTCTATCGAGAATTTCGATGTGTCCATCTGATGATGAGATGTTTCCTTTCAAGTTTACATGAAAGCAATTTCCTATTCATTTGAGTTTTGTCATGACAATCAATAAAGCACAAGAATAAACAATTCCTAACGTCGACATTTATTTATCCGAGAATATTTTTTCTCATAGCCAGTTATATGTCGCATTGTCAAGATGTACGTCATGGCGTACAACAAAAGTCATGCTGAAACGAAAAGAGAAAATTGATGCTCCATGAGTATTTACAAAAATATGTTTTAACTTTGAGCAATTATAATATATTTTTCATATTTTATTTGTTCATTTTCAAAAATGTTGGACTACAAAAAAAAATCGCACTGGCAATGATATTTCAAAATTTTTGTTCATGTTATATTTAATCCGGCATTTTATTATTTCTTTTTATTATTATTATTATTTATTATTTGGATTTTCGTTTTTTTTTCATTTATTTGTGTCTTTTATTTTCATTTAAATATATTTTTTTTGAATTTTGTATGAATGTCAAACAAAAATATCTCTTCATATGTCTCCGTTGCAACACACGGGCACGATAGTACTATATGTGTATAATTTATTATCGTGTAGAATAATAGATAAGCAATTGTCTTTGCATGTATCCTTACATGTCATGTTAATGATAAAAATTTTGTCATTACCCATATTCAATATACTAAACGAAAAAAAGAAAGTATTTGTATTTATTTTATCAAATATAGTAGGAATCGAATAAATAAATAAAAATGTGCCATTGACAGCTAAAGATAAATATGTACATCCCAATTGCATGCTTTTGTATTTTTTTTTAATGTTAACTCTGATACGTAGTGTGTACTGACCCCTTACTGTAAAACTGATTTTATGTTCATAATAAAATTGGTGGGTTTTACCACTTTTGTCAAAAAAAAAAAAAAAGTATAACGGTATTAAAAATGGCATCTGATGATCTACCTAATTAAACATCGCCTATTAAATTCTCCGTGGGCCTTCTATTTATTAGCTAGGAAATATAAAGATACCTGATGTAACACAATAATTAATGAGCATATGAAAATCAATTATTTAGCAATCCACAGCAAAGAGAACGTTTATCAATTAAGTGGGACAGTACCAAATATTTAAGGACATATCTGCCGAAATTTTTATTAATACCCAAAAAAAACTAAAAAATTACGCAATATACTCACTTTCTGATGGAATTTTGAAAATTGTCCTTTCCAGTTACTAAATAACTGGACAAAGGTCTCTTTTCCAATTGTTTATTTCTCAGATCCAGAAAAATAATCCAGTTACTAAATAACTGAAAAGGAGCCCTTTGTCTGGTTATTTAGTAACCAGACTCGCAAAGGCTAAATGGGTACCACACTAACC
Source organism: Carex pumila (assembly GCA_033356055.1). Taxonomy (NCBI): domain Eukaryota; kingdom Viridiplantae; phylum Streptophyta; class Magnoliopsida; order Poales; family Cyperaceae; genus Carex; species Carex pumila. The sequence goes on from JARJHM010000243.1 coordinate 167,659, forward strand.
AAGTGTGGATTCTCACCAATTCAAAAGAATTCATTGGATCACTACTTAATATCTGCACCGTTGGATATGAAATTAATGCTTAAGATCCTTTTAGAATTCATTGGATCATATCAAAAAAGTGTGGATTTTCTCTAAGTGTGGATTCACTGCTTAAGATCTGCCTCATTTGACCCACTTTAATTGAGAAAAAAGTGTGGATTCTCTCCAACGCAAGTGTGGATCATATCCAACTCCTCATTTTACCCACTTTAATTGTGAAAAAGTATGTATTCTCTGCAAGTGTGGACTCGCAAAGTCTGAATTGGTTCTATAAATAAGACATATAGATAGCTCCTAGATTTTAAAAAAAAAATTGCTGCCTGAGATTTTGCTGTCATTGTCAAATTTCATAAAAAAAAATAAAAATTACAAATCCGGTTACTAAATAACTAGACAAAGGACTCCTTTCCAGTTATTCAATAACCGGACCATTTTCCTGGATCCGAAGGGGCAATTTTCAAAATTCCATTAGAAAATAGATAGATTGCGTAATTTTATAGTTTGTTTGGATATTAATAAAAATTTCGGCTATATTTGAGTTAATGGTCTCGTTCTTCTAAATTTGACAACAACGAAAATGAGTTGGGACAAGTCCAATAGCGTAAACAAAAGGAAAGTTTAAAATATCTCCAACACATTTTTATATTGTGAAAGCTAAAAATTAAAATTAAATTTAAATAGGAAATAAATTATCAGATGTGGATTTATTTTGTTGTTATGTGTAAGTTATTGTTTCATACGCACTTAATTCACATTAAAATGAAAATCGAATGTCATATGATATTTTTAAAAGGACAATTGGACCTTGAGAAAAAAAAAATCGCATTTAACTACTTTAAATTTTATTGAGTTTCAGATTTAATTCATTAAACTTCTAAAAATGATTTAAGATGAGGATCACTTGACAAATGATAACCATTTATAATTTTATCTAACTTGATAATTCTCAAAAATATTTTAATTTTAAACCCGACATTATAGACACATATGATCCATACAATGTGCATATAGTAAATGATGAGGTTTGATGTGTTTCGCCGTACATCAAATGGCTTGAAGTTTGATGAATATAAAATTAATTGTTCTTGATGAATCACCAAACAATACTCAAATTATATGAAATTTATTTTTTATGTTATCTATGTAGCTAATAACATAAAAGCGCCAGGGTATGAAAAAAGTCAAGTTATATCTCTCCTTTAAAAAAAATTATCTAAATTATCCAAATTTTTTTTGTTTTTGAGAAAATTATTTAAGGTAATAATTGTCAAGTTATATCTCTCCTTTAACAAATAGAGGCGCCTTATGAAAAAAAAAAGTCAAGACTCTGAAGCACAAAACATACATTAGACTATGAAAAATATATAATGCGTGGGTAATATAGAGGAGAATGGTGTTTTTAGTCCATAAACTATATACAGATTAATAAATGGTCAATTTAATTAATTAATTCAATATAGGGTCAATTTATAAAATTACATTAAATCGGATTGGCATCGTGATTGTGATAAATGAATGGCAGATGTGCAATATAAGCCAAATCACTTTAGAATGAATCTCAATTGTGATCAAAGGTTTAAATAGCATTTATGGCGTCATAGCGTGCTGGCTGAAAAAACAACGCTATTTTCAAATAGCGCCGCTATAGCGCGGAATAACGCACTATAGCGCCGATAGCACCATAGTTTTTATGGTCCAAAAATGCTATGGCGTGCTATTTAGAACTCTGATTGTGATAAACAAGTGTACGTCTATAATTTTGATATCAAGTCTTGCCTCCAATTTTAGTACCACAGACTGATTCACAGTCATGTGATCATCCCTTACTCTTACTCTCTTTACACAAACAACCAGCGCCCAAATTCCTGGTACATTTGATTAGCCCGAGAACGAATTTACTGTTGTGTGGCTGACTAGTGATTACTAGCGATTCTTGCTTAGTAATCCAGTATGGGTAGGCATATTGACACCACACACATTTATATTGACACCAAACTTTGGTGAGCTTAAGAGCACCCTAGCTCTACTCTAAAATATAATAGCAGGTTTTTCACATATTATTTTGATAAAAAAAAAATTGTACATAAAGGGTCCAAGTTTTTTTCCCACTCCGAGCCCCAAAATCTTCAAAATCAGCTCTGAGTATGATATGCATCAAGATTTGTGCATATTTGATTTGCACAAATTTTAAAGTTGTCCGAGTGCATCTTCATGCCATGGGACCACCACCCCCATTCCCCAATATAAAACCAACTGCTTGACGGTTCCTATCTTGTGCCGCAATAACCTTTGAAAAGAAGAAACTGTACACGCAGCAGATCAGATTAAAGAAGCTGCTGGCCTGAGTTGGTTATAACTTCAGCTTTGGAATTTTATAAAGATGATCTCACATAGTCATTTTATTTCCAAGATATGTTATCTTCTAGGGAATCCTCGAACAAGAGTTAATGAGGTGTTTTTACTCTCTGCCTGAGTGTCTCCAATGGAGCTAACCACGGAACTGCGCAGCAACAATAGATTGATTCAGTAAAGAACTTTTTGACCCCCAACTGAGAAAGGAGAGCATGTATTCATATATTTTGGTACGATTGTTATAAAGAGAAAGTGATGTACAGTCAACGACCAAAAGACATGGCATGTGTAAAAAAGGAGTCCATGTGTTGTAATCCTCTTCTATAATTGCACTATACCTACTTTATCTTTGGGGCAAGGTGTACATTTTTGTTGCCGAGTATAGTATGCTTTTTGTAGACGTTATAATTTTATTTTATTTTTATTTTTTTCATTTGTGTTGCTTGTTTTTCTTTGTGGAGCTCAGACTTCTGGTCAATAGAATTAGAGGCCCTTTAAATTAAGAGATAGAGAGCAATGTGTCGGGCTGATATGTAGGCCCAGAAGACCTATGTGTTGAAAACCTTGGTATTGTGGAACCTGGCAGAGAGGCTTTATATACTGGGCCTGAAAAGCTCTTGATACCCTCTCTACAAGCACAAGGTAACCCGGATTCTAACCTAGAACGAATGTGGTAAAGATCAGAGCTCAGTCCCTGCTAATCCAGCCATCATCAATTTCAATTATCAAAGCTAAAAAAAATATTCCAGATTTCCAACAAAAAAAGGGTCACAAAATGTTAGATACTTATTGCAAAATTACAAAGTTTCGGATGTCTTTACTATAGATGCCGCTTACAGTGCAGAAATGAAGGGTAAACAAAAGAAACAAATTTTGAAGACTGATTAATAAAGATCCTTTTGTATACTGTTTTACTTGAGAAATTAAACTGGGGACTCCAGTAGAGGGAATAGTTTGTCTAACTTGGCATTGGATAGGATGCGGTTTGGGTCCAGCTCCTTGCGTGCCTTGTTGAAAGCATCCACAGGAAAATGCTTCCTTAATCTATCCTGGACCTTAGCTAGCTCTTCTTTATCCTTTGGTACCTATATATTGATATTACAACAAAGAAAAACAGAAAAAACAATAGCATGTGACACAGAACATACAGGACCAAAAATTGAAATTGCAGATTATTATAACCTAACTGATAATTTCAATGAAATTCTAACAGGCTTCTATCAAACCTGATTAACAAGATAAAGAATAAAAAATTCATGTTTTTTAATGCTAGAACATAGACACGAGTTCACATCGCTGCCCTAGACCCCCAGTGACACCTTACACCATTGAGTTTCACAGCAGAGTATGGTACCTCCTTAGACACCTAGGGTTCCCAGCACCTTCTCAGAACGCGTGCAGGGGGGGCGGGGTTACCACTAATGCAAGACTATTTTATTGAACCTAATGAAGTAATAAAACTAGGAACATGCAAGGATATAGAATTAAGAAAATTTGTACCTCAATTTTGGCCCAGTGCTCAAAGGCAGAATAACGGTCCCACAGTGTACTCTGGGTGAGATGCCGGTATTGGAAGAATTCTTCTGTGATATCTTTTCTCTGTCGCAGATCCGTTGTTGGAAGGTACATAATTATGCCAACCTTAATAAAGAAAAATAAATTCAGAAAAAAATGAAAAACTAAAAAGAATATATTGCAGTATCAAATACTATACCAGTGAAATCAGTGTCACTATAAGCCAGTGTTTACCAACAGTAGAGAAATCTTGAAATGTTACCTTGAGCTCCACACAATAAAAGTAATATAATCCAACTATAAACAAATTATAAATGTACCCAAGAAAATATATCATCTTCGTTTGGGCTTGAAGCTGGGCTCATTGGACTCTTACTCCGTGCAGTCCACCTCTGCTCAATTGGCGCTGGTGCTGGTACATGTTCCTTCGCTATTAATTTCATTAACTCTTCCATAAAATCCAAATCTTTCATGTTTGGCTTTGCAAAAGAACCGGTAGGAAAGCAAGTCTCAGACACCCACTGCTGGCCACCACAATCAAACCCTAGTATTTCGTCGCTCCACCCAACTCGGTATCCTTCAGACTTTTTCCAGTACTCAGCTTCAGCTTTGTTCACCTATTAATTACAAAGAAGGCAAACTGAATTCAATATTGGTTTCCTGTGGCATCAAAACAGCCGAATTCAACGAGAAAACAGAACGGAAAATATATACATTAGAATGCCTGCCAATTGGTGTGCTCCAGACTGGCCCTAGAAGGCAAGGCAATATCATCTCATGGCTGTGAGAACTGAGAGCAATTTTTTTTTTTACCAAAATGGGTGCCCAAACCAATAACTTAAAAGGAGTAGCAGCATAAAAGACAAGGTGACATGCTTATGTACCTTCACGACATGGTCTTTGTTTAGTGGGTCTAATGCAAGAAGCTTGTCTCTTAGCTCAGTGAAGGATAGTTCATTTATGTCTGGCTCGTCAGCTGCTTGCTCGACTCTGCAATATATCTACAGATTGGAGGTGATCTAGCAATCAAGATAGCCTACAGGTTTGTGTGTGCAATATCTTATGTACAGATCAAATTTTCATAAAAACCTGTGAAGGGAACCAAGAGGTAAACAGCATAAAGTCTTGGTAGTGGCTACCAAGGTAGTATACAACATAAAGTCACAATCACTATATTGATGCAAATAACAAATCTATCTTTAAGGATTGTTATGTAAAAGAAATTCCAGTTCCATACCAGAAATAAATACTTTTAAAGATACTATTAAAGTCAGTTTAAGGCTAAGTTTACAACTTCTCATCAATGCAGAAAAAGATGGAGGCCTCGTGACTTTAGTTTAAGAAAAAAAAAAAGTGAAGATTTACAGCAAAAAGATGTAAACATTTCATTCCATATATGGAACCTATGCATAGTACTGAGGCCTCCAACCATAACAGCATCAAATCATAATGAACATCTTTGAAGAGAGTGATGATAAAGTACTAGATGACATATATTAGACTTGCCTATATTTCACCAGTGATTCCCGATAAAGATTCCTCACATGTTGCATTGCTTCATCATTTGTGTATTTTGAGGTGAGTTTAGGAGATTTCCACTTAGATAAAGGATTGCACTTTACCACAACAACTGTGTCGGTGTATGGAATCCACAAGTACTTTATGTGCTTGTTTTCAGCAAGCCACTTCCTAGAACAAAAGATGATTTATTGCTTGAGGTGAGTTTAGGAGATTTCCACTTAGATAAAGGATTGCACTTTACCACAGCAACTGTGTCGGTGTATGGAATCCACAAGTACTTTATGTGCTTGTTTCAGCAAGCCACTTCCTAGAACAAAAGATGATTTATTGTTTGAGGCTTAACATAATACAGCTAGACCAAGGTAGTAAATATTGAGATTTTCTCCAACATGCCAAATTACAGACAATACAAGAATGGCACAGGTATTACAGGACCATTTTATTTACCAAAACCTCAAAATATCATAAATATGCAGCAAATGAGCAAATGAGTAATATACCCCCAACAAAGCATATGAAGCATTGTACATACAGACGAAGACAAAAATAAAAAAATAAAAAGACTGCTCATATGTCGCAAGGTCCACATATTCTCCGAAAGATGCGCACTCATCCCTCCTTGCTCAACTTTCTCACTCTCCATTAATAGATTAAAAAAGAAAAATACATTGTTTTCTTTTATTGGAAATAGGGGAAGGAAGGATAAAGTACAGGTGCAATTTACAAATGTTTCATAGATGTATGTGAGATTTCCTCATTTTGTAGGGTTATCCATGATATTTTGAGATTATGTAGGTACACAAAAAAATGGAATTTTTTAAGGTTCAGTAAAAGACAGGTAAAGACCAAACTTTTAGCAAATACTGTTGGTGGACGAAACCATACCAATATCCAATTACCTTTACAATTGTAAATATATGACCTAGATCATAAAAAGTAACCAAACTTATCATTACTTGTGATTTTTCTTAATTTCATCAGCATTTGAGACGAAAGTGTGCTCCACAAGTTCGTGCCTCTCGACACACTGCAGAGTAACCTCTGCAACAACACCAAGTGTTCCTAGGCCGCATCGAGCTAGATAAAACAGCTCAGGGTTTTTCTCCTTTGACACTTCAATTGTTCCCTTGGCCGGGGTCACTATTTTCATGCTGATTACTTGTTCATCTATTGGAGGTAATTTTGCACCAGTCCCGTGGGCCCCAACCTGGAGTTATGTCCATAAAAAGTTTTATATCCTAATAATCTCATGCCATAATCATATTTAGATTGCCAGGTCAAATGTGCCACTGCCAGAGTTAAATGGTATGAAATGGGTAGGCTGTGCGACCAACATGGGTTGGCTTCAATTATTCATTGTATGGATTTATTGAAATATCACTGCCAACCACAAAATAAGAAAGGGGCCCAACACATAACTTCCTAGTAGCACTGAACAATAGAGTTGGATCTTCATCAAAGTAAAAAAAAAAAAAAAAAAAAAAACACACACTAGTATCCAATTAACAGCTTCTCAAACCTACGCAATCCATCGTGTGTATTGGAAATACAATGAAAAAATTCAATTACCTGCATGATGCCGCCAATCTGTTGCTCCCTAATGGAAGCAAAGTTTTGAAGAGTGAGCCCATGCTCTTTAAGTGCATCCACAAGCTGTGAAACCCGGATACCGGCCTGGACCCGAACTGTCTTAGCCTCCTTGTTTACATCCAATACTTTGTCCATTAGTGCCAGGTTCACCATCCCAAGCCTAGTTAAACATAAAAATATTTTAAGTTATGATGACTATGTTCAAATGCACTACAATCAATTGCCTTTGATATGATTATGTGGTTCATCTGTTCTTTATCGTAGCAAGAATACCAATTTATGAACCTTGTAATCCTAAGCCTTCACATTTCCTTCTCCATAGTTTGACCTAATATAGGATGCCATCTAGTTCTTATGCTTTGTTCTGATGCAAAATAGTTATTACAAAGCCTGACTAAAATAAACAAAGTCAGTACGTGATTCAATCGTTATCTTTTTTACTCTTTTTTACTAAAATAAATTCATGCGACCGTTGTTGTTTTTCGTTCTTGCTTTTCCTATTATGCTTTTAGCACAACTGCTCCACTAAACTGAACTAGAGGCGTGAAATACTCAACACGCTCAGAATTGATTTAAAAAGGGGTTATTACAATAAGAACAGTGCATCCGACCAAATTATTTATCAACCTTGACAAACCAATTCCATTGGGAGATAGCCCCGATCCGACTGGCCGAATCCTCTGCCTCTTCTCATTCGCCTCTTTCACGGCCTTCTCCAAATCAGAGATTGACTCGGGCTGAATAAACACGCGTGTCGCCACCTCGTGAGTGCCGCTCCAGTTAGACACTGTGTGCAGATCATCGGGCAAAGGCGCGTACTTAAAGATCTGAGCTTTCTTATGCTTTGCATCGGCTGGAAAGGGGAAGGAGTAGTATGTGGCAGCTCCACAGCCGAGGACCAGGACGAAGTATCCGGCGTACTTGCGGATGTCGGAGTCGGACGAGCTGGAGGAGGAGACGGTTCGGAGAAGGTGGAGGTGAGGGATGTTGGGTTTCGGGTAGGGGTTAGCGTTTAGGAGGTGATGGCGGAGGAGAGGAGAGCGGCGGAGGAGGCGAGAGAAGAGAGGTTGCATTTTGGTGTGATGATGGAATGGGAGGGATTTTCAGTTTTCACTGTTTCTCTTTACTGATACTTGGTTCTCTCCGTTAGTCAGGAATGGAGATGTTGAATCACCCAGTCCACCCTCTCCAGTAAATCCGTAAATGCAAATCCCATGAGTTAATGCCAAATTTTGAGTTGATCGGTCAACAATTCAAATCATTCGGATTCTTAGAAAAAACGAATGTTAAAGCTGTTCGTTTTCTATTTGATATATTTCGTGAATTTTAAATGTTTCCTTGCCTTCTTCTCTTCCGAATTTTTTATTATCCTCAGTTAAATATAAAAGGAATCGACTAACCGTACTCCATTTTGTCTTCCATGTGTCCTCCACACTAAAAAATAAAATATAAATATAACAGAAGATCACTAACTGATGCGCATGTGGTAACTGTCGCCAATGAACAAAGACTAACGTAATTTTATTTATCGTCAAAACATATAGTATTCATACCTACAAATTTAAGTATTGTTATTTATTATCTATAATATTCATTATATGTAAATACAAACTGGAGGGGACCATTAATCTTGGAGACCAGTAACGATTAGGAGGACTGCTAACAACATCTGACGACCTGAATTGGGAACCACAACCGTCTGAAAGCAACATTTATCAAGATTTGGAACCACTATCACGAATCACAATATCAGCAGATCTATATACTAATTATTAAGTATTTATATCTAAGTAATGAAACAATATGGGCTAGACTTATATTTTTCATCTAAACAAAAAATATATAAGTAATGAAGTATTCATATCTAACTAATGAAGTATTCACACCTGACACTAACAATATTCACACCTACCCAGATTGGGGACCAGAAAATATTTCCAACAATCTAGTATTATAGGAAATGTTTGCACCTGACACTAACAATATTCATATCTAACTAATGAGGTATTAATATCTAATTAATGAAGTATTCATACATGTACAAAATAATTTAAACTATTCAAAATAATGTATATATAAAGTTTTCATATCTAATAAATAAAGTATTAATATGCTAACAGCATTAAGTATTTATATCTAACTAATTAAATCTTCATATGTTGCACTATGATAATCTTCATTGAACTGGCATAGACTTTCTTCGATAGTGCACCACACTCTCCTTGTCAGATCTCATCGTAGACAAACTAATATTGTGTCAGATCACAGAGAATCTCAAAGTTATACTACTCTCTTCTCATCAGATTTCGACGATGCATCACATGGAGAAAGAGAAGAGGCAGAGAGAGACTGTAATAGCCATGAAGAGTGCGACTTTGTTTTTTTGCTGATGGGGAAAGAGGGATCAAGACGTGTACACATTAATTAACTACCAGAGAGAGTGCGACTTTTGGTTTTTTTTTTTTTTGTTCGCTATTCTTTTTTCTCTTCTTTTTTTTGGGAAAATTATACGATATCATATCACTTCTCAAGCAGGTAAACTGTGTGATTTATAATTGGCTCTTTGGTTCCTAGAGTAAAAAATGTGACAGCTATCTTTGACCAAAATGATTCAGAGTCAGTGTGCTACTGTACTGCCTCTTTTTTATTTTTTATTTTTGGGATACACTTCTTCTCATTGAATCGCCTTAATTTACTTGCTTTTACTTCTTTTATTATGAACAACTCAACTAGCTCCGATTTTTTTGTTTATATCTAAAAAAATATATAAATTTATAAAACTAATCAAACCGCTTATTTATTTCCAAAACTACTCAAACCGAAAAAAAAAATTTCTACTTTTAATACCAATTTTTGGAAAAAAAGATTTCCGAAATTAAATCCTAAATCTGAAATAATTTTTTCTGAATTTAGAATTTTTTTTTTAGAAAATTTTTTGTTTAGGAAATTTTTTTTTCATTTTTCAGTTTTTATTTATAATTTATTTATTTTTTGTATTGAAGTATTACAAATATTTAATATATATTTTAAAAAATAGATGGAATATTATATAATTTGATTTATTCGAAAAACTGCTACAAATAATCCGAATCAACATTTTTCATGCTGGATTTTTTACAGCCGTAAGAAAAAATAATATCATATAATATATGTAGAGTACAACTAGGGTGCTCTTAGGCTCACCAAAGTTTTGGTGAGCTTAACACTAAAACTTATCAAATCGATTTCAAATGACGAATCCAAACCGTTGAAACCCGCTTACCTTACGTGTGATGGATCTACATGTGAAATTTTTAAACATTGGAATTAATTTAGTATAAAGTCAAGTGGTCAAAAAACGTTCAAAAAATGAATGCACTAAAATTAATTTATTAACCTTCTAATTTTGACCACTTGACTTTATACTAAATTAATTCCAATGTTTAAAAATTTCACATGTAGATCCATCACACGTAAGGTAAGCGGGTTTCAACGGTTTAGATTCGTCATTTGAAATCAATTTGATAAGTTTTAGTGTTAAGCTTACCAAAACTTTGGTGAGCTTAAGAGCACCCTAGTTGTACTCATATATGTATATATAATATAATGAGTCCAGCTAAATTGTTGCTGGCAGCAGCTCTGCCCAAGTGCTACCGGAGCTATATTTAGCCGTGTGATGTCCAAATAACAAATCCAAACCATTAGATGTTTAATCTATAGTATAATATACTTGGAGACCAAATTTTACATTTTTTGAAATTTTTTTACTATTTATTAAGCTGGTTTGAAAACCACTGTTTTTGAAATTATATATACATATATAACATATATTATATTATATATACTTATACATATACATATACATATACATATACATATACATATATTATATTATATTATATTAATTTTTCTTACGGCCATAAAAAATCCGGCATGAAAAATATTAATCCGGATTATTTGTAGTAGTCTTTCGAATAAATCAAATTATATAGTATTCCATCTATTTTTTTAAAAATATATTAAATATTTGTAATACTTTAATACAAAAAATAAATAAATTATAAATAAAAACTGAAAATGAAAAAAATCCAAAAAAAAATTTCTAAATCCGGAAAAAATTATTCCGGATTTAGGAAAAAAAATCCTAAATCCAGAAGAAACTATTTCAGATTTAGGATTCAATTTCCGGAAATTGGTATTGAAACCGGAAAAAAAAATTCCGGTTTGGGTAGTTTTTGAAATAAACAAGCGGTTTGATTAGTTTTTTAAATTTATATATTTTTTAGATACAAATAAAAAAATCGGCAACTAGCTTGAAAGTTGAAATATGAAAAAGGAACTTATATTGCTTATGTAATGAGGAAAGTCAGCACTTCTCCAAATCTACAAATATTTATTTATTATTTCAAAATTTGAAGCCCAAATGCCGCACTGGTCGGAAAAAAAAAATTCAGATCCTTTTGGCAAATATCTTTTCTTTAAATTAACACACAAAAAAAATGAAAACACCAAATAATGATTTGACGCTGCAGTGTGAGGTGCTTCGGATGAAATGAAATGCAACACATATCCGAAAATAAAATTTCAAAATCTTCTTATGCATGTTTATGTTTTTCCTATAATAAAAATTACAGTTCATAAAATATATTGATGATTGTTTGATACAAAATACAAAGTTCACAACAAAATAAAAATTAGTGTTGTAAAAAAATGTCTTAACGGCCATTTAAATTGGTTGTTTAATTGTTAACGGCAACCAAATTGTTACAAATATACTTAACATATGCATATTTGCGGATGAAAACAATTAATCGGTATTTTTACTGTTTAATCCTCCATTTATCCCTATTTATTTTCGTTGATTTCTGTTTATTCTAATTTATTCCAGTGAATATTTATTTTTCACATTGATTTTTTTTTGTGATAGTGTGTGATAATAAGTTTCATAAATCATGTATTGTACTTTTATTAGTGGTTGGACATATATTCAATATTTTTTATATATGTTTTTTTTCTTACTTACTTTGAATTGATTAATTCTTTTGTTATTTATATAACATATATTTTTCTTACTAATTACTGATGTAATTATTTAATTAGTACGATACATTCATTTATGAAACTAAGTTGTTATCATAAACTAAATTTAGTGATTTTATGTTATAATGTTTCGTTTCTTTCAAATAATGTATTATTAGTATTTGAAAAAAATATTTTTTTAATTTATCTTTTCAATAAATAAATGTGTTACTTACAATGTAAAGTATTTATGCGTTAAGACAAAATAAATGTAGTGTTATGTTATCACAATAAAATTAAGTTAAAATAAGTTTAATGATTTAGATAAATTATGATATATATAGAGAGAGAGAGAGAGATTTAATAAAAACGTTAAATTGTCCGTATAATTTCAATTATGCATTCTGATTTATCGCTTGGCGGTACTCTGTCTATCTGACGAACGTCTACCGTTATTTACAATAATGATAAAAATAATAGAAATTCATATTAGAGATAATAAAATGATAAAATTAATTATGTTGAAATCGATTGATTGAGTAGAGTTGAGGTTGCCACGTTTAACGCTTTTGATTGAGCTGTCAAGATGGCCAATGAAAGGAGAGACTTATTGCATGATTTTGACTGGTAACAAATATTAATAAATAAATGTGAGTTGGAATCACGTCACGTCCCCTGCCTTAAGCTCTCAGTTCAAAATTGCAATAATAGTGTCGTAGTGTTAGCATCTGATACGCTCATACGCATTTCAAAATTGTAATTCTGACAGCAATTGGGGCTTGAGTGTTTTGACAGGCCTGTGAATATGTGATTTTCATGTAGATGTAGCGGTCGGTGTTGCTTTCAAATTTCATTTCCCTTAATTAATTGACAATAGTTTTGAAGCGGACCTCTTGTGGTTCCTTGTGAAAACAACAAGATGGGTCACATTAGCAATACTTCTCATCACAAATACATCGTACAGTGGCCAATCTCACTCGAATTTTTTTTAGAAACCATAAATAATTAAATTATTTTTAGAGAACCAATAAGATTACTTTTTTTTTTTAAAAACCATAAGGACCGGACGGTCCGTCCGGTCTCAAAATTAGTTTTTTCCCAGACCGGATGGACCATCCGGTCTCACTTTTTTTTTTTTTTTTTTTTAAACAGAAATTTTTTTATTTTTTGTATTTTTTGTATTAAATATTAGAAATGTTGAATATGTTTCTTTGAAAATAGATGAAATACAATATAATTTGATTTATTAGAAAGACTGCAACAAATAACCCGGATCAATATTTTTCAGATCGAATTTTTCGTGGCTGTAAGAAAAATTAATATATTTCTTTATGTGTTATTAGAAAAAAATAAAAATGCTTAGATTCTGAGTTATTGATCCCGGTTCAAAAGTCACTTCTAGGTAATCCAGAAAATATTGTGATCCTTCTAGGACATTTAATTTATAAAAAGTTGTATCTATTTTGAGAATTCTTTTTGAATAATAATCATTAAATAACTTAAAGTTTTTGTTTTTTTTTCAAAAATAGACACAACTTTTTATAAATTAAATGTCCTAGAAGGATCACAATATTTTCTGGATTACCTAGAAGTGACTTTTGAACCGGGATCAATAACTCAGAATCTAAGCATTTTTATTTTTTTCTAATAACACATAAAGAAATATATTAATTTTTCTTACAGCCACGAAAAATTCGATCTGAAAAATATTGATCCGGGTTATTTGTTGCAGTCTTTCTAATAAATCAAATTATATTGTATTTCATCTATTTTCAAAGAAACATATTCAACATTTCTAATATTTAATACAAAAAATACAAAAAATAAAAAAATTTCTGTTTAAAAAAAAAAAAAAAAAAAAGTGAGACCGGATGGTCCATCCGGTCTGGGAAAAAACTAATTTTGAGACCGGACGGACCGTCCGGTCCTTATGGTTTTTAAAAAAAAAAAGTAATCTTATTGGTTCTCTAAAAATAATTTAATTATTTATGGTTTCTAAAAAAAATTCATCTCACTCTGTCTTTCTTTTCTTTTCTTTTTTCTTTTTTTATCAACATAGGCAAACCTAAAGCTTCACATTATGTTATTATTTAATCTATTTAATTTAATTGCATTATTAATAATTTTATTATTAAAAATAATTGTATAGTATCAAATATCTTAGAAAGAAAAATATGATTCTCACAACTAATTTCATGGTACAACTGAACATTTATTTCAGCACATTTCCACAATCAATCCTGTATGTACTTGTACTCGGCTCTCATATTTTTCAAAAGTGAGTTTTCATTCCTGTCAAATTTCATCACATGTAATCCCGTGACAATAAACAAACCCTTGATATTAAAAAAAAAGTGTCTAAACGGCTTAATTTTTTGTGTCTCCATTATACTTTTATATTTTATTGTAAAATTTAAATGTTAAAATAATATCATTACGTATAATTTATAACATTTCTCTATACATATATACATATATGTAAGATAATAATAATACTAATATATTCTAATTATTTTAGTTAGCATCAAGTGCCTACAAAAATATACTAATGTCGGTACTTTCTAAGCATTAATTTTTTCTAACCTATTGATTTATATAAAAGCAAAATAAAAAAAGCACTGTGCATTTGGAGAAATAATATAGATTGTATGAAACGATTTTATTTTGACATTTGAGTTTTAATTTTTTTGTTATTAAAAAATAGAAGTATTTAAACCCTCTTGTATTAAAACATGATAATGTAAAAAGAGATATGAAGATACAAAATGTTATTGGTAGGACATAACAACTAAATTTCGCAACTCATGTGGTAGCCAAAATTAATTTTTGACGTCGTAATGAGATACGTGATATGGTATTTTTTTATCAAAAAATATATTAAAATGAATAATAAATAAATGAAATGATTTATAATTTTGGAAAATTCAAGGGGACATCTCACATCTATCCATTTTCAAAATGCAGGAGACTATTGTAATCCAGGGTTCAAATTGCTACAGATGTTGGTTACTCTCCACTCTCGAGTCTCCAGGGTTAATCAAAATCGAACTAGGAAATTGTAATATCTCATAGTTTCGGGGTCCTCAAGAGAAAATTACGTTGGAGACACACAAATTGTCAGTTTATCCAAATTTCCTGTACGAAATGCTATTCTCTGTGGAGGTTTTATCTGCGGAGTTGTGCAGTAATTTTGATATGATCTGTTTGTTTCGAATCGGACGGACTGAATTAAAAATTCATCAAATTTTAAGTTTTTTTTTTTTTTAATTCAGATAAAATCTGATCTAACCTGTCTGATTCGAAACGAATAAATAAGATAAAAACCACCGCACAGCAAACCTGCGCAGAGGATACGCTTCCTTCCCTGTACCGGCTTTCCTAATTTCGTCGACTAGGCTCGAAAGTCGAAACTGTTTTCTTTTCTTTTTTTTCTCGGAATTAAATTGTACTGAGGTGAGGTGAGGTGATTTATGTCCGAGTGCCTAATTTCGTTTCTCTTTCCCCCTTACCTCCGCTTTCGAGCTCTTTCCTCATCCCTCTGTTGCTTCCACCAGGTATCTTTAGCCGAATTCAAAACTTTTATGTAACTATTAATTTCTATATGTTTGTTCAATCGCTGCTTTCTTGGAGGCCGGAGCTATTTCTAGCTCGCGCAGCTAACGATGTGGAATCCAGACTGGACGGATTCCTGGAGTGATCTTCCTTGTCAACTTTTTAAGACGATTGATAGGAATTAAAAAAAGTTAGGCAGTAGCGGTATCAGTTCATTTTGAAATAGAATTTCAATTTAAATATGATTATCTAGGGTAGGAGAATTTTTTTGCAAATATTGCTTAAGTAGCACCTCATAATACAAAAGCCTGATGCTCTTCTGCTTCTGTAGTACTGGTATGTACCAGTACTAAAACTGATCCTCTCTTCTGCTTCTTTAGTTAACACTGCCTACTCGAGTTAATCTGTATACCTCATTTCCACGATATTATAAGAAACCCATGTTATGAGAAATGGCACCGTCAATTCTGTGATATAAAGCTCTCATTTTAAAATCACAGCTTAGTTCTATTCTGGCTGTTTTGAGTCTTGTCCTATGTTCTTACTATTTTCCTTTATTTATTGTTGAAGTAGTTCCTTCTTTGTTAATGCACGATCTGACCCAAAAGGGAGAGCTGTAGGTTGGTTAAGCTCACCCCTGGATTGTATGGGTATTTGGATTGTTCATCTGCTTCCAATTTTACCAGAATTGAGTAGTATAGAATATTTTGACCTAGAAAATAGTATGAAGAGAAAATAAAAGATAAGATGTACTGTGTTGACTCCATCTACAACTGGTCGACAATACATAGCTTTGTCAAGTGATAATATTATTATATCATAGTTAAACTTATAATCAAGTATTGTTCACTGTTTAATCCATACTTATTTCCTAGGACAAGAGGCTACAAACAATAGAATAAGAACATAGAAAGAAAAATAGTGAAAGGGTAATTCAGGTAACGGTGATGACTTGTGGTTTAACACTGTACTTCATGAACCATGTGCTGGGGTTTCTGCACGGATGGGTGTCCTCTTGTCTATCGATTGCTGATGAGATTGCACGTGCAATCAGGCGTGGTGACATAGGCCCCTTCCCTGTTGGATGACCTCGCACCTCTCTAAGGTATGTTCTTTTATCTTTCAGTATACTGTTACATGTGGGTGCCTTGGGTTGGGCCTGGGGGTTAATTTTGAAGTGTAGATTATATGAAACAACTTGCGAATAGGACAGTCCAGATGCACCCTAAAATAATACGGGCTGTGTATTGATCTAATTTGAACCGTATGATTTTAATCAGACAGCTTCCTTCCATCACAAATAGAGGCTGAGAATGGAGTTCTTTTGGAAACTAGCAATGATGATGGCCCATCTGTCTGATCATAAATTATCAAATATTGAAAAAATAGGAAAAATAATACCTTTCTAATATTTCAAGTAGATAAAAAAATCTGCAGTAATTGAGCTAGTTCTAGTGTTTTCTTATGAGAGTATTCATGAAAAAAAAGCATTCATGATGATTTAAGTTACAGTTGCATCTTTTCCAGATGAGGATTCTCCAATTACTTGACTATGCTTCAAACATAAAATCAACCACATGCTCGAGTAAAGAGGGCTCAGATGTGTATTGCATTTCTGTAATTTTGACAAACTGTTTATGTATTGCACAAGGTTATGGCTTCATCGCTGTTTTGTAAACTGCGTAGGTGATAAGTGTTCCCCGACGATTGCACTAATTCAAACAGCTTCAGTTGGTCGAAGAAGAAATGCTTAAAATAGAGTTGTATTCATGTCAAAAGCGTTAAACCATATTGGAGAAGTCTGATAACATTTTATTTGCTAAAGAAGTTAATATCTCTAACTGAATAGCCTTGTCTGTTGATTTTCTTTCCCTTTATTGTATTCTATGAGTGGTGACAAATATAGTTTTTCAATGGGATTCATGATCAAAACAATTAGTCATATTTGAAAAGTTTGTTGTCGTTGTCATTGCCCAAAACTGATAATTTGAACTCAGTGGGGGTGCATTTGATTTTCTGTCTGATTCCCTTGTTGTTTTTCATTCTCTGAAAGGTGCTGTCTTTTTTTCCTTGTTTATTTTTATGAATGGCTGTTATTCTAAGTCACGTCGCGGGTTAGTTTGGCTTGGAACTTGTATGGTATTTCTTTTACCTTGTTGCTCTAGCACTGAACCACTGTCCACTGATAACGAAATGCATCAATTAGAACAAGAAAAAATATAATCTAATCTTGCGGACTTTCTAAAGGTCCATTAAACCCAACCCAACTCGGCCCAAAAAATATAAATCTACTCTTTCTTAAGAACTCTATATATAATAACCCAGCCCGGCCCAAACGAGGAATCGAACGGAACTGCGTGCCATCGAGTATCCATAACGTACCTACGGGTTTCTATCAAAAAAAAAAAGAGTATCCATAACGTCGGATCCTCTCCAATTGCACAGATATCTTGGAGTGTCTAAAGGAGTTCTGAACTGTTTAGTTAATATCGGATGGTAAAAACCAGAGTACGTCGTTCATTGACAGACGGGCATGGAGCGCAGAAATACGATCATTGTTAATCTTAACCGTTTGATTTTAATGAACAGATCAGATCTGCCCCAAATGAAATCCTCACAACTCAACAGGAGATCAACTCCTCATTTCACCCAGCAAACCGTCGAAAACCCCAGTTACAACTCACAACACTAAAACCTCGACAGAGACGAAGCTTGCACTGGGTACAGTAGAGAGCTGAGAGCAGGGAGCAATGGAGGAGCGAGGCCTGGATGAGATGATGCAAGACCTTAACGCGGTCCCCCCTTGCATCAGCGCGATGATCGACACGGGCTCGGTGGAGAGCCACCGCTACTTCCTGGCGCGTCGCACGGTGCTCGAGATGCTTCGCGACCGTGGCCACGCTGTGCCCGACGACGAGATCCAGCGCACGCTCGCCGATTTCAGGTCCTGGTGGGAGACCAAACCGGAGTTCGATAACCTCACCGTCTCCTACCCCCTCATCTCTGATTCGTCGAAGAAGGTAACCTCATTTTTTTTTCTTTTGTAGTTTTGGGGGAAGTGCCAGCTCTTTAACTATTGTAATTGACTTGTAGCTTTATCGTTGTAGCTGTTAACTGTAGAATGTGAAAAGTTCGTAAATAAAAATAAACCGTCTTTGCAACGAGTGTGTCAACATTTTTTTTTTATGAAAGGCCTTGAGATTGAGCTGACCAAGCTCATATTACTGGTTCTTGTATCTCCTTGCCATTGACTTCTCCTAGGAGATTAATCTTTTGTATTATTTCATTTACAAAGATTAAATGCGTGCTGCTTACAATTTTTCCATTTTTATATATCCTTGTAGAGCAAAGTTTTGAAATAATCATTTTTTCCAAAATTCCTGGAAATTTCACAAATTACAGTTGTAGGCTTGCAAGTAATCCTTTCTTAATGTACTCTAAGATATGCACAATTTCAAGTTCAAATCTGGGACTAAACACTAGCTCCAAATCTATAATTAAACCTTAATGTGCAGGGATTTGCTTTAAAAAGTTGAGATTTTACCAAGAAATTAGTACAAAGAATTGAATTTGTAGGTGATATGGGTTTGGACAATAAATGATTGCATATTAACAGATCTGAGTTTAGACGTAAACAAAGCCAGGTAGAAAGGCTCCAATCAAGATTACATACTAACCCTTTCTGATGTGCATTTCATCTGTACAGACAATAGTGATTTTTTGTGGGCCTGACCCAATAAAGAAAGGCACCATAAGGGAGATTTATACACGTTTAGGCAATGAGAAGTTCACACGTCTTATACTTGTCTTACAAAGCAAAATAACTTCTGGGGCTCGTGATGCGTTGAAAGATTTGTTCAGTAACAAGTTCGAAACATTTCATGTAAGTTCCTTGTTTGTGTACTTCATTTTATGACCCTTATGATGCATACTTCTATGGATGCTGGTGATAAGATTGTTATCCTAAAAACATAAAAGAGTTTTTGTCTAGTCCTGCTTTCCTTTATGTAAATATTGATAACAGATGAGTGGTTTAGGTGTTACCAAGAAATAAGAAGAGAAAAGGTTATGGTCATACTTACCATGGTTTGGAAAACACTATTCGCTTGCAGAAACAAACAATGATTCATATATGTTCTGCAAAATTTGAAAAGTAGCGTATGCCCTTGAAGTACCTGGATATATCCTGTTATGATTTATGAACTGCACCAGTTTCTTCAAATATGTATCCTCCTTTACCAGTTTTGATACGTACATCAGTGAGGAAAGATAGGTAATAGGGTACTTCAGACAAATTATGCAAGATTTGTATTGGTGATATATACTGAAAAATGGAGGCCATATGATATATTTCTTCATTTATGCTCATTAACTTTGTTTTCCTTATAGATGTTATTATTTTGTGTTAATAGATTAGCGAGTTGCTGGTTAACATCACAAAACATGTACTGAAGCCACACCATCAGGTTCTGACCCCAGAAGAGAAAGGTGAACTTCTACTGCAATACAAAGTAGAGGACAGCCAGGTACAGTGCCTTTAGTTTCTATAACTCCATGTATAGTGTATTGTTATGTCAATCTTGCAGCACACCCATGGCCCAGATGCTTATGTTTGACCACATCAATAGACCTGTCAAGGAATAGAACCTCAAATATTGAGTTGTACACCTGCATTGTTTAGTTCAGTTTGTACTATTCTCATAATATTTTATTTTTATTTGTTTTTTGTCTGCTTGCCTATAAGGATCCTTTCCTGTGAAATGTGGGTACTATATGACTTCGCTTCCTCTTCCATGATTTTGATTATCCGGTTTGGATTGAGTAATGGCTGTTACCTGTCATCAAATTTATGGCAATAGATACAGACTGATTCCATACCATGTGGGTACTAGTGCTACTATTATGGACTGCCTGGTCAATACCAGCCTCTATTTGTTTGGAGTTAATACTTATTGATGATATTGATGGTAGAATGTTTTTCTGAGAGAATTCCAATTATCCCCGGTCTGTTATGTCATTTGCAAATGACACCTACAGTTTGTTTTATGTGCATCCAGCACCAATATTTTCTGGGTTAATTGCTACAGAAAAAGCAGATGTTAAAATTAAGCCTAAGCAATACAATGCTCCTGTTTGTTCATATTAAAATTACCAATCAAGGTTGTAGTTAATTTATTCTATTTCACTTCAGCTTCCGCGCATGCTAGAGAAGGATGCAGTGGCTCGCTATTATGGCCTTCAGAAGGGGACTGTGGTGAAGGTCACATATGAAGGAGAGCTAACTGGGTCCCATGTGACGTACAGATGTGTTGTGTAGCCTGCTGTACAGAAGCACTATTCTGTGTAAACCTGTTATTAGCATTTGGGTTCCCTCGTAGGCTATTAGTACATGACTTTACCAGCTTTACCAGCTTGTGTCGGTTGGTTTTGGGATGGTTTGTTACTCTGTGAATTGTGGTTGACTTATACTGAGTCTCAGACTAAATCAGCTGTATCTGGGCACTAACTTAAAATATTTAATGTGGTTTTTCAAGTCAGTGCAAGTCTTGTAATGTTTTATTTGTTGGTTTCTGTTTTCTTTTTCATTTTCTTTGGGTGAAGCGGGACGGTCCTAATTTCCAAATTGTTCGCTTTAGGTGGGGTAGAATATATAACCTTTATTGGCATCCTCCAACATACTATCGTTGACCTTTTCGTTTTCATCCGTATATATATATATATATATATTTTGTGTGTGTGTGTGGGGGGGGGGGGGGGTGTTTGTTGGTGGGTCCAGATCCCCTAAAGTAACCCAATCTTTGGGTTTTGGATTGAGACCGTTCGATTTGAATCTGTCGATCGAGATTGCTTCGGGATTCGAATTCACGTCTCGGGATATGTGCGCTCCATTTTGGATAGATCATCTCAGATTTGAATTGGACATATCTGAATTCGGGGTTGGTTGGAGTTTCAAGCTCATTGTAGTAGCAGTGTAGCACTGGAGATTTGTCGTACTAGTAATTTCCTTTGTTCGATCTCTGATTCTCTTCAAAAGTTCCCTAATGCTGCAAAACATCTCGCTTTTAGTTCTTTTAACAACCGTATTAGTTGACGTAGAAACATGTCAAAATAAAAATGTAAAAATGCAAAATTATAAATGTATTTTTAAATTATTTGAACAAATTACAATCTTGTACACAAATAGGTAAAGATCTCTTGGGGTTCTTGACAAAGGTTAGAATTTACTGCTTTGGTCCAAATTGTCTGATCTTGTCAGACAGACTATGGGTCGAACTATTTTGAGCCTCAATGAAGAAGCCATATAAACTACAAGTTGTATACGGGCTCAACAACTTATCGGATCTACCTAAGGAGGCCTCTTACAAAGTATATTAGTTTTCTGGTCTTCTGGCAGCACTCTGATTCGTAGGTTAAATAATAATTGCCGTCCGTTCTGCTTTGGCACGAATATTAAAGCAATACCGTGCATCACATGCTGGATTGGTTTGAATTATGTTCGGACAGTCCGGATCCAAACCCAATTAATTTGTTACCTTAGGCTGTGCTGCAGACGAAGGTACGCAGAAGAAGGGAAAGGAAAATTTATTGTGCGAGGAAGACGCTCATCCTAGATTGTTGCTGCTCGATGATTTTTCCTACTCCAGAAGAGAAGAACTGCAGAGGGAGCAGAGGTGAAGGCGTACTATTCAGAGGGGAGCGCAAAAGCATGAGATATTGATTTTTGACAATGGGATGTAAAAACACTATTCGGAAGTTGATCTGTTCCTTTCATTTTTTTAGTGAGGAATTATTTACTCTTCCGTTGTGAAACACAGCCCTTGTAGAATATGAATTCGTACCAATCCATTAGGAAAAACGATTTTTTTTTTTTTTTTTTTTCCAAGTAGGAAGTATAAAGTGCTTCGGAAGTAAAGTTATTATATTCGAGTTTTTAATTTAAGATATAAAAAAGCTAGAATGGAAAAGTTCGAAAAATATTCACAAAATCAAATATAAATATTGATGGCTGAACTGAGCTCGTATCTTATTTATTCGAACTTTTGCTTTAATAATCTTAGACTTCACGTAAACTATAATTTATAAGTTTTCAACTGATATAATTTATTTCGCAATTTATTTTTGAAAGAATATTCCGCAATTTTTTTATCTGGAGAGTTTATAATTATCTAAAGTTAATTGTCTTCTAAACTTCGTCCATTTTTATTAATATCCTAAAAAAAGAAGTTAATTTTAAAACTGTCCCCGCATTATGTTTTGTTTTTAAAATGCCCCGACCACCTGGCCACAGGCAGCCCACCCTCTCTAGCAGACCGCCCGGGCCAGGAGCGGTCCTCTTTTTTTTTAGATCTCTTAATATTTTGATTTAAATAATTAAGGACTTGGTCTTGATTCAAAAAATTTCAAGCCCTGATAGCTTGTTGATCTTCTCCTCTTAAATTATGGTACTAAAACAGTAGTTTAGAGCTACTAAAATATGTTCAAACCTCAAATTAGATCTTTGTCCATGCACAAGCACCCTAGACTGACTTCTGGTATGGTACCAAGTCCAAACTTAGCAGCCAAGCACTAGGCAAAGGCCACCGGTATAGTGCAATGCATTAAAAACATCAAATTTGACATCTGCTAATAAATCAGCAAGTTTGGACTGATACAGGGACCAAATTGCAAAAGCCACCGGTATAGTGCAATGCATTAAAAACATCAAATTTGATATTTGTTGGTAAATCAGCAAGTCTGGACTGAGACAGGGACCAAACTGCAAAAGTGATTACACCAGCATGTAGAGCATTAAAAAATACACAAAATTGACATAAATTTTAATTTATTTGATTTTTCTACAGTTAGTTATGAATTTTCAAAGTTTAGCTTTCAAAAAAACTTTAAATATCCATAACTTTGGCTAGGAAAGTCGAATTTGCGCATATGACCACTTTTTGGAAAGGAGGAGATGAATTTCCAAAGTTATGAATATCATCCGGGGGAAACCCCAGGGCATCCAAATAATTAGAATTAAAAAAAAACATTATTTAGTGCCTCAAAAATTCAGTTAAAGTTTTCGTTCAACGATAGACTTACAACAATGGATATTTTGTTTAGTCAAAAACCTAAAATTTTATTCAAGAATAATTCATATAATTATTTTAAAATGCATTTACTATTTATTGTATTCGTCTGTCTATCTCTGAGCAAATGGTATATGTTGACAATAATCAAATAATCCAATTATTCTCTCAAAAAAAAGTTGACATCATTGAGGCAATATAACTATATTTCGTTGTGTGTATTTTAATAAAATAAATTATTAAGAAGCAATGTCAAGTCCTTAATTAGTGTTATCTTTGAATTTGTGATAACTTGAAGACAAATTAAATCAAAGTTATAAAGAGTTACGACATCACTCCTTACATATATCAAATATCTTATTTTTTTGGCATACACTCTAAACAAGTAAATTATTTTTTCTTCACAAAATTATTTAAATCGAAATATTAAGAGATCTCTAACAACAACAACAACAAAAAAAAAAGAGGACCGCCTAAACCCCAGGAGGTCCGGTCCCTAGTGGATTGCCCTTGACCCGGGCGGTCTGCTAAGGAGGATGGGCCAGGCGATCGGGACATTTAAAAAAAAAAAACGTAATGAAGGGGCAATTTTAAAATTAACTTTTTTATAGAGTATTAATAAAAATGACCGTCTAAACTTTATCCGCTACGAAAGTCAGGCCGGATAAACAATTATATTGTTAATCTATGCTCCTATGAAACTATTAATTTTGAAGGTCTTGTGTTATTTTAATAGACTTACCGATCATTTGCACGATATCACCAGAAAAATGTAATACGTAGCTCGTCTGGTTTATACGATTTTCAATTAGTACAGTTGTTTTCTCAAGTGGGGATTCAAATAAATCTAAAATCTAAATTAGTTCTTGATGTGTTCTTATTTTTCAGTACATTATTTGCTTTATAAAAATGGACCATGAAAAAGAGCCATTTTAATATATTTGAGCATCCATACTGTTCCAAACTTCCAATTAAAGAGCGTTTTTCGAACAAGTGATCTCCCGAGAAACATTAACATGCTTTATCAGCGTTTTGTGCTAACGTCACAACGTGTAACATCCTGTGGACCATACCGATACCGTATCCCAAACTCTCAGAACCGAATCTTAAAAGACTTAGTCTGCACTCTGGAGTTCCATTTGAAGAATGGTCTCGTGATAGATATGCCACGTTCATTTTAAGATTGTACCCAAATAGTAAAATCCTCCTAAATCATCATGTCCATTGTTACAAAAAAATCTATCAACTTCAAAAATCGTACAAAGTTTTTACATAATTGGAGATGAGGTAGGCAGTAGATGTACAATATCGGAATGAATAACTTAGATTCAAAATATTATTATTTTTTTAATAACAAACAAAGATATAATTTAATTTTTCTTACAGTTATAAAAATTTTAGCTTGAAATATTGATCTGAATTATTTGTAGTAGTCTTTTAAATATTCAAATTATGTACTATTCTATCTATTTTCAAAGAAATATATAAAATATTTCTAATATTTTAATACAAATAAATAAATAAATTATCACATTTTATGTTTAATTTAAAAAAAAACTGTAAACCGTAAACTTAATTTCTGGTTTCATGAAAAAATATCTATTTTGAAATCTAAACCGCAATTTTAATTTTCGGCTTTATGAAACTACGGATTTGTTCTACGGTTTTTATAGGACTAAAAATGTGGAATTTATTTGCGGAAAGTAGGTCTAAAACTGTGAAATAAAATTGATGTTTGAGCAGTTTTTGAATTTTTGTATAAAAAGAGTGTAGGTTTTCAATTTTTTATTTTTTTTAGATATCAGTAAAAATTTCGGCAATTATGTTGAGAGTGATTTTACTTCCACAACTTAATTTTTGAGAGAAATTACAGTAGGATCGAATTTTTATTCAAATTAACGATACTATCCTCTTCATTGTGAAGTGTCAACCAACCATATCAAATTAATTACTCATCTCTCCTTCTCCGTACACGAATTAGATAACTATTTTATTTTTCTAAATCCATTATTTGGGTTATGTGGAGATATGGAAGATAGAGATATTCTGTAGTTGTTTAATTAAATCTGACTGACTAGGCAGGGATTTTTATAATAGCATGCGGTCAAGGAGCGTATCTCAGGCATTGGAAACGAGGATTTCATTTACTTGCCCGTATCAAAAGGTTTCTCTCAGATTGATTTCTTCAAGTGATTTGATTTTCTGTATCTTTTTTTATGATCGGAAAAGTCTTCCCGTTTTGACTTCTATTGCTCCCTTCTAACAATATACAAATGACTCGTGGGAAATATGTTTTCGGTCTATCAAATATTCAAATGCATTTGCGAAAAATAAAATATATATGAGGAGAGGATGAATCAAGTTACAACAACTACAATAAGTATTTTATATATTTTTAAAATCTAAAAACTTTGATCCAAATCGTTAGATGTGATCTCTATAATAAAATATGTTTTGAGACCAAATTTTATATTTTTTTGAATTTTTTACTATTTATTAAAATAGGTACAAAATTTAATAGTCTGAATTTGACTAGTTTTTGTATCCATCTTAATAAATAGTAAAAAAATTTTAAAAAAAATGTAAAATTTGGTCTCCAAGCACATTTTATTGTAGAGATCATATCTAACGTTTTGAATTGACGATTTAAACTTTGAAAATGTAAAAAATGCTTGTTGTAACTCGATCCCTCCTCAATATATATATATATATATATATATATATATATATATAGGAACATGCTAGCATGCTATGCATAGCATAGAACCCCTCTATGCAACGGCTCGGATTTCGAGTTTTAAAAATCTTAACGGTCTATCCAAACCGTTCATTTTGTTATCCATATTAATATGTGTTTGGAGGCGGAATTTTACATTTTTTGGAATTTTTTTACTATTTCTTTAGATTTATTGAAAATCACTGTTTTTTATGGTACAGATTTGCTGAAAACAGTGATTTTCAATAAATCTAAATAAATAGTAAAAAAATTTCAAAAATGTAAAATTTGGTCTTCAAACACATATTAATATGGAGAACAAGATGAACGGTTTGGATCGACCATTAGGATTTAGAAAACTCGAAATGCAATCTGTTGCATGGAGGGGTTCTATGCTATGCATAGCATGCTAGCATATTCCTATATATATATATCTCCATTCTATTATTAAGCACGTTGAGTGTCCGATCCGCCAATGACTACGATTGAAAAATGAAACTTCGGATTTGATCTCAGCACTCCAATTACATAATTTATCTTCTTTTGATTAAATGCATCTATTTTATGTATAAAAGTCTAAATTTAGTTAAAAGCATATTCACCACATGTGCTGCCAGATGATATGTTACAATTAAAATTGAACAAATTCTGAAATTTCGCGATATATTTATTCATTTCCTTATTTCTTTGTTTCTATATTTCTCCTCTTTAATTAATAAGACTTCACCTTCCATTTTCTTATTTCTTTATTTCCTTACTTCTTCTTCGTTTCTATACGGATCATAATGGAAATCAATTTTTTTTTATTTTTTTATTTCTCTTTCTTTGTTTCTATACATATTGGTGTGGGCAATTTAAAATATATTTTCAATATATAATATATCAATGTGTGTGTGTATTCTAAATTAGAAACAAAGAAGAAGAAGAATACAAAATTGGAATGTGTGTGTAAGTATATATTTCTCTTATAATATGTGTGTATATATATCATATACATACACATGATAACACTTTTTATTTATGTTTTTTTATATCATATTGTATGTCGATATTGAATTGTTGTATGATATTAGATTCGAATGGAGCTATTATTTGATGTTATTGGTACTTAAAAATAAAGAATCATCACATCATCAAATTGTTATTAGAGATCATGATTAAAGTTAATTAAAAATACAAAATCATATAAATTTCTATTAACATGTGTCTTAATTTTTAGATAATTATTATTTTCATTGATATATTTATTTCTTATAATATATCCCCGTTGCAACGCACGGGTATAATACTAGTATGTGTGTGTGTGTGTGTATATAAAAGTGGGTAACCCTACCTATTTCATATTGAAGTAAAGATAGTTCTTACAATGGAATTGAAATTGTAAAAAAAAGCATAAAAACTAAGTTCTTATATCAAAAGCACGTAACATCAAGCTAAAAGTCACATAATAGCAAGCTAATCAGTCTAAAATGAAAGGGAAAAATGACAAAATCAGTACATATCAAAGAACTAAAAATCATTGGAGCAAGTAGAGCAAGTAGCCCTAGTAAGACTAGCATATGAAGACGTACTGGGAGAATAAAAAGAAGAAGATGCAAGAGAGACAGGATATGAATCAGAGGGCAGCATACTAGCATTCAGATTAGCTAACTTAGCTATGTCTCTCAGGTGAACTGATAGATTTGACTCCTCTGACCCGAGTCCTTGAGTTTCATTTGAAAGGTAGCCTCGCTCTCCTGAGGTATCGAAATCTGACAGTATTACTAGACTGCCTACCTGGACCAAGGGAGAGACATCCATAAGTATAATCAAGATTAGTTGAAAGAAAGTATCATATTATCTAACTCTACACCAATAAGAAGTAAGTGATATTGGTAAGTGAAGGAATAGAGGAATCATTAAAGTGTGACTTATTTCTTGCTAACCAAATGACTCAAAGAGTGGTTGCCCTAAATAATTCAACTAAAATGGTATCCTTTAGAGGTATACATGCGTCTAAATGCCATAGTGTTAGTTTGTAATAATCTAGAAGTCAATAATACAATAAATTATCATAAAGCTTTGTTCATGAATTGAATATTTATTTATATATCATTTTGTTGCCTTGAGTATTATTGAATTTATGGATCATTTCGAGTTCATGACTGAAATTGTGAAACTCCATAATATAGATGATATATACTCTTAAAAAGTCACTGACCAAGGTAATTAGCAGAAATACTAATTACCGCGATAAGGTTAGTATGTGGATTAAAAGATGGTTAAGTTTTACAAACCACCTGACACGAGATGTCATTTTAATCACATAGATACATGTTCTAGGAATATGGTATTTGGCAGACCTCGAATGAAACATTAAATAAAATTGTGTTCGTGTCATTTATGTTTTCATTCAGTGTCAGGTTCTACAGTATGAGGTAGGGCTGCAAACGAATCGAACCAAATCGAATTGAGCCTAGTTCGAATTTGAATTCGAAATTATTTCGAACCGAACTCAGTTCGAAATTGAATCAATTTCCAACCTAAAAAGTTAGTTCGAATTTGATTCGAAATAATTCGAACTAGTTCGATTTGATTCGAAATTAGTTCGAAATTGAGAGCAATTCCAACTAGTGTTAACTGGCCGTAGATTCGTCATCTCAGGCGTCCTCCGTCACCTCCTCTGGTGGAGCTCTCTTTTAAAGTTTCTGAGGACAAACAAATGAGGAAGAAGGTTAAACGGGGTGGACCTCTCCTTTTGAGTTTCTGATCGTCTGTGACTAATACCAACCAACCATGTCATGAGGTCAAAGTTGTTAATTATGTTCCTCTAGGTCTATAATTTTTCATAGTCTTGGTGCCACAGAGGATCAGAAAAAGAGCCAAGAGGTCACACATGAAAGCTGTTGTTTATCGAGAAAAGCGAGGTCACACTTCTCTACAATGTTTCCTCTGCAATTGAAAAAATTCATGATCTCTATTACCATTCGATTGCCAGATAGATAATTAGAATAAAGACTAATTGGAGAGAAACAGCCGAATGGAATTGGGCTAGATTCACGAACCTATCGATTCGAATTTGCCTGGGTTCGAATTCGAATTCGAATTAATTTCGAATCGAACTGGTTTGAATTAATTTCGAACCGAATTACTTTCAAATCGAATTTTTTTCAAACTTTTTCGAATCGAACTCGAATCGAATCACGAATCTCAAATTTTTTGTGCACCCCTAGTATGAGGTATTTATCGTTCCCACTGAGAAATATGTATGTGTAATTGTTATCTACCGTTGTTTGTAAAAAACAGTCATAACGGTGGCTTTTCCATATGTATAGCTTAGCCGAGGAAGTGATAGTTTACCAAGAATGCTATTTGTCCCTTGTATTTTATACGAGCTATAGCATCACTGGGCCCCTTGATAGAGTAAGATTATTTGCTAGCGGTATAATTACAAGAGTAATTATATTTAATAATCTGCTCAAGATCAAGAAAAGATTCAGTTAGCAAGAATGATACACATCTACCTTGAAACTAATCTGATAGCTATGAGACAGAAGAACAGACACAAGTAAATAGTTTATTGGATCGTGATATTGTATAGTACAGCATCATCTGTGTAATTGGATGGTCATGATGTATTCTGCCAGATGCCTCTCATTATTATAGAACTTAAAACAGTTTTAACTCTATTTACCAACATAACACAGATCCTATTGGGTCACACCATATAGGAGTTAATCGGAGAAACTTATTATGATTGATTATAAATTGGTTATGATCAATAGTAAGATGATTATAATTAATTATACATGTTATAATTAAATTATAAATGTTATGTAAAAATAACAAGCAAAAACATTAGTTAATTTATAAACGTGTGTGACACGTTGTATAAAAGTTAACCGGTTAATTTATAAATGTTCAGGACACGTTGTATAAATTACCTAAACAAACAACTGCAAGAAATATAATTGTTCAAAATAATTATACAAATATTATTTGTATTCAGGCCGAGAGCATTTGGGTCTTTTCAGATTCGTCCTTATCCGCATGACATGTCATTGATCCTATCCAGATGACACGTCATCGATACAGAAATAAACAATCACAAAAAAATATAATTATTTAGAATAATTATACAAATATTATTTGTATTTGGGCCGAGAGCATTCGGGTCTTTTCAGATTCGTCCTTATCCGCATGACATGTCATCGATCCTATCCAGATGACACGTCATCGATCTTATCCACATGACGTGTCATCATCCTTATCCATTCAATGGCATATCTTATAAATAGACATATGTTGAGGGGTATTTCGGTCTTTTGCGAACCTCCTCAAAAGCCTATAAATAGAGGGGTACATGGAAAGAGAAACTCACCAATTCACATGTATCGTTTCATGCAGAATTGAATCGGTATAATCTTGCGGGTTGTTGTGAAGTATATTTACCGAATTTCGCAGTATGTCAGTTTTGCTCATTGATGAAACTGAGTAACCGAAAATTCATGTTTACGGGTTTTCGTCTTTTTCCTGTGAATAGTGTTTTTACAGAATTCCGCGGTTTATAGTATTTCTGGCAAAAGAAATAAACTGCTCTCCGGTTAGTCTTGGTGGATAATCGATAGAGGCACCATACGTTTGGTGCTCCAAAGAGAATCATTCACGTGATGTAGCTCTACTCGCTCGGTCTGCATTCCAACTGTGATTTGGAACCAAGGTATAAATATGTTATATTAATATATTTAATTGGTAAGTAGAATAAAGCTTTATAAATCAATCATGGAGTAGATCTGTAAAATGATTAAATTGGGTTTTGATGCCAAAAGAATACTGAAGGTGGACCGCCTTGAAAAGTTTCCTAACATATCCTGTTTAATCCTGAGCTTAAGTTAGATGTAAAATTTTGTTTTACTCTTTTTCGCACCTTAAGCAAATAAATGGGTTTGAACTATCAAAACCCAACACATTGATCTTCTAAAACTGTACAATCATATTGGAAACCATTATGATGAGCAATCCATGACCAAATAGTTGTAATAAAGGGATACGTAACAAAAAGGTGATCAATTGTTTCAAAAGAGCCATAAAAGGGGTAAGTCAAATCACTTTGCCAATCCCATTTAGTTAAATTAGAGTTGATGTGAATACCACCATTCCGAAGTAACAATAAAAAGACTTTGATTTTGAGGAGTATTTTGGACTTCTAAATTGTTGTAAATTGGATATTTGAAAACTCTCCAAATTCTAATCACAAGTAAAGGGAATGAACAGGAAAAATGCCAGAGGAGGCCCTTCTTGAAGTGATATGATCAGGGGTATTAGATACACTATGAAAATCAATGGAAAAGTTGCACATCATTCCATTCAGTAAGTAAGATACCAGTTAATTGCTTAATAAACCTTGGAGATAAAGAAGAATTAGAGAAAACATTAGAAACAGTTATAGTAAGATTGGTTGCAGTTTTGAAGAGATCAAGATAAAACAATATAGAGCATATTCACCATGCCATCTATCAAGTCAAAATGCTGTATCATGACCATCATTAACATGTCAATTAAGTCCTAATTCAAAAATCTGATGGTAGCTAAGGATGTCATTTTAAGAGTGAGATGATCTAGAAGTATCTAAACTTGAGCTACCATACTTATCAAACGCTTCCAAGAAACAACGAACTCATATTGTTTATAGTAATTCAAATTTTAAGTTTTTACATAACAAATTCGGATTGTTTGATCCATATCGATCCGGATGTCAATCAAATATTGAGTATTCCAATCCTAGATACGAGGTAATGCAAAGTATTTTTTTAAACCTTCGCAGAGGCGAAACCGTGAGGCACCGCAGAATCGAACTCTTGATCTTTGAGTAACCAACATATTAAACTAAATGCACTGTTAATCACTACAAAAATTGAAAATAAATGCGATTGAAAGTAAATAGATGAGTTTAAAGAAATTCGACACGCGAGATGTTTACGGAGTTCGGCAAAATAAAGACCTATGTCTCCAGTGATTCACAACCTCTTCTATGTGCACCTTTATATTACTCAATACGAAAGGATTACAACTTGTAAGCAGTTGAGCCCTTACAATCCAAGTGGGAAGTCAATCGGCCAACTAGAGATGAGAACAAGGTCTCAAAGTTTAGAATCGCGAGATAAACACTTAATATATAATTCTAACCTAATCCAACTCAAGATTAGTGAAGTGGATTTGAGGTTGTTTGAGGGATTTTCAAGTTTTAAGCTCTCACAACAATGGAATGACTAAAGCTCT
This sequence comes from Carex pumila, assembly GCA_033356055.1. Taxonomy (NCBI): domain Eukaryota; kingdom Viridiplantae; phylum Streptophyta; class Magnoliopsida; order Poales; family Cyperaceae; genus Carex; species Carex pumila. The sequence continues at coordinate 200,263 of JARJHM010000243.1, forward strand.
CAGAAAATAGGGTTTAAAAGATTAGGGTTGGCTGAGATACTTTGGGAAGAAAGCCCAAAGCTTTAGGACAGCTAAAAAATGAGTTGTTTTGACTTAAAACATTACCAACATTTTATGAGTTTGTGATTAAATTATGAGTTTGATCAAGCTGTACTTTAGCATTTTTGATAGGCTAAAATCGTTATAATATTTTACAAACGTTACCAACGTTTGTTCCATGTTGAAGCAACATCAAATAGACTTTACCAAGTTTATAATTTTACAATTTAAATTCTTGACAGTCTTCATGATTTCTTCTGTCCAAACACTCTACATTGCAATTTCAATTGACTTGAACCTGCATATCTTTCAAATAGAAGAAATCATAAAATTTTTGTATATTTTTGCAAATTAGTCAAATAGACAAAAAAAAATTATTGTTAGAATAACACAACAATTCTATAACTTTTTTCTAGTACTACATCCCATTTATAATGTAGAGTATCTTTTAAGATTAAATTTTGAGTGAGGCTATGGTACTATGCATAATGCACTTTAGTCCGTATTATGAATGCATATTTCATTTTGTGAAGTTCAAATAATCGATTTGAACTTTTCATCATGATCTCCATATGAAAATATACCTGGAGACCGAATTTTAAATTTAAAAAAAATACTAATTTTTAGACAGGCATAAAATTACTATTTTCCGATGGGTCCATGAGCTTTAGATCAAGTGATTTTGGATCTACTAATAAAAAGATAAAATTTCTAGGAAATGTAAAATTTTGTCTCAAAATATATTTTCACGTGAAAATCATGATAAACAATTTGAATTGATTCTTTGAATTTTAAAAATTAAAATATCAGTTCATAGTACGGAGCAAAGTGCGCAATGCATAGTACCGTAGCATCACTCAATTCATTTTTTTCTAGATATTTGAAGGTGGTCACAAATATATAATAAAAAAAATTTATATTTAGAAACAAGAGAAAACCGCGTCACTTTTGTTTTTTCCCCAGAAGTCAAAAACTTTGTTTGCACATTTCCAAATAAAATCCACCCAATCCAGATTTGAGTCCGATTGATTTTTGAAATTTATTACGCTTTAGAAAAGTCTTTCTGGGAAATATTTAACGTGTTGATTCGAGTTGTGAATTTGATTGACTAAAATCTTCCTCCATCAGGTATTAATTCATTTACTTGTGATATAACATTGTGAAATTATTCTACAACTAATGTTCACATTATGACATTTTTACGAGCACAAGTGTATGTATAAACTTGAGTGTTGTAAATAATAGTATGTGATTGTCGGATGAACAGAATACCGTCAAGCGATTAATTGAAAATAAACAGAAATAATCGGTTATTATTAGAAATAATTAGTCGGTTTAGTCACCGCTAATAACTAATCGATTGATTAATCGGCTTAAATGAACGTTTTTTAGAACACTGACAAACATGTCACGATTGTGATGGTAGCATTGGCGTGGTATTTGCATATTTATTAAAGGCGGAGACACATCACAGCCGTGACGGTAACATTGACGTACATCAAAATTGAACTAAATCTAGGAACCTGTTCATGATATCATTATAGAGATCTTGCAATTAAATTTGACATAATTTGACAACCGACACAATGTCTATAATGCATCAAGCTTGGCACATATTTTAAAATTTAATAATTTATTACAGTGTAGTTGCATTTGTTCAGTGACATGCAAACATACGTTTATTTTGAAGAGGATTATATCGTACCTCGATTTCTTAAATTTTAATAACTCAAAAATTTAAATCTAAATATATCAAAACCAAATCTGCATAAATTATATTGCATATATTTACATTTCAAAATAAAGCCGAATGGTTGTCAGACTGTTTATATGTACATTTTTGCTCTTCCCTAAGGAGTCAAGTGAGCGCGTCATTTACTTGTGTTGACCAGACCTAGTCAAAATTTAAGGCAATTTCATTGGAACCAGGTTTTAACAGTACATATGTAATATATGTCACGTCAAATATTTTGATATATATCGTGTCTAATCGTATATATTACCTTTTTTCTGATATCAGGTGCCTAACTTTTTTCTGAATGATTGACTTAGAAGAAAAGTATATTATAAAAAAAAACAAGAGAGGCATGTGCCACAGAAGAACAGGTCGTTTCTGGAGAATCTGTGAGCTGATATGAAAAGAGAAAATATTTGCTTGGGGTCGGCCTGGTCTGCAACGGCCCCTTTCACCTGATCTCTCGGAGGATGCGCGGAAAGAAAAATCGAAAAACTAAAATCTCCTCCGTTTTTGTTTTTCAAATTATCTTCTCCAGTTCGACTTCTGCTATTCTCGTCTTCCAGTAGTTTTTGAAACGGAGAGAGTTTGGATGGTGAGAGGTGAGAAAAGCGCCAGCGCGTCAGAGAATCTTGTGCCTGGATTTCTGCGGGTCCCGCATACCCCAACGACTATGTTTTGGTTTCCCTTTTGCAATTCTAGTTTAGTCACGTCCCAATCCTGACCGATCTCATCAATTGATCTGTACTGTACATCAGAGAGCTACCCGAATCCATTTAATTGCCAGCTGACCAACTCCGGTTACTCCCCTCTCCTAAAGCTCAAAAAAAAAAAAAAAACACTCCCCTCTCCATATCCCAACTACGATTTCCTTGGACATCACAAATACACCACTCCTTTCATGTAGTGAGTCACTTTAACTACGATATTGACTTGTTTCATACTTTAAAACTTTCCTTCTTCCACAGAGTATCTAGAAAATGAGATCTCCTCAAATTTCTCGCCAAATCTTCTAGACTTGAGCATTGGTAGTGGAGTGACTTTTCAGATTACAAAGTAGAGATCTCAATAGTATTTGCTCAAAATTGTTCCAAAATCTGATACGCTTCAATTGGTTTTACCTTTTTCTTTTTGCTTTTTTTTTTTTTTTTCCTCCACACGATGCCGATGGAGATGTATTCATGCAACATTTCATATTTCAATTCATGAAGCACCCCGCAAAACTCGTAATTAATTTGTTTCTTTGACTTTTTATTTTTTTATTTTAGTTGCTTAAAATGTGGCATGTCTGGTTTTTATCCCTCAAACTTCGTTTTCATTCTTTTAGTAGAGGGGAGGGCAGGGGAGGGTAAAAATAATTTATTAAACCTTTTATACTTGCGAGACTATGGAAAGTTATTACATTAATTAAATAAAGCTGATAATGCTGACGGAGTTCATATTATGCTGTAATTATTTCAATTTATTAACGAAACTATGGAGAGTTAATTAGTTCTACTATGAATATGAAATAATTTATTATTGCAAGTAGTAAACGCTGTTATTTCAATATGAGCTCGTGTAATTTTTGTTTTTGGTTTTTGTTGTTGATACAACTAGGAGCAGATACGGATCTTAGTGGGGTCACTCATGAACCAACAAAATTCCAAAAAGAAGGAGATAAAAAAGAACGTATCAAGGTAGAGATGGGCGAGTTTAGAGCTCGGATCTTCTCCACCGTGCGCAGTGGTTCTCTGAAGGGGCTGTAGTCTCTAAGGTTGCAGAGGATCCGGCCTCAGGAATACTTTGAAAATGGTGGTGGTGGTACCTTTGGTCCCTTGCGTCGATTTCAATTCAAACCAAATAAAATTTGGGGGTCCCTGTCGCATACGTCCTTTTATTTATTGCATCTTTTGTTCCAGGAAATGGTTTTCCTTCCCAACTTCCCAGTGCCACCAAAGTAGCGAATTCGGATGCAAGGGTACGACAGTAAATAAGTGATGCATCCAAACCCGCTAGCCAGCTCTTTTTTCGTTTTTACGCGCATGTCCCTGCTCGATTAAAAGGACTCAAAACCTTAAAAAGAAATGGAATGGATGGTTGAGCGACTAAAAATAAAAGGGCTCGAGGATCTATACATTATTTTCTCAAATCTTCAAAATGTTGATATAGTTAGCATTTAGCAACGGATTGTGTACATTAATGTAAAAAATGAGATCAATATAAGCACATGATCCTATTTTGTTAACAAATACGATTTTTTTTTGGCATTTTACTTATGGCCAATTTTTTACCGTGAAAATTATGATTTGTTTGAACAATGTGAGATTTTTTAGTTTGACCTTTTTGATCATTACAAATCTGTAGACAATACACACCACACACTTTTATGCTCTAGACAGGAATAGAACCCAGTTCTAGTTCTCATATGAAGAAACATAATATCATAGCAGTTGCAAGTTGGACCTACTTTAAAAGACTACAAAGAACATAATAATGATAAAAGAAAGAAGAAGTAAACGGATGAAAGTAGTTATGACTTATGAGTACCAACGGGTCGGATTTAATTCCAACGACATCCCCATTGGCCCGTTTACTCGGTAGCATTGTGGCGGGCCCCATTTTAAATTTTCTCCTATAATTGAAAACTAGGATATCGGGGGGGAATTACTGTGAAGATATGGAGAAAATCTGGTCAGATCTTGCTATCTACGAAAGGGGATTTGGTTGCCTTTTTTAAACCTCTCTCATATCCAAAACGAATCCCCTATAAAGTGTTTAAAAACTACCCAGCATTATTCGGTCACCTTCATTCCAAACTCACCTCTATCTCTCTCTCTCTCTCTCTCTCTTCCCTCTTCCCTCGAATTATATCTCTCTTTTATTTGTCATATTTTCTTCACCTGCTCTTTCTTTCTTTCTTCGATTGTTGCTTCGTTTCTTTGAGTCTGTACAATCAATGGCAGCAGTTGCAACGCAGCCCCAGTTCCATGTGCTAGCGGTTGATGATAGTGTCCTTGACAGGAAATTGATTGAGAGGCTTCTGAAAACCTCTTCATACCAAGGTATTTTAGTTCTCCTCTTTCATTTTGTTGCAAATTGTTTACGATAATCGGTATGAAAGAAGTTTGGATTGAAATTCATCCATCTTTTTGTTAAATTTTTAGTTACAACTGTGGATTCTGGAAGCAAGGCTCTGGAGTTCCTGGGCTTACAAGATGAAAACAGGGAAGATGCTGTGTCTGTTTCTTCTCACAATCAGGTAAATATATTTTATTTCAGAAACTAAACCCAATTAATTGTTTTATTTTAAAGTATCATGGTATAATATTAACAAGTCTTATAATTTTGTGCTAATTCCAGGAAGTGGAGGTGAATTTGATCATAACAGACTATTGCATGCCCGGTATGACTGGATATGACTTGCTCAAGAAAGTAAAGGTATCCATCAATTTATCTCCCATTGGGTTTGCACTTCAAAATTTTAACTAGAAATTGTCCCCTTTTAGTTTAATACTATTTGTAGAGATCTAATGTTGTCAATTGATTTTTGTATCAGGAGTCAACATCTCTGAGAGACATACCTGTGGTGATCATGTCATCTGAGAACATCCCTTCTAGAATCAACCGGTGAGTATATATCTCGCTATGTATGTTACACACACCATTGAAATTGGTACGTTGTGAATGAACAACCACACAGCTCACTGATCCTTACCTGAGACTGGATTAGGCTAGATCCCCCACCCCCCTCCTTTTTTCCCAGTCTTAGATTTTGGGGGTTTAGGTTACTTAATTGGATTCTTAGGGAGAGGGATGAGGTTGTAATTTATTGTATGAAAGATTGAAATTCAACTTAATATGGTATTAGATTCAGCTCAGATCCTAAAAGACTAAAACTGATTTGGTGGATCCCAGATCCTAAAAGACTAAAACTGATTTGGTGGATCCCAATTAATGCAGTAGATTATTCCCAGTTCCTTGCCAGAAACTACAATCAGACAATTAATTGGAACAGACAACTAAATGCGAGGAATATGAAAATTGAAGCAACTGAAAATCTGAATCTGTGTCTAACAGCTTAATTTCAAATTGTTATTTACAGATGCATGGAAGAAGGTGCTGACGAGTTCTTTTTAAAGCCTGTTCAACTCTCAGATGTGAGCCGACTCAAACCACATATATTGAAGAAATCAACAAAATGCCAGGATCAAAATCAGAACAAATCTGGCACCACTATTAGCAGTGTAACGAACAATCTTAGTGGCAACAAAAGAAAGGCAACAGATGACGGAATCTGTTCGGAGAGAATTCGACCGAGATATAGTGGTGGACCCGTCACGATAGTTTGAGATTTAGATTCCTGACTTCTTTTATTTTTTTGTAGTTTACTTGGTACTTCTTGGAGGTATATATATTTGGAGAATATATAGGAAGTTGAAAGATGGATGTGGGATGGCAATTTTGTTATGCTGATAAGTTTTACTTGGAAAGATTTGAGATGTAGAAATGAATATAGGGAACTTGTTCCACGCAAAGTATGAAATTTTAAATCCGTTTGATACAAGATCAGGTGAAAAAAAAAAAAAAAATCAAGGGACATAATTAACTGCGACGAGCTATTGATTTCAACATGATTTTATACTAAACAAGTTCCGAATGCAATAATTTTTTTAGGCACATGCATTGCTTCTGACATTATATATAATCGTCGATTTACTTTACTAATTTGAAATTACAAAATTTAGTACCGCAAAATAAACTATTGGTCATAATATGTTATTAAAAAAAAAGGATTGTCAATGAATTCCTCCATTATCTCTTATTATATCCGTAGAGTTATTATTAAATATCAAGTAATAAAATATTCTTATTATTTGCAAGCCCTATAAAATTTCTCTTTTTGCAACCCCAAAATCCCCGAAATCTCCTATTTGCTATTTCCCCTCTAAATCGCTTTCTGCTCCAGAATCACTCGAATCCCAAAGACCCAAATTAGTTCATTGCTCAGTTGTTCCTTCCACCAAGACCAAGCTTTGAAGCAGCGCTCATTGAAACCCCAAGAAGCACAAAGGAAAACATATCTTCTCTTCTAGCAAAGAGAACGGTCTCCTTTTAATCCCACTGTGTAAGACTAAACCACAGATGTTGGAAGTATCAATTAGGCTCACTGCAGACACAAACATATAACCAGTATTAGCAGTAAGATAACAAAAAATTGCCTGTGGCGGCAATATAAGAAGGGCCATAGATTTTGTGCATTATTATAATTAGAAATTCAGATTATCTTCCAAGAACTTGCTTAATTTAATTATCATCTTAAATTAAATTGTGGAGATTTCTTTTGGAAATTTACCATTTTATGTACATGACTGGAGCTTGAGAAGAATATTTGTCACATGTTTTTAGCAGAAATAAAGCATCAACATCTGATCTCTCAAATGAGCTTCCATATGAATAAATCACTAATGCAGGAGAATTAAGTGCATCTGCTGTTTTTCCATTTCCAACAAATGACCAACAAATTTTGCATACACAATCTCAAACATCTAGTATTGACAAAATTTGGCATCATACAAACAATAGCTTCTGTTGGCCAGCTTCTCTATCTACTTGCTAACGAGTCCAGCATCAGTTCAGTGGTTTAGCAAATATTTTACAAATAATGGGAGCTCCTTTCTGAAAAAAGGTATGAACCAAAGTGTTCAAATTGAGAACAAAAATGTAAAACTAGGAGGATATGAATGGAAGTATTATTAACTTTCTTCTACCATTGACTTCTGCTATGATATGTGAGAAACAAAAATAAAAGGTCAGTAGGAGGATAATTTTGAATTTCAGGAAAAGACCTAAATCCGGGAAACTATTATTTTATTTCTCAATACCTTAATTTTAGGACGATTTTAGGCATATGAAGTGGCAGTGACTTTGAGAAAATTTTCAAATTACCTTGTTCGCATGATTGTAGGCCCCAGATAAAATCTGACAGCCCTGATAAACATCACCAGAAATCGCCACAACTGCACCTCCCGTTTGTAAAATGATGAAATCTATATACATCACGCAGAACAATACTCCTCTTGGCAACCAAAGAGATATACTTTATAGCCTCATGACAGTCCCCACAAACCCGCAGATTTTTTGTGACGAATATAGCCTCTCCATTTCTCAATTTCAAAATTCCAAATGCTATTGCGAGTTTCTCACTGTGACACAGGAGCATGCTCTCCTTCTCCTCCTCTTCTAAATCATGCAATGCATAACTGGTATCAGCCAGATAACCCAATTTTCGAATTTCCACCATCAATCTATCTAGTTCTTTGTATATATCAGCTGAACTTGGATGTGATCTATCTCCACCAGTAAATGCATGTAAAGAGCCTTTGATTTCGATCCAGCTACAACCAGGACTCTTTTTAAAGCCTTCATCTCTCTGTATTATTCTCACGCGTGCCGCTTCATAGAACCGGCCGGCTGAACTGTATATATTAGACAAAAGGACAAAATTGCCTGTGCCTTCATGACCAAGCTTTTGGATTCTTGCAGACACTTCTCTTCCTAATTCTATGTTTTTGTGTACGCGGCAAGCACCAAGTAAGGCGCCCCACACATGCACCTCAGGCTTGAGGGGCATTTTCGTAATAAAATTGTAAGCTTCGTTTAGAAACCCTCCACGCCCTAGCAAATCAACCATAGTTATGTAGTGCTCCAACCTTGGGGTTATCCCATAATTTTGTGCCATCTGATTGAACAAACGCTTTCCTTCGGTTACTAGACCTGAATGGCTACAAGCCGATATAAGACATATGAAAGTGATGTCGTCGCATACGAAACCTTCAGTTGTCATAGTACTAAACAAAGAAATGGCATCTTTGCCCAGACCATGTGTGCCATAGGCAGCAATCATGGTATTCCATGAAACTACATCTCTTACCGGCATTTTATCAAACACCTTTCTAGATAGGTCTATCCTTCCACATTTTGCATACATGTCAATCAGCGCATTGCATATCACAGTATCTGATCCAAGCCCATTAACTAGGGCATATGCATGGCTACATTTTCCATGTTGTAAAGCCGCCATGTGTGAACAAACCGGGATGATACCCATCATTGTCATACCATCTGGTTTTATGTTATTCAATCTCATGTTCTTAAATACTCGAAGAGCATCTTGTGCATTACCATTTTGAATGCAACCGGATATAAGGGCACTATAAGTTACATTATCCTTCACAAACATTTCACCAAAGAGGTTCATGGCATCATCAATACGAGCGCTTTTAGCATACATGGATACAAGGGAATTAGCTGCAGTCAAGTCTGAAATTAACCCAGATTTTACAAGAAAAGCATGCAGTTGCCTTCCCAAAACCAAATCTGCCACCTTTGCACATGCACGGAGGACACTTGCCATAGTGGTGTGAGACAAACAAAAAGAGTTTTCAACCAACATTTGGGTAAATAAATCAAAAGCTTCTGATATCCTTTCACGTAACAAATATCCACCAATTAGAGCACTCCACGTTACCTCATTTTTCACGGCCATGCGGTTGAAAATTTGACACGCATAAACAAAATTGTCGCATTTTGTGTACATATCCAACAATGCGGTACCAACCAAAACATCTTTGCTGCAAAAAAACCTTCTTATACAAAATCCATGAATACTTTTCCCTTGTAGAACAGATTTTTCTTGACCAATCACTGGTAAAAGTGCTACAATAGTTGAAGGATTTGGGTTTGCCCCTTCTCTTTGCATTTCTAAAATAAAACCGATTGTATGATTGTACATTCCATGAAGAGCGTATCCAGCCACCATGGCATTCCAAACCACAATATCTCTTTTGCACATTTTCTCAAATACCAGATGTGCATCTTCTAAACAACCACATTTCATGTACATGTCTATCAGTGCTGTAGACACATAGAGGTCACTCTCTAACCCCAGCAACTTTGCATCTTCATGAACTTCCAATCCAATTTCCAAATCTGCTAAACCAGAACATGCCTTCAAAACAAATGGAAATGTAAACTTGTTTGGTTTCACCCCCGCATTAACCATTTTATAATACAACTCAATTGCCATCCTGAAAGGGCCCTGCCAAGAGTATGCCCTGATCATAGCGTTCCACAAAAAAACATTTTTCTGTGGCATTTCATCAAACATACGGTGGGCAGTGCCAACTTCATCACATGCCAAGTACAACAGAACAACTCTCTCTAGTACGGCATAGTTTTTGGCAGTTTTACTGTTCCTGACTATGAAATGGTGGAGCTTCTTGCCTTCTTCCAGAGATTTTGACCGAATGCACGCATCTAAGAGTTCACAGTACTTGTCGGCTTCATTTGTTGAGAAATGGGGATTCAGCTTTTTGACAGATGGGTTGACGATATTTTTGGCTTGAAGATGAATAAAGCGGTAGAAACAAGAGCGAGCAAGCGTCGAACACATGCGAAAGAGCTGAGGAGGGATTAGTTTCATGGTGTGCACAGTGTACCTCAGACGTGCTAACAGGACCAGTAGCCCCCTTAATTTATAAAATTTTTATAGAGAAATGTTTCTGTACCCCGAGCCACCAAACCCGAGCCTGTCCCCGAACTGGTTTAACTGGATTTAACTGTCCGCTAATAACGGTAATTTATTAATTTTTCATTAATTAACTAGTTGTTGTTTTAACGCATTGTAGTTTTACATTGATTGCTTTAAATGTTAGCTTTGCATGCTTTTGTCTTGCGCTTTAATTTCGTGGACAGTCTGTTAGAAACAGTTGTAATCACTAATCCCCAAATTAGTCCCCCAGATTGTTAACTGTCCTCTATTCATTAATTAACTACTTACTTGAACGTACTTTAAAGTACTTTAAAGTACAATTTAAACCCAGTTAGCTCGGGGATGCGATGGGGATTGGTTCTAATTTTAATTATGCAAATTAACAGCTTTTTATATTTAATAACTAAAAATACAGTCTCAATTTTGAACAAGTAATCCATTAAATGAAGATTTTTCAATGACTGTAAACACAGGTTTATATGCTTTAAAATATATTTGAAGAATAAGTTTTAAAATGTGTTTGTAAATACAGGTTTATATATTTGTAATACAGATTTTTTAATTTTTGTAAACACTGGTTTATATGCTTTAAAATGTGTTTGTAAACACAGGTTTATATGCTTTAAAATGTTGTTTTCTTGCCAGTATATATTGGTTTACTTGCACAGGTTTATATGCTTTACACACAAGTTTATATGCTTTAAAATGTTGTTTTCTTGCTAGTATATATTGGTTTACTTGCACAGGTTTATATGCTTTACACACAGGTTTATATGCTTTAAAATGTTGTTTTCTTGCCAGTATATATTGGTTTACTTGCACAGGTTTATATGCTTTAAAATGTTGTTTTCTTGCCAGTATATATTGGTTTACTTGCACAAGTTTATATGCTTTAAAATGTTGTTTTCTTGCCAGTATATATTGGTTTACTTGCATAGGTTTATATACTTTACACACAGGTTTATATGCTTTAAAATGTTGTTTTCTTGCCAATATATATTGGTTTACTTGCACAGGTTTATATGCTTTACACACATGTTTATATGCTTTACACACAGGTTTATATTGTTTTGTAAACAATTGTTGTTTCGAAGTAGTAGTTTCATTGTTATTTAATAAAGTTTTACATGCTTAGAAATTGACATTATTGGGACAAGTTCTAAATTTATGATTGTTTCAAAGTAGTAATTTTATTGTTATTTAACAGAGGTTTGCATGCTTAGAAATTGTAATTGTTGGAGTTTTGACTAACATAAAATAATTGATGAGGCTGCTAACAATTGTTGTTTCAAACCAGTAGTTTCATTGTTATTTAATAGAGCTTTGCTTGCTTAAAACTAGTAGTTTTGACTAACATAAAATTTAGAGCTGTAAACATTTTGGTGGGGGACACGCTCGGGTATTGGTACAAATTTAGAGCTTTAAATTTTATGCTCGGGGACGAATTCGGGGATTCGTTTTTATTTTAAAAAATAAAAAATTAACTCATTTATAATGAAAGTTAAACACTTGAACGCAGTTGTTTAAACGCTTTCCTTTATATGTTTAAATTATCCGATTGTTTCGCTGCATTTGGTAATGCCTTTGTTAATTTTTTTAACATAGCGTTTTTCTCTTCATGCAGCAAAATTATGTATAATAAATAAAGATTGATATTGTTATTGTGCTGTATAAAGTAAAACCTGATATTTTTATCGTCGACATTCTAGAAGGTTGGGGGACGCGTGCGGATACTTTATTTGGGGTACAATTATCAGCTTCCATTTTTATATCAGAGACTCTGATAAGCAATAGTTGCAATTTTCATTCAAATTTATTTATGGGATAATTGTTGATGTGCCCCGGGGACAACCTCAATTTTTTATTTTCCAAAAAATTCAAATTTTCTATTTTCTCATTTTAAATGGAGATCCTTTCTTATTTTTCATGTGTTGATTAAATCTTAAAATTTAAAATTTAAGATAAGAATTTGGGAGGGAGATCCTTTTTTTTTTCGCGGTAGCAATTATTATTATGGGAAAATTTTATATATACTTCTCAAAACTGTGAAATTACGTATTTACCATCTAAAAATCTAATAACTCACATATTTACCCAATTAATAAAAAAATGAGATTAATTAAGTTTAATGTTATATAAAAAAAGGTCTATTTAGTCTCTTCCCCTTCTCTATCCCTTCCTCTTCTGCGCATATATTTACCTCCCGCTTTCATCTCGTCTCTCCCACTGAAATTCGGAGAGAAGAGGGCAACAAACTCAAAGATTAGGATTTCAGCTCCAGCTTGATTGTGTAAAAACAATGTAACCACTCCACCTTTTTCAACATAACAACTCTAACTAAATTCGATGTTGATACGTGATATCTCCATATTATATCTAATTTACAGCCCTGATTTACATTGAAACCTGTGCTTTAAGGCCTATAAATGTGGACTTTTTACTTGTATTTCGATGAAATGTGGTACTGCTATGCTTTATTTGGTATTTTGCAAGAAAAAAAGGTCGAAAAACTAGATCTGACAACTTTTCATACGGCCCGTATGACATTTTGTACTGCCCATACAAGATCTGCTCAACTGCACAGAAGGTTCCACAATAGAGGCACAAAGTCTCCAAGACAAAGCACAGGCATACGGCTCGTACGGGGTCCCCTACGGCCCGTACGGCGCTAAATTGAAAAATCCAGCTAGAATCTGAAATCAGCTTAATTTAAGGAGGCCGAAAAGGAAGTCTTTGGAGGCGCGATTTGGGGTATTAAAGGAGATATTCCACACAAAAAAAGGGGGATTTACCACTAGAACTTGGACAAGCTTTCTTGGAGCAAAAGACAAGAGGGAAAAGAGAAAGAGAGGTGAAAAACGCGAGTTTGCAACGGATCTTCGGATTTTCCACTGTTTTGTCATGAACTCTTTCATCTCTTGTTATTTATTTTATCTTGTGAACATGAGTAGCTAATTTACATTGTTTCTAGGGTTAAGATGTAGTTTCTAGTTTGGTTTTGTTTGCATGCTACTTGTATTTGTGTTGAATGCTTTGTTTTTACTTGTTGAGTAGTATTTCGATTGCTTTATTTGTACTTGCTTGAATTGATTAGTTATCCCGTTAGATGAATGCGCACATCTAAGTAGGGTGAAACCAAGGAGTACCCGAAAGGTGAAACTTTCCTTGAGGCGAAAGTCCTTGGATACTTTTAGTAAACCAACAAGTAACTTCGATAAATTAGGCCAAAATGCAAAAGTTGAGGTTTAACGCATCTAAGAGGAAAGTATAGAGTCCGGTAATCGGGTACTAAGCCAAAATGCGAAAGTTGAGGTTAGGTATCTAGATCTGGTCGATAGAAACCCTAAACATTAGTATCAACACAGAAAACAGTAGCTGCAACATCAACTCGGGGTCCCATACGGACCGTACGGGAATCTGTATGGGCCGTATGCCTCGGGGCTGAATAGAAATGAAATCTGAACCCTGGAAACGCCTTTTTATCAATTGAAAACAACTTTAATTCTTTTTATTGTTTTTTAAACTTGTCATAAATTAGTAGAATTGTTAGAACTAAATTAAACCAATTTCTCTCACTTCTAGAATCTAAGTAATTTTAGGATAAGTCCGGTTATTTTCTTCGGTCCCTGTGGATCGATACCTGAGCATACTCATCGATAGGATAGTACACTTGCTATCTGATTTGACAGAGTATAACAAAGGTTTAAAAAGTATAGCTTGCTATACTGAAACTAGCATATATTCTGTGTGAACAATACGCAACATGTTATCGAAGTAGTAACTGAGTTTGAGAATCTGCGTTTTGTTATTGGCTTAGGTTGGATTATATGTTTTTAATCTCTTATGTTGGGTATAAAGGAGAACAGATCTAAGGAAAAAAAGAAGATAGGGTGTTAAGTTAATCCTTAATTAATTATAGTTTTAAGAATATTAAACATAATTAATATGAATTTTGGGTATATTTGATATAGACTAAAATTATATTGGATAAATTTGTGAGTTATTAGATTTTTTAGATGGTAAATACGTAATTATAGAAATTTGGATGCTAAATACGTAATTTCACAGTTTTTCAGTGGTATATATGAAATTGTCCCTGTTATTATTATTATTTATTTTATTTTATTTTTGGCAAGCCCGCAGGCGAACTGTGCCTGCAACAACTTGATGCGGCTAGGGGTGTGAATGGGGTTAATACGGATAGGGTGGAAGTATTTTCATATCCATATCTATTAAGAATGACATTATCCATACCCTATCCTTACTCATTAAGAATTAATCTTATCCTATCCTAACCTTACCCGTTAAATTATAAGATAATGAAACGGTAGCGGGTGAATAACGAATAATGCTAGTATAATAATTAGTTTTATTATATTTTACAAATAGAACATCAAAACTTATTTATTTCGCACATATGCAATGACATTATTAATAAAAAAATAAAAAAATAAAATAAATGTGCAATCAATTTCAACTAACTTGTATTTTTCATAAAACAAGAATATATATTCCAACAAATTTAATTATTTAACTAAAGAACAAGACATACAAATAAAAGTAATATGTTTAATATTTTTTGTGGTACCCTTACGTTTGGATGAAACAAATAATAGAGCAAGAACAAAGCTAATATGAAGTTTGAGAATAGTAGCTAACCCAACTTTTGGTTGGGTTAATATAATAGTGAGCTAACTCATATAAGACAAATAAATAATCGTAGGTTAGTGTTATTGTTGCTCCATTCAAATAATGACTAGCTCAAAAGAATAGTGTTATTCTCGGATTAGTGCTATTCTTGTTCCATCCAAACACATCCTAAATAACAAAGATACTCACTAATTATTGCTCACATATTATTATATTTGTCACACCCCAAACCAGGAATTCTAGATTAAGATGTGATCAACCTCGCCTCGTGCTTGATTAATCATTAAGCACGCAAGGCTAATCATAAATAATAAATCAAACAGCAGCGGAAGCAATATAATATAAATATCAAGCATCAGCCACATAGCAAATAAACAAATATACACATACATAACATATAATTCGATCCATCTCGAATCCAAATAACACTATCTATAGAAGGGGATACATGATCTATCAAGCCCGTATATATAACACAGGAAATACGAGACTCAACCTAATCAAAAGCCTAACCCTAACTAGGTCAAGTGGTGTGGCCCTCGGGGACAGCTCCTAACATCTCCTGATGCTGACCGCCAGAACCTGTACCTAAAACCCACGAAACAACTTGTATGTGACCCAGAATTATCCCAGAATCGCCCAGTATGTGACCCAGAATCCTGATGCTGATGCTGACCCAGAATCGCCCAGTATGTGACCCAGAATTATCCCCTCAGGGATCCTCTACGGTCAAAGCACTCTTATTTATAAAATGAATACAATTAAAATATGCACATGTGTGAACCTATATTAATATCTAATATAATTTATAATGCTTTTGAATGATGCCATGATGCGATTATTCTATTATGCCCACATGCGGAGTAAACCCAAAATAAAATCAAGGTGTAATATCAGATATAAATCAAGTCGGAATCCAGTACTCCTTGCACTGTGTGCTCAAATACAATAATAATAATAGTAATATGGATATCGTAAATCACCCCGTGCCGTGCCAATAGGATCACTAGATCCAGCAATATAATCCAATGACTGTGATCAGAGTGCAATGATACACGTTGCCTACTGACATCGAGCATTGCCCCACAAGAACAACACACTAGCTGATGGTTATATCAAAATCCGGTGTGTCATCTCGCTTAACGATTCATCACCCAAACATATCCAATACGAGAAATCATACAATGCAAGTCGTAAAAAGTTAATCTCTTCCCTCATGAGTAGGAGAGAACTCTATCGTCTGGTTAGACCAATAGGACACCACACATGGATTCTACCCAAACCGGTGCTGGAACCTCATACAGGATTCTACCCAAGACTCGTCGGTCTTGGAATCCCGCATAAGATTCTACCCAACACTACCCGGCTTGGAATCCCGTTCTAGGCAAAGTAGCTCCTAATGTAGGGAAGGAATAAATCCCGAATCGTCCGTGCCTCAGGGCTCGAGTCCGGCCCACACACAATGGTAAAATGATTCGTAAAAGATATATAATCAAAGTTTATACATATAATATAAATCCTAAGACCATCCGAGAATTAAGTGACGCTCGACTCAGTGGCTGTCGGGCCGTCCCATGCCAAGTGACACCAAAACGGAACGAAGTCACTCGGCCCTGCTCAGCTCTCACCAATGCATGCGTATGCACGTAATATAATAATAATATAGTGTCTTCCACGAGAGGGCGACAACTAATAACCTAATATTATAATAATATATTTATAATATTATTTAATTATTCTACTCCTAAAATACAGTAAATTCAGGTTTTTCAGGGTTTATGCATTTCTACGTACAGTGCAGAAAGGAACTACTTAAAAATAAAGTGCGGATGTCAAGTCAGATTGATCGACTGGTAAGAGTACGCCCACGAAAAGAAATAATTCAGATATCCTACACTTATAGGGCTGGAGTCTCTGTCGCTAATAATCAGCGTGCTCCACGTATGCTCCAAACTGTGTGTCAGCTAGATTAGTCCACGGATCAAACTCGTACCGAATCTGCTGATCTGAAATTTCATAACTTAACTAATTAATATCTACACTAAATTATTCTAACACTCATCCCAGTTAATGTGCAAGTCAAATTCTCGATTATTTTGGTTTTATAAAAACTATTGATTTAGTCAGTCTGACTGATCCGATTAGGCATATATTAATTATTTACTTTCATGCCATCGAGTTTAGTATTAATCTTAATTTTTATAAGTTCGTTAGATATTGATCATTCACTTTGATCTAAATTAATCTAGTTTAATCCTAAATTAATTCATATTTTTAATAATTTAATTTGAAGATTGATAAGCCAAAATTGTATCTATTTAAACCTAGGGTTAGGTATGTAAATTAAGCCAAGTTTTGGTTAAATTAGTTTAAATTAGGTTTAATTAGGTTAGAAATGACCAAAAGTTCAAGTTACTGCCCTAGTTATGTTTGTTTTACAGGTAATCGAGTATTTGGAGCTTAACGGAGCAAAAACGGGCGATTTCGGGCAAGATAACACGAAGAAATGGACCACTGTACAGTTACTGCGGGCTCGTAGCCATTTTATTGCGGGCCCGCAAGACATCTCAGAAAATCCAGCGCAGCAATACGCAAGAGTTACTGCGGGCCCGCAATAAACTTGCTGCAGCCCGCAGTAAAGTCGGTTCAGACCCCATTTTTGATATTTTTAGTTAGTTATTTTGGGATTTTGAGAAGGGGATATAAAAGGAATGTTACAGAACTGTTTAAGGACGTTTTTAGAGTCTATTTTTCTGGTTTTAAAGGAGAGAGAAAGGGAAAGCAAAGGAAAAGCAAAGGAAGAGAAAAGGAGGAAGAAGAACATCGATCGAGGGGTTTTATTTGTTTTCTTTCTTTTGGAACTCTTCTATTTTTCTTTGATTTCATTTGTGCCTTAGCCATGACAGGCTAAGGACTTTTCTAAGGTAGATTAGGGTTGTACTTGAAACTATTGTGATGATTTAGTTGGTTTTACTTGATATATTCTTGTTCTTTGTTGTGATTTATTCTTTATTTTAATTGAATGTGAGGACTTAATCGAAATCACATGAAACCCTAGGATTTGGTATTTGCAATTGAGAAATTGAATATTAGGTCCAGACCATAATGAATAGGGTATTTGATAGGCTAAGTACCGAGAGGTGACGCTTGTCCTATACGGGCTTTACCTAATAGTTTAGAGAATTGTGCCAAGTACCGAGAGGTGAAAGATAATTTTCTAGATTTATTGGGACAGTAAGAACTCAATGACTTTAGATTAGGGTAGCCAAGTACCGAGAGGTGACGTTTATTCTAATTTAAAGATGGTATTAATATAGAGATATCCCTTTGTACCTACAACACCCAACTGTGCCTTCATAACTAAAAGAACAAATTTAATAACCCAATTAGTCATAACACTAGTGGATAGGAACCCTAAGAAACCCTGATTTCTCATTCTTGTTAAAAACCTAATTTTGGTTTTAAGACTTTAGTTTAATCACAATCAAACCAACCCTTTAAACAAACAATAACATTCTTATTTTCTTTTTACTAAATTAAATTGTTAGGTTAGGTTTAATATTCCAACTTGTCCCTGTGGAGACGATCTCTAAGTACTACTTGACAAGGTTGTACACTTGCAATCGAATTGAGTATCAACTAGAATTTATTACTTGTGTAGTAAATATCACATCAAAGATATATCGCTTGTAAAAATTCAAATGTCGAATTATTCGCAAACAAAAATAACTATTCGAGAGTTACGATAAATTAAACGTGTTTTACTTAATTAATCTATTCTAATTGCCTATCTACTTTGATTTATTTTAAAAGGACTACAGTTATTTTTAATCGATCGAGATTCAGTTTCAAAAGTTAATTTGTAATTAAAAATCTCTAATGCTAATACTTTAATAAAAATATATTAATTGTATGATTATTGCAAATTTTATATTTAGTTTTAATATAATTTAGTTGTTTTATATTTTAGATGTATAATTCTATTATAAAATTTCAAAAACGAAACCTTTAACAATTTTACGTGTTTTCTAATTAATTTATTTCTAAGTCACTCAATTCGTTATTTTTATAACTAGTCCAATTCCTATGCGTATTCAATCGTTTCGAATCTAAATATAAAACAATATTTTTAGTTGCTAATTAATTGTCATTTATTAATTAGCAACGAGGCTTTTAGAAAAGTTGAAAAGTTTTTAAAAACTTGTTTAATTAGACCGTCATTATATATAACGTGTCGGGTGTTTTAATTAAAGGCCCAGCTATAATTACACCATTTATTCCTGGCCCAATACATATACTCAAAATTTCCAGATTTTCATAAAGGCCCCTCCACTTATTTTAATTGTTACACGGGCTGGTTTCTTACACAATCAAACCCAAAAGTTGCAAAAATTGCAACGAGGTCCCTGTCAGGTCAAGATTGGTACCAGTGGCATCACTGGGCCAGTACCGACTGGTACCAGCATCACATACAAGCACAACAGCACAAACAACAACATAGATGCACCAGTCAAACAATATCAGTACAGCATCAACACAGAACTAGCAAAACAGGTCAAGGCAACTGGTCAGCACAAGGCACAAGCCAAACCAGTAAAACACAACAGAACATGGCAACAGGTCAGAGGGCAAAGCACCCAGCCAAACAAAACAGAGCAAGTCAACAGGTCAAGGCAAATAGCCAACAACAGAACCAGGCAAACAGAATCAGAACAGAGCAAGAAAAGCATAGCCACGTGCATTGGCTTGCCGGGAAAATCAACAACCCGAGCAAGCCACCATTTCAATTCATTCGCAGCACCATCATAGAAAATAAAAATGGGTGCTCACTAACCAATTTAGGAGGGAGAGATCAGAAGTAGAAAATTCGAGAGTCGCCCTGAGGTGGAGGCCTCGCGTCTCGACTCAAATCCGATAAGAAATCGACAATTAAAAATGCCTCCAAGCACCGATAAAGCACCAGAGGCAGATTCACAACAACACGAACAATCACAGCACGGCTAGGGTTTTAAAATCACAGCACTCACAAAACCAGAAAAATGGCGAGAGAGAGAAAGAGAGAGAACAGAGCCTCAACACATGAGAGAAAGGGAGAGCACATAAACCACAGCCAGAGAGAGACAAAGGGACTTATACCCAAGCAAAGGCAGCAGTAGAGGGGTACGGCCACGTCCTCTGACAGGTAGGCATGCCAAGGCACGAAAGTCACCAAGAGCAGGTGAACGGAGAGCCGCCCGTACAAGGTCTCTGATAAGCGAAACGACATAGCGACCAACTCAAAATAGGCGGGATTTCTCGCCGTTGCCTTCTCCATGAAGGAGAATCAAAGTCATAGGTGGGGTCGGGGGTCAGCGAGAGAAGAGAGGAAGAGAGGCGTGTGTGGGCCGCACCAAGCAGAGACAGAAGAGATAAAAGGGTGAAACCCTTCTCTTGCGCGGACAGGAGAGGAAGAAAGGATATGGGAGGGTTTTGCTGGCAGACCCGAACTCTCCTTTCAATTTGGTTAAGGCCAATTCATCTCCATTTAATAAAAGCATGTGCAAATGTGTTTAAACGGTTCGAGATTTCCCCATTAATTGGAAGAATTGAATTGGTTGAAATCAATCCAAACTAACAACTTTCGTTTAAAATTCATACAATATTTTATTCTACTATCTACTATAAATGAATATGTATCTGATTATGAGATTTGTAAAGAGGGGATGGATGCTTCAAGATTCGTTCTGGATTAAATCCAAGGGTTCAGAAATTTCTGAAATTCAATAGTCTCGTTTAATTGATCTATGGTCCGTTTTTCTTATAAAATTTGAATCGAAGTTTTTGTAAAATTCTACAATTAAATTCGTACGAATAATTCATATACTTACGTTTCCAATTTTATAACTCAATTTATTTATTTACTAATACAAATCAATTTAAATAAATTTTGTTTCCATTAATTCAACGAGACTTGTATATACATTCTCCAATTATTAATCCGAAAACTTTCTCGAATAATTCGAATTTCTTTTATAAGTTCTAGAATTTTTATTTCTAATCTTGAGTTAGTATTTTTAATCCTATAATCAATTATTTCCAAAATTTTAGTTTATATATAAATATATATATATAGAGAGAGAGAGAGAGATGGGCTACGGTGAGTTGCGAAGTAAAATGCGTTTCTACTTCACGCCGTATTTTCATTTTGAAAGTCCAAACGACCAATCCGAACCATTAGATATTTAATCCATATTGAAATGTGCTGGGAGACCAAATTTTATATTTTTTAGAATTTTTTTACTATTTATTAAGCATTTTTGAAAATTGCTGTTTTGCTGTGAACAGTAAAACAGTAAAATTTTCTGGACCATCAGATCAGCGACTTTCAAAATTGCTTAATAAATAGTAAATAAATTCCAAAAAATGTAAAATTTGGACTCCAAGCACATTTCAATATGGAGAACTAGATGAACGGTTCGGATCGACATTTTGAACTTTAAAATCACAAAATATGAGCGTGAAGTAAAATAGTCACTTTACTTCACAACTCACCGTAGCCCACCTCTATATATATTATATATATATATATATTTTTAAATTGTTTTACTTCTAACTCCTATAATTTGAATGTACATAATTCATAGTTCGTTTATATTTCGAAATTTTAGATTCGAATAAACTTAATTAGACAATCTGATCGATCATTAATTTAGTTAGAAAATTTTATTTAGTGTAAAGATCATTTTAGCAAATTAATCATGTTTTAAAATTTCGGAATATAGCAATATTATTATATTTTCTATAATTAGGTGACGATTACGAAATAGTCCTTATCCATTTAGTCAACGAAAAAAAATCTTTACCCATACCCATATCCAATAAACTAACAAAAAAAAAAACTTATCCATACCCACCTATTGAATATGGTATGGGTCGGATAAATAGTTAAAAGGGTATCATCGACACCCCTAGATGCGGCGAACAAGATAGAGTCCAACCTAGGGTTTTACTGAGAACCGTCCGATTCAATTGTGTTGAGTCAGGTACCTGGGAGGATACGGATCTGTACCTTTTCTCTCTTTTGACAATCAAATTGTGGAAATTACCATTTAATTTTCCGAGCAAAAAACTATGAGTGCATATGCATGGAGCAAGAATAGCACTAACTCAAAAATAATACTATTTTTTTTGAGCTATTCGATGATTGGATGGAGCAAGAGTAGCATCAACCCTTTCTCTCAAATTTTTGTTATTTCTCTCAAAAAAGAGTAACATCAACCCACTATTCTTTGTTTGTCTTGAGTGCTAGTGTGAGACTGTTTGAGAGCTATTAGTGTAAGACTATTAGAGTACTCAACATGCATCAATGTTATGAGGGATGCCTGATGAATCCAGAAACAGTACTGTTTGTTCGGAGGCTGGCATCACCATATGGTGCAAGTTCTAAAGTCTACCTTTAGCATACATTAAGATATCCTTGCCAGCTTATCAATTGGTACACAATTGATGCGGTAGCATCCTTGAGTGACTAATATTTGAAAATCTAATTTTGTCATTATTATACTTTTAAAACACTTTTTTTTTTTTATATTTTTCATTGGAAAATGTTTTTTCATCTAATTGTTTTCTTTGTTTTTCTTTTTCGGATCTTTTCTAATCTCAAGTGATGTGATTGCAAAAGAGGTAATTATTGTTTTTTTGTATTATTGTGCTTTACATTAATTACATAAATGTGTGTTAATTGAAGAAATAGCTCAAACAGTCACATGTATGTTTGTTAATTATTTTTTTTGGATTTAAATTTCTTGTTATGATGTAATGCATTATAATCTAGATTAACAAAATGTTAGTTCTGCAAAAAAAAAAAAAAATTAGGTTCGGATATTTGAAACAATCGATCCTAATAATTTTTTTTTTAATGTTGGTTCTGCAAAAAAAAAAAAAAAAGAGGATCGGTTGTTTAAAAAAACCAATCCTAATAGTACTATTAGGTTCGGTTATTTGAAACAACCGAACCTATTTCTTTTTTTCTTTTTCGACAGAAACTCGAATTAGGATCGGTTGTTTCAAATAACCGATCCTAATTAGTACTATTAGGATTGTTTTTTTTTAAACAACCAATCCTAATTCAAACTTTAAGGATCAGTTGTTTAACCGATTCAGATTAGTTAGTATTAGTATTGCCCGGATCAAGATCGGTTAAATTCTGATCCTAATATGCGTAAATAGCTGATTCTAATTCCAGTTTTTCCATTGATCGATGTCAGGTAAATGAATTAATCAAAAGAGAAGCAAAAAAGACTCCTAATAAATAATGAGCCCGATTCATTTGAATTTTGTTTAATTCTAATTTTAAAACAAAAATCATCCAAATTGTGTGCTTCAATTTCCGAATCATGCTCCGTACGTGTAAAAAACAAAAACGGCTCACTGTTTTGACAGATATATCACGAATGGGGGAGATGAATACCACATTACATTACCACCCAAGTCCCACTCAGTTTCAAAAAACCAGGTGCTGTGCAGGCATGCAAACTATGCAATAAGTTGCTTGCTCCGTACGTCCCACGCTTATCCGTGCTCATCCTCTATCTTTAGGTTCCGTTATATATATATATATATATATATATATATATATAGAGAGAGAGAGAGAGAGGAGGGATCAAGTTACAATAATTTTTGAGTTATAACAAGTTAACATAATTATTTTTTATATTTTTAAAGTCCAAATCGCCGATTCAAACCGTTAGATTGATGTGATCTCCACAATAAAATGTGCTTCCCGATCAAATTTTATATTTTTTGAAATACTTTTACTATTTATTAAGATGGGTACAAAATTCAATGATCTGAATTTGACTAGATTTTGTACTCATCTTAATAAATAGTAAACAAGTTCCAAAAAATTTAAAAATTTGGCCTCCAAGCATAATTTATTTTAGAGATCACATCTAACGGTTTGGATCGACGATTTGGACTTTGAAAAATGTAGAAAATGGTTGTGGTAACTTATTGTAACTTAATAATCCCTCCTCATATATATATATAAAGAGAGAGACAGAGATATGAGTTACGGTGAGCTATGGAGTAAAATGAGTTGGTGCTCCATGGCACTATATTTTTATTTTGAAAATCCAAATGACTGATCTGAACCGTTTAACGTGTTCTCCATATTGAAATGTGCTTGAAGACCAAATTTTACAATTTTTGAAAATTTTTAACTATTTATTAAGCCACTTTGAAAATCACTGATCTGACGGTTCAGAATTTTTTACTGTTCACAACAAAACAACCATTTTTAAAGTGGCTTAATAAATAGTAAAATAAATTCCAAAAAATATAAAATTTAGTCTCCAAGCACATTTCAATATAGAGATCACATCTAACAGTTTGGATTGATTGTTTGGACTTTCAAATTGAAAATATGGCATGAAGTACAAATGTGTTTTACTCCATGGCTCACCGTAGTCAACCCCTATATATATATATATATATATATATATATATATATATAGAGGAGGGATCGGATTACACCACTATTTTGGTGACATGGTGTGACAATGTCCATTTTTGAAATTTCAAAATCCAAATAGTCGATCCAAACCGTTCAGTATGATGAATATATTAAGAGTAACTTGGAAATCAAATTTTACATTTTTCTGAATTTTTTTACTATTTATTAAGTATTTAACAAAATCTCTATATTCAGACCGTTGAATTTTTGAACCCCTCTAAATAAACCAAAAAAAAATTCAGAAAAATGTAAAATTTGATCTCTAAGCACATTTTAACATATCGACTGTTTGGACTTTGAAAATGAACGGTGTCATTCCATGTCACCAAAAAATAGTGTCATTTGATCCCTCCTCATATATATATATAAGTTATGACATAAAAATGTGTTACGAAAAATAGTGGTATTAGAGCAAGTCCGAAAACTATCTTCGCGTCTGCAAAGCCATATCTCCATCAACTGTCAAGTTCGATAACCACTTACACCCATGCATAAAGTTGTATCTCCATCAACTATTCAACTCGACATCATCTTTGCAACAACAATGAACAACCCAAACCTTATCACCATCCTCGAGAAAATGTAATGAAACCACAAGCAAATTAATACAACAAAAATAGAATGTGTTATCGAATGCTTACTCATTCTTAAAAAGCGCCTCAACCCCAATAAAAACTGCTAACAACATAACAAACTATCTCTCAACCGCAACATTCCACTTCGAAACAACGCACCTCCAAACCAAAAGCCAACCATTTCAATGGAAGAGCTCCTAGAACAATCAGATAAGCTTGTCAATTAGATTGTCGCTGTTGAAGAAATTCAAAATACGTTATTTGAAATTCCTCTAATATTTGATGAATACTTTGATGATGAAGACGGTTGATGAATACTTCAATGATGAAGACGATGTCAACATCTTGACAAATGAACTTGAGAATAAAATGGATTTTTTTTTATAACTTTAAAGAAGATTTTGTTGTTGATTTGTCGACGCTTATGAGTACTCCAGTAAATATTTTGTCCATGAAGGTTTTTTTTGTAAGAGAAATGTGGGAGTCATGCTTGTCCATGAAGGTTAGAGTTCATCGTTTGCTGCAAACAAAACTTTTGTGTTCAACCAAAAATGATATCTTAAGGTCCAAGTCCAATCAGAGGTGGATCCAGAATTTTCGTCGAGAGGGGGCAAAAAAAATATCAAATTGGATTTAAATAGTTAATCAGATTTAAATTCATTAACTAATTGGGTATTTAATAAAAAAATAATACTTTGATTTATATTTTTCAATGCTCTAACTTATAATTCTAATTACCAATCATAATTTAAAAAAATTATTTTAATTTTAACACTAAATATAATTCGAATTACAATTCAAATATTCAGAGGGGACAAAAAATAATTCAAGAAAAAACAAAGTGGATCGGAACTGATAAATCACTAGTAAAACTCAAAATTTAAGAGACAATAACTCATTCTTGCAGTCGGGTTCCACATCTGAAAATGCAAGAAAGACTGCGGGTTATATGATGGTATTCGAAATTTGTGCCGGGAATATTGAGTCAGTTTGAAGTATTGTCCGCAAACTGTGGCACCATTAGCGGCCCAAGTTTGTAACGGTGCAACAGCTAGCTCGGAGCAATATCTCCTCTATATTATGTATCTTAAATTGAGTAAGTTGTCCTGAAACTCCCACGGTAGGGATTGATTTATATAAATTCAGATTGAATCTGAACCCTTCAGTTAAATAATTTACTTAACTTTGATTAAATACATCATTTATATTTGTAGAAGTCTATATTTAGTTCAAATTGAACCCGCTACATGCATAGCCATACATATTACTACACTTATTTTCGCTTTGCACCGTTAGATTTGAATCAAAAATCGTGCAGATTATATCCAACGAGTGTAATTTCTTTCGCTGGAACGCCCTGCTGCGTCTCTCCCAGCAATTTCTGTCCCCCTAGAGTTGCGAGAGAGGAGGAGACCGAATAATCGTCTCCCTCCCCGATCCCTCTTCTTTGTTCGTTGTTAACTAACTAATTAAAAAGAGAAATGAAGACGAACAAGTAGGAGATGTGGGCAGTGTCGTGCCTAATGTCGTGTTGCGCCATCTGCGGCGCGTGCAAATCGACGGCATCGGCCATCTCTCGCCGCTCCGCCCACCTCACCTATTGCAGCCCCTTCGCGCTCTCTCTCATCCTCTCCTGAATCCTTCACGGAGTGGCAGCTCCTCTCCTTGAAAAGTTTCCCTGTAAGCTTTAATTCATCTAACTTCGTTTGTTGCTTTCTCCCAAATCAGTAGATGATGTTCAACACGATGATTTTTCCCAAATCAGTGTTGATTCATCTTGCAATTAAAAAAAAAAAAAAAACTCTAATTCATCTAGACTTGCATATTGTAAGCTGATTTATCCATGTGGAGCTACAAAAATCATGCTTGAACTGTGGTAAGATGAAAACAAATATCAATGTGGAGCGAGCGAGAGAGAAGGAGACATCCTTTATATCATGCATATTTTATTATTTTTCAATTACAATAGTTTATTACAATATTTTTCCTTATTTTACACGAGAAGGGGTAGAGAGAGAAGATGCATATTTTTCGTGAAAATCCTAACTGAAGATGATCACTATTGAAGTAGAGAGTAGTGACACAATCAACGATGCCAAGACCAAGATTCAGGTCCCAATTCATCCATCTCTCTTTTCCATTGATCTTGTTGAGTACCTAGGATTTTGTCTAAATTTGGTTTTTTTTATGTAAAATCAAACTTATAATAGGTACCATATGTGGAACTCTAATTGATTTCTGTTATCCTTGATGAGATTATTACATAGGAACTCTAATGGACCCGCATTTAGGTTGATTACAAATTCTTGCTTTTTTGAGAATTCATATCAAGTACCAAATTTGATTTTTTATGCATTGATGAGCATAATACTAAAGTCGAAGACTATAATTAATGAAACTTTATTTTTATTTTTTACTATGGAGCTGTAGCTATATAGGTTCTTTTTAATGTCTTTTTACTTGTCAAATTGATGAATTCTGAATGTACAGATCCCGGGGGCAATGTATCATTTTTCTCAAAATATTTTGCATCCCCTTCAGCTGGTCCATCAGGTCCGTGACGAGAGGTATTGCACATAATTTCTCTTCTAATATGGACTGCCCACCACAGGTTACTTGTTTTCCTTTTGACAGAATTACAGTTTTTTTACTCTTCTAATACCTGTTCCTAAACAGCTTGTCACCACATTAATTTGATAGACTTACTATTAATAGTGTAATGTTTGTAGTGTCAAGGTAATATTCAGTTTTTTCTGGTATGTGATGTATGGTTTAATAAA
Source organism: Carex pumila (assembly GCA_033356055.1). Taxonomy (NCBI): domain Eukaryota; kingdom Viridiplantae; phylum Streptophyta; class Magnoliopsida; order Poales; family Cyperaceae; genus Carex; species Carex pumila. Next base: position 228,068 of record JARJHM010000243.1, read on the forward strand.
GGAATTTTAATAAAAGTCATGATTTCAAACTTAAAAGAAAAAATTTCAGTAAACTTTCGTGTTTCCTTTAAATTTTTTGTTCTCAACCTCATGCTGCACTTAATTTTGGATAATATACATCTTACTGTTCAAATAAATCAGTATAATAAAGTATTGAAACCAAAGGATACAATTGTTGCTTTCACAGGGGCAAAAATGTCCATAACATTCAAAATTCTTTTTCTCCCAATATGTTTGGAATTTGGCAATGGTATTTATACATTACTTCAAGCATAGTCATATACATTTTTTAGAATTTTTATAGAATTTATGGACAGACACATTAATAGGAATAATCAAAATAGTTAGGATCTGAAAAAAAAGAAGCAGCAGTCAACTGTGATTTGACCAGTTAAATTTGATGTAATCCTTAATCAAATATTTGAAATTAAGTTGCGTAGACCTCTAGGTATGTTCATACATCACTTCTATGCATTTTTAAACCTTTGGATTGTATTTTTTTATTAAAGAAATGAGAATCATAATGTATTTTTTTTTTTAAATTGCATACTACCTTTACATGATTTAGCGCTTTTCAAACGCTATTAAGTGCAAATGGTACTTGCTTCCTAAACTGCGCTAGCCTGGGCTACACACAATTACCCAATATCAAAATTGCTTTGCCTCTGCACTTAAGCCCATCAGGCGCTCCTTTTGACTGCATTGCTAATATCTTTGCACAATCTCCTGAACTTGTGATATTTCTGTGTATACAGGAACTGATACGGGATTTAATTAGTGGTACTACAAATACCGACACAGTTGTGCTAGATGTGCAAAGCACATTCCACAGGTTAATTCTTCATGGTGTATGCCAGGTAATATAATTAAGATACAGACATACTGTACCAAAGATCTAAATATATATTCTTCATAACAGTATAACCTGAAATGGATTTCTCTTTTGTGCAGTTTTACAATGTCATATGTGTTACTGGTGTGTTGTGCAAAATATAGGGATTTTTTTTTATATACCAGTGTTGTTACTGGTGTGTTATTTCTAACTAATATTCTTTCTTTCTTTTTTCCAGACATGGACCATCACTCCTTGTCTTGTTCAAGCCTCTTCTTTTCTGGATGTGCTTAATGAACTCTATTTGACATTGTGTACTCAACTTTACCTTTTAGAGTTGCACCTGGGTGCAAGGTAATTGCATTTTTTTGTTAAGTTATATGCTGTGTAGATGCAGTAATGTTGTTGGATCCATGATGTAGACAGTCATTGCACGGGGTTTGCTGTGCAGATGATGTAGACAGTTATTGGATCCATGATGAGTAGAAAGTTATATGCTGTGTAGATGCAGTAACGTTATTGGATCCAATAGTAATTTTTTGGAAAGTTATTGATTTCAGTGATTTTAGCACAATATAGTTTTAGAAAATGGCTAAATTCAATTTGTATTTCAATCTTCTTTATGAAGTGACTATTGGAATTTTACAAGTTCCATGAGAAATTTTCTTCTTTGTATAATATATTCCCGTTGCAACGCACGGGCACGATACTAGTATATATATATATATATATAAATTCTCTACATCATTGTTGTATAATTTAACATATATTATTTTATAAAAATAATACAACAGCTCGGAGCAATATACAATATACAATACACACACAAATGCAACATACATTTGCTTCACTCAATAAGTCATAATTTACAAACAGGGGAACAAAAGGAAATCCGAAACATACCAACTAATAAATCACAATTCTGCCATGCATCAGGTCATATATATATCAGAAATCAATTAAATCAGAAACCCATATGATCAATGCCGCAGAACCGGTACATGGGCCGATCAGTACGATTAATTTCTCCAACACGATTAATTGAGTTATTGTCCCTTAAATTTCTCCAATACGATTAATTTCTCCAATCCCGATCAGGCTTGTCCTTCGCATATCAGTTACGATTGCGCTTAAAAGAGACGACAACATCGGTACATGGGCTGAGTCTCGGTCACTCTCTGATGTCCAATTGCTTTTGCCATCACCGGGCCACCTCAACTGCCCCGCCGTGTGCGCAAAGAAACACACCTTTCTCGTGCATGTGGTACCATCTCTACAGAGCTGTGTACGGTACTTGTTGGGGTGGAGCCACACCTCGAACACACCGTGCGCGAACTGGCACTCGTCACGTTTGGCGCACTTACCGTTCTTCTTGAACTCGGTACAGAGCTCGCTGGTGTACCAGAATTTGCGGGGGTCACGACGCCGTGCCTTTTCACCGGGGTGGAGGTATGGGCAGTCAGTCCAGTCATGGTTGGTACGGGTTGAGGAGCACCGCTGTATCTTAAAACAGTACATCCGAAACTCGTCGCTGGAGTTCATGGACCCCAGTTGCAGGTAGAGGTCGGGTTCGGAAGAATGGTTACAACAAGGGCAGTGGAGGTTAGTGGGAATGGTTTTGCTGGTACTCCATGAGGGACAGTGGTTGTTTTCTCTGATTTGGTCTAGGAAACTCATTGCGGCAATGAAATGGATTTCTTTGGTTTAATTTGTAGGTGAAGTTGAGGTGAGCAGAAGAGCAGTTCCTATGTCTATATATAGTGTTGCTTAGTCAGGAATAAATTAATGAACTAAATGAAGGAAAAAAAAAGGGGGCCCATTCATTAAATTAAGGGGAAATTTATGGATATTTCTCAATAATCTCAAAATTATATAATTTTCCTCCTAAATTCGTAATATAATATTTATATTTTTAACTTTCAAAAATCCAAATTTACCAAATTTATTTATTCTAATAAAAATTATTTTAAATTAATTTTTCTACTTATTACGTATACACAAGGATATACATATGTGTCATTGTGCGTATGTCAGAAGTAAAAAAAAAATTGAACGATTTGCCTTCACAAGCCGGACAGATCTTGTACACATTATATATGTATATTTTAAAATAAATGGTAAAACAGAGACTTCATATATTTAAAATTAATTAGAAAATGCAATAAAATAGATAAATTTGTGAGTTTTTAAAATTTAAAAGGTTAAATATAATATTATAAACTATAAATTTTTAGAAAGAAAAAATACGTAATTTTGAGAATTTCTTACGGGTATACATAAAATCTCCCCTTGAATTAACTTGTTTCTTCTCTTGCCGTAGAGTGCGACATGCAATTATTTTTGTAACAACATCAAGGTTGAAATATAAGTGTCTACGTGTACGGTCATGGATAATTGGATAATTGGTTTATTTATTTATTTTTTGATGAAAGCAGGTTACCCACCTGACCCAGCCCCTGATTCAATAAAACATCGGGAGCTAGTTAGCCTGGCAAGCGGTTTTGTACATGCTTTGCTTCTTTCTTTCTTTCTTTCTCTTTCTCTAGCCTGGGCCCCGCCCAATGGCCCATGGTGTTGCTGAATTCGTATCCTCTGCGTTAACTCAAAAATGAATCTTTTGAGTTAATATATGTCCGATCAGTTTTAAGATTCGTGCAAATTAAATCTGCACTAATATTGAAGACCCCTATTTTTAGGCAGGAACTAAATGGACTCCGTTTACAATCGGACGGACTATATCTATTAACTCAAAAGATGCTCTTTTGAGTTAATGTAGACGATGCGGACTCTGGTATTGCTAAAGGTAACTGATTAATCATTTGGTTTACTTATCTTTTTTAACCAAAGAACTTCCCTTCATTTTCTTCTTTCAATTAAATTTTAAAAAAAGTAGTGGTATGACTATCGATTTCATAGAAATCAAACATACTTGACTTGGTACCTAAAATACATACCAAAATCAAATATGATAAGTCTTACAACAGTTTACTATTAACATCGAAAGATATAAAAGTATACAAGTAAAAACAGTATCACATTAAAAACTAATCTCCCAACAAAATAAATACTAAGCAACCAAAAGCTCAAAAGTCAGTCAAACTCTAGAAGACTACTCATCAAATAAATCATCATCTGTCAACTCATCTCCAAACATTTGACCTGGGGGGGAGGCAGCCAGCTCTAAGAGCCTGAATTGACTCCTCTTCCTCCTCCATTATAAGATCTGGGAGATCCTTAACATCACATAAAAACATTAGACTTAATTTTAAGTATGAATTTTCAAATAAATTTACACCAAAAAGTAGCTAAAGAAATTATCTTAAATCCTAATGATTTAACGGAAATGGGAGTAGTATCATCACTAAAAATAACTCTATTTCTTTCTAGGATCCTGATAACGATCTCCGCAGCTTTATCCCTGCAAAAAACCCCACACAAACTGTCAAAAAAATCATAGGGGGACCGCTTAGTCATAAATAAGCGTTTCATAAACTGTTAGTATTTAACTTGAAGCATCAAAGTATTTATAAGTATTTATCTTGAATTTGCAAAGTATTAATCCCTATACAATGATCTTTATCTATGAAAGAATAGGTTCTCGCACAAGATTTTTTTTTTTTGAATCGTCCCCGTACAACTGGGGACCATTAAATAAATAATCACCTCATAAATACTTGTCAATTATCTCGGCACAACTGGGGACCATTAAATAAACAATCAGCCCATCCAATGATAAATACTTCTCGGACACAATATGAATAAATATTTTATGCTACATCGATTAATACTTTTCAAACATAATTGCAACATTCAGTAAAACATCAATAATAAATACTTCTTAGACATAATGATAAATATTTTATATTACATGGATAAATACTTTATGTTATATGGATAAATACTTCTCAAACATAATTGCAACTTTTAGTAAAACATCAATGATAAATACTTCTCAAGTATAATGACAAATACTTTATGTTACATGGATAAATACTTTCAGATATAATTGCAATTTTCTTATAATTTTGGACGAAAATTTTAACTGAAAATTTTTATTATCTATTATGTATGTATGCATGCACATTATAATTTTCTTATGTATGTATGCATATATCTGTTGATCCTTGTATTTTTCCATTGGAGATGCAATTTTGTTAGAGACCTTTAACCAAGAGGTATCATATGATGGATCACATGCACTCACTTTTTTGATATGTTGGATCTAATACAACTAAGTATATAATAATCTGTTATGTGGATCACATGGGATTGCATGTGTATAAAAGACAATATGTATATATGTTGCATAAATTGAAATTTGTTATGATTTTATAACGAATTCATATATAATAATCGACTCAACGGAAATTTAATGTATGTTTTTCATATAAGTAATTTAAACCATATAACGTTATTTTTTTTAAAATAATTGGTTGTTATCAATTTTTATCAACTTTAAATTGCAATTTTCAGTAAAATATATGTATGTCAAAGACAATAATAAATACTTCTAAGACATAATGATAAATATTTTATATTACATGGATAAATACTTTATGTTACATGGATAAATACTTCTCAGACATAACTGCAACTTTTAGTAAAACATATGTACGTCAAAGACAATGATAAATACTTCTCAGACATAATGATAAGTACTTGTTAGAACAATAATACATACTTTGTTAAACTTGTCAATAAGTAATGTTTAATCAAATCAAAGTATTATCATGTCAGAGACAATGATAAACACTTCTGAGACATAATGATAAATAATTGTCAGAACAATGGTAAATACTTTCTTGAACATTAATAAATAGATAAATAATTGTTAGCAGTGATTGTTATTAAATGACAGTATAATTAATACGGGGATAGTTATTAAAGAACAGTATAATTAATGCGGGAATTGTTATTAGAGGACATTATAATTAATGCGATGATTGTTATTAAAATGACAGTATAATTAATGCGGGAATTGTTATTAAAGGACAGTAATTAATGCAGGAATAAATGAAAATTCTTAGCGATATTAATGGAGGGATAAAAGACAGTTAAGGAAGTTAATTTGGAGAGAGAAAGAGAGAGAGTAGGGGGCAGGGGTGAGGGGAATGATATAATTATTCTTCTTTCTAACCATACATTCCATAAAATATATCTCCTTAACAAATTTTAAAAGTAATCTATCTTTTAAAGGTATAGAAGTATCAAGTAACTATAAATCATTTAATGAATTACAATCAAAGATGAATGAATTGTATGTTGCAATCCAATTCTAGATCAATTATACATAAGAACAATATATAAATAAATGTTCAGTATTCTTAGGTTGTTCACAAAATACACAGGTAAGATCCTCCGTTCTTACTTGGCAACCATTGCCAAGGTTTCAAAAAAAAGATCCACTAGCCAACCTTGTTTTGCTAAGTTAACTTTAGATAGAATTTTATCTCATCGGACCAACTAAATGAAGATTTTGATTTTTAAAGGGATGTGAGATTTCCAAATATTATCATATTCAAAATTTGAGATACCACCATACTCTAATCATAGTAAAGTGATTATCTTGTGACCATCTCCATATCAATCTATATTCCAAATTAGAAGACAAAGTAAAATGTTGGAACTTGTGATGCAAGGCAATCAATTCGGTTCTAATTATACCACTTATTTGTCTTTGAAAAGACAAACTTAAATGAGAATTAGAAAATGCCCTTGCAACAGAAATAAATAGAATAGTAACAATAGAAAAAAAAAAAAGGTTTAGAAATTGATGTTTTAAGGCATGTTTACTACATCTATCTAACCAAAAAGAAATATTTTCATTTTCAATCTCTTTATTTAAGCCTAAATTAATAACTACATGATCTTTTAGGATTAATCTCCAAAATGCTGAACAAATAGAAGGAGAAGTTTTAGTGCTATATTTATTTAGGAAAATATTTTTCATCTACTAGAAACAAAATTATATAAAAATCAATATCACCATTTAACTAAAAGGGCCTTATTCATAAGGTTAAGGTCTAAGACTCCCAAGTCTCCTTGATCTTTACTTTTGCACACAATTCTTCAAAAGACTGAGGAATATTTTCTTCTAGTAAAGTTATCTAATGCCATAAAAATTTACGTCTAATTTTATCTATTTTATGTCTAATTTTTGCAAGTAATATATATATATATATATATATTGATAACCAATATAAAGGAATTGCAGAAAACACAGAATTTAGAAGAATGACTCTACCCCCAAAGATAATAAAGAGCCTCTTCTTTCTACTAAATAAAATTAGAAATTATTAATTATTAATTAATAAAATTGTATACGCATTTATATATATTAGCAACTATTATCTACTAATATTTAATAGATAAGTAACTGTACGTTGTTAACGGACCATTAAGTAAATACAGGGGATCGAGGTGCCAAGGTTTTTAGTTAAGCGGAGTAAAATTTAAGGTAAGACATAATATTATAATTATTTTAAATTCTAAATAATTTTTTGTAAATATAGTCAACTGTAGTTTATAAATTATCTCTAAATTATATTGTTGACTAACAGATCGCCTTTTTTATTAATATCCCTAAAAAAAAATACAAAATTTAAATATGCCTTTGCTCCCAATTTTTTTTTATAGATGCCCTGACCGCCTGAGCCCAGGGCGGCCCAAAATACCCTGTGAGGCGCCACACCCTGGGGCGCCCCACAAGCCAAGTGAGGCGCCTCATGTTTTTTTTATTTTTTATTTTTATTTTGATTTGAATAATTTTGTGAAAAAAAAGTTTTCTTATTTAGAGTATATGCCAAAAAATAAAATATTTGATATATTTACGAAGTGATGTCGTAAATTTTTATAACTTTAATTTTTTTAATTTTTATTTTTTTGGTGAACTTTGATTTTATTTGTCATTTGGATATCACAAGTCTAAATATAACACTAATAAAGAACTTGGCATTTATTATGATTTTTATAATATATGTATAATATACACATATACACATATACATATACTATTTTGATTTAAATAATTTTGTGAAGAAAAAGTTTTTTTGTTTAGAATGCATGCCAAAAAATAAAACATTTGATATATTTATGAAGTAACTCTTTATAACTATGATTTTTTATTTTTTCTTTTTTCAGTGAACTTTGATTTTATTTGTCAGTTAGATATCACAAGTCTAAATATAACATTAATTAAGGACTTGGTCTTTATTATGGTTTTTATAATATATATATAATATACACATATATATACACACACACACACACACACACACACACATATACACATACACATATACATATATACATATATACATATACATATACAAAGCTACATATATACATATACTATTTTAGTACCTCTAAACTACTATTTTGAATAAATGCCAAGTTCTTAATTAGTGTTATATTTAGACTTGTGATATCCAACTAACAAATAATATTAGTATACACATACACATACACTTTTGCTTTGGTCCATAATACAATTATAATTTAATATTAGTTAGTAACAAAAAAAGGTAGAAGATTACAATTCATGCAACATATATACATATTGTCTTTTGTACACATGCAATCTTATTTGATAAAACATAACATATACTCCTCTGGGTCCAATACAATGTTTGTATAAAAGTTATATCTTTACCACTTAGTAACCATGTGATCAAGATTTGGTCCAAAATTCAGTGCCAAAATGCTTGGTTATGATCTAGATTGGACCGAAATTTCATACAAACTAAGGCATATTAGATCCAACATATCAAAAAAAGAGTATGCATGTGACATGATGTCTATTCGTTAAAGATCTCCAACATATTGCATCTCCAAATGACACTCATCAACATATACATGCATACATAATAAAAAATAAAAATTCTCAGCTAAAATTTTCTGATGCAATATGGTCCTGCGCATGCTTCATGAAAAGGGGCGTAACTTTTGATCCATCCTTCGGATCGGGCTGAAATTTTGACAGGAACTCCACAGCCCAAAACCGAATCAGAAACAATCTATGATTTGTTTCGCTCGCTCATTCGCGATCCTAGTCTTCCTTCATGGACTTTCGGACCTTTCTTTATAATTTTAGAGTTTTTTAGGGTCTTTTATGTATATTTTATGTATTTTCTGTTTTGAGGTTTGTATTTAAACATATGTCATGTCTTTTGGCAGAAGTTAGTTTTTATGTATGAGTTTTATCAAAGAATTGAGAATTTGTGTGATCTCAGAACCAAATTTATCTTTCCATTACTTTTTCCAATTTCTTGAGTGTTCGTGCATCATTTTCGTTCAAAATTATAAGAAAATATTTATACATAAAATTAATTGAATATGTATAACTTTTATACAAACCACTAAAAATCAATTTCGTAAAAAAAAATTATTACATATTATATGAATTTATGACATCACCTCATAAATATATCCAAATGTTTTATTTTTTGGCATACACTCTAAACAAGAAAACCTTTTTTTCACAAAATTATTTAAATCAAAATACTAGTATATGTATATGTGTGTATGTGTGTGTGTGCATGTGTATGTGTATGTGTATGTGTATGTGTATATGTGTATATATTATGCATATATTATAAAAATCATAATAAAGCTCAAGTCCTTAATTAGTGTTATATTTAGACTTGTGATATTCAAATGACAAATAAAATCAAAATTCACCAAAAAAATAAAAAATAAAAATAATTAAAGTTATAAAAATTTACGACATCACTTCGTAAATATATCAAATATTTTATTTTTTGGCATACACTCTAAATAAGAAAAAAAAAATTTCACAAAATTATTCAAATCAAAATACTAAAATTTCTCTAAAAAAAAAAAAAAAAAAAACACATGAGGCGCCCTAGGGTGTGGTGCCTCACAGGGTATTTTGGACTGCCCTGGGTCCAGGCGGTCAAAGCATCTATAAAAAAAATTTGGGGACAGGGATATATTTAAATTTTTTATTTTTTTAGGGATATTAATAAAAATGGCCGCTAATAGATTTATCGATCGATATCGATCTCATGCTGTATGTCTTTATAAAATGCAGATATATTCTGAATATGTAATTAATACACTCGATCTTGTATGTAAACTAAATAAACTAGTGCTATTATAAAGATAGATTTGGAAGAAGTATTTGATAACACACACACACACACACACATATATATAAATTAGACTTAATTTTATTGTTGGAGTGTTACGTACGGATCGAGAGGGGTTTTAGTCAACAATGAATTATTCTAAGTGGATGTATACATGTACTTGTATAAATGTCCAGAATATATTACTCAAAACCTTTTTTTAATTGTAAGAGATGCTTATCCACTATTTTCATTCTTGTTTTATTAATAGGAGGAGGTGTGCAGCGTGTGCTTTGCAAAATGTTTAATATAGGCATCTGGAATTAATTCTCAAAGGATTATATGTGTTCCACATTAGCAAGCATATATATATGCTTACAATATTACTACCATCCACCACGCTGAATGAAGACACTATCTTGTTTTTGAACAAATATGGAAATAATTTTTTTTGAACAAATGGAATGAGACATCCACATCCACATCCTACACATGATTAGCGGAGACATTACCCAATCAAATGTGAATGATAACGACAATCGCGTGGCAGGGCAGCACACTGTCTCGGTTCAATTGTTCCCTTTAAAAAAATGAATGAATAAAAGCGAAAGGAAGGTTAATCCTTATCCATTCCAACAAAGACATGGGAATCCTAGTCAGACTTTTGGAATTTCTCAAATCATTTTATTTTATGTCTTCTAACGATTTATTTATGGGTCTTGACTGTAATATAATAATGTTGAAACCCATAAAATAGTTTGTCTACATTCAACATGCTACCGACATTTTTTATTTTTACCTATTTTCTAAAATATTTTATTAAAAATAATTATGTTTTAGGTTTTTTTTTAAATACTTAAACCGCATCTTTTTTTTTTTTTTTGAGTAACTAATCCAAGCCGCAGATTTTTTCTGCAGCTTGGATTTTTTTTTTTTTTGATTAACTCATTTTCTTATAATATATGTATATGTATAATATAATATATGGGAAAATGCTAATATGCTACATATAACATAAAGGGCCTCCGTGCAATGACTCAATATTTAAGTTTTCAAAATTCTAACGGTCGATCCGAACCATTCAACATGATCTCCATATAAATATGTACTGGCAAACCAAATTTTATATTTTTTACAATTTTTTTACTATTTTTTTTAGGTAGGTAGAAAATCACTTGATCTGAAAATTATGTACCATTCAGATCAAGTGATTTTTTACCTATTTTAAAAAATAGTAAAAAAATTTTCTAAAAAAATGTAAAATTTGATTTGCAAGTACATATTCATATGGAGATCATGCTGAATAGTTTGGATCAACCGTTAGGATTTTGAAAACTCAAATATTGAGCCGTTGCACGGAGACCTGCTATGCTACGCGTAGCACCGTAGCCAACTTCGTAATATATATATATATATATATATATATATATATATATATGAGGAGGGATCGGATTACACCACTATTTTGGTGACATGGTGTGACAATGTCCATTTTTGAAATTTCAAAATCCAAATAGTCGATCCAAACCGTTCAATATGATGAATATATTAAGAGTAACTTGGAAATCAAATTTTACATTTTTCTGAAATTTTTTACTATTTATTAAGTATTTAACAAAATCGCTATATTCAGACCGTTGAATTTTTGAACCCCTCTAAATAAACCAAAAAAAAATTCAGAAAAATGTAAAATTTGATCTGTAAGCACATTTTAACATATCCATCAAGTTGAACGGTTTGGATCGACTGTTTGGACTTTGAAAATGGACGGTGTCATTTCATGTCACCAAAAAATGGTGTCATTTGATCCCTCCTCTATATATATATATATATATATATGTAATATTAGGAGGGATCCAATTATATTATTTATGGTGACACATCTTGACATTATATTTATATAAGTTATTTTTGCGATTTTAAAATTCAAACAGACGATCCGGACCATTCAACGAGATCTCTATATTAAAATGTGCATGGAGACCAAATTTTACATTTTTTGGAATTGTTTTAGTATTTATTAAGAATTTTTTTAAATTGTTGTTTTTCAATGGTCCAAAATTGCCTAAAAACAACAATTTTGTACACGTTGTAATAAATGCTAAATTTTTTTCAAAAAATGTAAAAATTGTTCTCCAAGCACATTTTAATATGGAGATCTTGTTGAACGGTCCGGATCGTCTGTTTGAATTTTAAAATCGCAAAAATAACTTATACAAATATAATGTCAAGATGTGTCACCATAAAATAATATAATTGGATCCCTCCTCATATATGTGTGCGTGTGTATAGAGAGAGAGAGAGAGAGAGTGACTAATGTGCATTTGTATGCATATGGCCCGATATGTATACGGTCCAAATTTAAAATTTCAAAATCTAAAATATCGATTCGAACCGTTCATCTTGTTCTCCATATACATATACATATATTATATACATATATTATGAGAGTGACTACTGTGCATTCGAATGAATATGGGCCATCGTTGGATCAACAATTTTATAAAATACTTAATAAATAGTAAAAAAATTCATAAAAACGTAAAATTTGGTCTCCAAGCACATATTAATATGGAGAATAAAATGAACGATTCGGATTGACCGTTTGGATTTTGAAAAGTCGAATTTGGACCGTATGTATTTCGGTCCATATACATTCGAATGCACATTAGTAACTCTCCATATATACATATACATATATTATATAAACATATATGTACATATGAGGAGGAATCAAGCTACAACAATTTTTGAGTTACAACAAGTTACCACAATCATTTTCTACATTTTCAAAGTCGAAATCGTCGATCCAAACCGTTCAACATGATCTCCATAATAAAATGTGCTTCCAGATCAAATTTTACATTTTTTGGAATGTATTTTACTATTTATTAAGATGGGTACAAAATTCAATGGTATGGATTTGACTAGTTTTTGTATCCATCATAATAAATAGTAAAAAAGTTTCTAAAAATGTAAAATTTGGTCTCCAAACACATTTTATTGTGGAGATCACATCTAACGGTTGGAATCGACAATTTAAACTTTGAAAATGTAAAAAATAATTGTGGTAACTTGTTGTAACTTGATCCCTCCTCTATACATATATACATATACATGTGCATATATGAGATGGGCTACGGTGAGTTGCGAAGTAAAGTGACTATTTTACTTCACGCTCATATTTTGCGATTATAAAGTTCAAAATGTTGATCCGAACCGTTCATCTTGTTCTCCATATTGAAATGTGCTTGGAAACCAAATTTTACATTTTTTGGAAATTTTTTACTATTTATTAAGCAATTTTGAAAGTCACTAATCTGATGGTCCAGAAAATTTTATAGTTTTTACTGTTTACAGCAAAACAGCAATTTAAAAAAATGCTTAATAAATAGTAAAAAAATTCTAAAAAAATATAAAATTTGGTCTCCAAGCACATTTCAATATGGATTAAACATCTAACGGTTTGGATCGGTCGTTTGGATTTTCAAAATAAAAATACGGCGTGAAGTAGAAACGTGTTTTTACTTCACAACTCGCCGTAGCCCACCTCTACATATATTATATATATATATATTATATATACATATATTATATATGAGTGGGGTTAAAATGCACCCTCCTTTTTGTGCTCCAAACGTGCACCCTTCTCTCGTTTCTTCATTTTTAAAATTCAAATAGTTGATTTGAATTTACCAACGTGTTCTACATATTAAAATGTGCTTGGAGACCAAATTTTATTTTTTTTTGGAAATTTTTTACTATTTTTTCAGAATTTTTGAAAATCATCACTGTGCTGAATTTTTTATTATTGTTAAGTTTAATAAAAAATTCTGAAAAAATAGTAAAAAATTTCCAAAAAATGTAAAATTTGGTCTCCAGGCACATTTTAATATGTAGAACACGTTGGTAGATTCAAATCAACTATTTGAACTTTAAAAATGAAGAAACGAGAGAATGGTGCACGTTTGGAGCACAAAAAAGAGGGTGCATTTTAACCCCACTCATTATATATACATACACATATATTATACATATATTATAAAAAAAAAAGAGTTTATCAAAAAAAAAAAACTCAAAGCGCAGATCTTTTTTGCGATTTGGGTATTTAAAAAAAAAAAACCTAAAAACATGATTATTTTCAATAAAATATTTAAAAAAATGAATAAAAATAATAAGGGAAAATTGTGAAAATGCCACTCCAAAACCTTCAAATTGTGAAAATGCCATCCCGAACTTTGAAATTGTAAAAATGCCACTCCAAACTTCATTAATTTGTAATTTTGCCACTTCAAATATTTATTGACTAAAATACCCTCCCATCACAGTATAATAAAAGGTTAAGTTTAGAGAAGAGAGTTTGTAGGGTTCTGTTTGTAAGGTACTGTGTAGTTTCGTAGCATCAGAGAGCTAAGTTGATTCATATAGAAAGAGAGAGAAAATTGCACTAATTTTGGAGCTGTTAGTGTTCGTTGCTCATTGGGGAATTTCTTCAAACATCTTCAAGGCACAATTTTTGAGTTGGTGTAATTAATGAATATGAGGTGATGGGTAGATGCAAGTCAGGGAGTAGAGAGGCATGTGAGGGATTGGGTAATTAATGAACATGAAGTCAGGGAGTAGAGAGGCGTGGGAGGGGTTTGGGTATACTCCTAAAAGTTTTTCTCAAGGCTGAACAACACAAAAAATAAAGAGTATAGATAATATGAAGAGGTCCACAAGTCTCCAAAGACCAAATGATCCATCATCTAGAAAAAACAAAGTTTTTTGTCAGAGAACATGTTACATCAACTGCAACTCGTAAAATGTTTATAGTTGCAGAAAATAAGATTACTACTTTCTACTGAACTTGCATTATTCTAACTGACAGCATAAATCAAGGCTTACATGAGTATTCAGTCTAATTAATAGCACTAGTTGAGGGTTATTTGAGTATTCAGTTCAACTTTAGAACTCGTAATATTTCACTAGAAGCCCAAAAGAACCATATGATTCATCTGCTCTGAACTTGGCTTAGCATAGACATTTGCAAATTTGCTCAATGGACCAAAAAGCCCCTGATAATTTTGACCACAGTGAGGTTATCTTGATTATCCAGGAGATAGTTTTTCTCAATTCCACAATGTAGAACAACACTTTATATACTTAAGGAAGCCAATTACAATAAACACTTCAAAAAGAGTTGACAGATTTTATTTAAGGTCTTATGTAAGAATTAAACTGTGCGCCTGTCTTGATGATAAACTACAGAAACTGTCTACTGGATTTTCAAGTCCAATATAAATAATGTAATAAATAGTTATAATTTCCATTGGTTAATTTGAGAAAGGAATTGACGAGACGACCCACCCACAAGTCTTTAATTACCTGGAGGTAATGAAGAAAACATCAACAAATTATGAGCCAGTAACCTAGAAGAAAGCTTCCAATACCAAATCAAACAGTTAATTTATGTAATACTAAGCGCATTAAGGGTAAGTGGCTACCAAAACAAATTGCCATTAGCTTTCCCGGTATGATTTGCATTCTACTGCTCAAGAAAAAGATTCACAAGTGCAGCAAGTACATAAAATTCGATCTACAAGTACATATTCACATGGAAATCATGTTGAACGGTTTGAATCGACAGTTAAGATTTTGAAAACGAAAATATGGGAATCATGTTTCATTTTAAAACCTGGTGTTTGTTTGGCTTACTCATTATTGAAATTTTTTTGCTTATCCGGATTTTTAGATGTTTGACAATAATGTGTTTAATTTTTTAACGGATACGTTTACAAGTCGTATTAACTTTTGCATTTAGAATTGAATAGATATTGAAAAGGGTTTTTAAGTAAAAAGAATCTGATTAAATGCGCAGACAGACTTCATTCATCTGATCAAAATGAATTATGAATTAATTTCTTCACCATTCAATTTGAATGTATACGTTCCATATCAACTGGAAACACATACATATCTATAAATTAAATATAATGGCTGGGATTAGTCTACTTCATTTTATTTTCCAAAGTTTTTCTTTAATAATTAATACATATCTATAACTGTATGAACGAGTTCAATTAAAAATATTAAACGCGTTTACGTTCAGAACGCGGATAGATATAAATTTGTCAAACACTTACAAATTGGGATAATAAATTTTTAGAAATTTGTATATACATCTATCAGAACATAATATAAATGTTTACCCAACAAAATTTTAAATTAGTTATTTACCCATCTAACCTCACTTATTTTATTAATATTCTTATTTTTTGGTTTAATCAATTAAAAATACAACATTAATATTAGTAAAAAATAAAATTATAATTCTGTCATTCCCTTCACTGCGAGCAACCATTGTTCCTGAGGAATGGAACATTGGAGCACTGCAACTGGTAATCACAGACTATTAGAGACTTAAGAGTGGTTTAAAAACTTAACAAACACAACCTAGCACATGATTAGAAAGCCTATCAATCAAGAACAAGATTCAACTATGAAGTTGTCAACAATTGCATTATACTGATTCAAACAAAAGCTTTTTGAGCCGCTGGTAAATGGAGTCCCAACAGTGAGAAGAGAGAACCGTGATGTTGGCGGTGCATTGTTGAAGGGGAGAAGGATGAAAGCTGAGATCTGTGTTATGTTAATAAACAATATTAGCATTATCTCAATTCCCCTTCCATAATTGAAAATGAATTGGAGAATTATCTTTCTCCATGTTAACAATGCAGTGCCAGCATCTTGTTTAATCTCTTCTTACTGTTGGGACTCCAATACCCAACATGGAATTTTGCTCTGCTAGCATCCATTTAAAGTCATATACTGATCTTCACATAAATAATACTGGTAGTCAGGTATAATATCCACATGAAACTCTGAGGTGGTCGTCATAGCAAACTACAAACTTCTAATGGCAAAAGCAGTTTCAGAAAACTAAAGTTGGAGGGAAGGAAAATGGTAGCTAGATTGATCCATATAGTGATTTTAAGCAGCAGTACCAGAAACCACAATTTTCCTCATATCTATAGTGTACAAATTGGTCGTTACATAATTTCCTCCCTACTTTTTTTTTTTCCTTTTTGCTATATGTATTAAGCCTGACCCCCTAGTTTGTGAAGAATTTCTCCCAACTCCTATAATATAAAATTATTAAATTAATAACCGTACCATTATTCCCTTGGTCATGGGAAAATGGGCAATTTTTCCTCACTAATAGATCCAGGTTGTTCTTTTAACCTTAAACCGGATTCTTTTGATCTGGCTGGGACTAAATCCAGATCGTTATTTTTCATGCAATAGTATGAGGTACCTGAGGGAACATTGCGCTGCATCCTCTTTCTCTCTTCTCACTGTTGGGATTCTAATACCCAACATTGAGATTTTACTCTTCTAGCAGTCCATGTAAAATCATATGCTAAAATAATACTGGTAGAATGGAGCAAAACCAGTTTCAGATAACTAAAATTGGAGCAAAAGAAAATGGTAGCTAGTATGAGTCTGGTCCCAGGACAAAAGAAGATTGGAGCAAAAGCAGTTTCAGATAGTGAATTCAAAAAGCAGTAACATAAAGCAAAGTTTTCCTCATATCTCAAGTGTGCAATTTGTTGGTACTGTTATTTCCTCCCTGAAGATGAGTCTGGTCATGGGGCAAACTTGTGAATGGAGCACTTTGACGCTATTTGTTTTTTCTTTTTGCAAATTGAGTTAATTGTACCGAGTATTGACTCTTAAATGTCCTATACGAAACTTTTGCTATATATGTATATCAAATGTTGACCCCCTATCGACTACTGTACTTGATAAAATGATAAAAAATATTAAATTAAGATATCATCTGCCCAAGGTCATGGTCAAATAGGCAAAAATTTCCCTCATAAGCACCAATATAAGCTTCCTCAAGCCTGAGAACATCCTTCTCATATGGCGCTACATCTAAACCTTTTCCAATAAGGATACTAACACTCAAAAGAACATGGATTTTCTTTGGTCCCTACTACAACTAAGCCATTGTTGAGAAACTAAGCTTCTGAGTTCAACCAGGCCTTTCTTAATAGAAAATCCATGTTTCACTTCACCTTCCCCACTAACAATGAGACTAATACTAAAGAATTTTGGCAAAAGCAATATAGTACAATGGCGAAATATAAGCTCAATTAGGAATAGAAGAGGTATTTGTTCAGTTTTAAATAAAAAGACAGGTTTGAGACTCAGATACACCTCCCCTGTATTTACCCTTTGCTTTCATACAACCTAATCTCATAATGAAAATTTAATTAAGCACAACACAAAGAGCCAAATTTGCTCCATACCAGTTGAAATTCACCAAACCCAACCGGTACATTAATACATTATTAAAACTAAAATAATTACTCGACCGCACAGAAACATTTTGATAGACAAAAAGATTCTTTTATCAGAATAAACACTCTGGGATGATTTGCCCTCTCTTTTAATCTGAACTTCAGTTAAACTTTTGTTGGAGAGGCCCCAAAGACTAAAAACTTCAAATAAATTGAAATAGGAAATTCAAAAAAATTGAACAATACAAAATTGAAGGTTCAATTTAACAATCAATTCATTTTGAAGCAGAAGATACATATGCAAGAAAAGAATATGGAGTGCAGCTATCAGAAGTAATCATTAAGGCCTTCAGTAAACTTATTTGGTATCTCAACAAGCCTTATTCTCTGGAGCCCATAAAAAAAGAAAGAGATTTATATATATACCCATCATAACTTAGGATTAGGGTTCAAGTCCAGCAATGCTAATCCAGAATTATAGCAGACGGTCTCGAATCTAATCAGATGGTCTGGATCTAAACAGAAATATTTTGTTACCTCCAGAGATATGGAATTCCAGAGAGCTGCAGCGCTGCAGAATTTTTTATTTATAGAAATATATTATATATTTTGTTGGGAAGGAGACAGATGGAACCAATCAATCAATGATTCGATTTCTAAATCTGTTCCTTGAGCTTCAGATAAAACTGCATGAATAAAAAACTGCTCTGTCAAAATGTTTACCCAAAAATCGAATGAAAGCCTTTCTCTCTTTCTCTCTTGCTAAAGCAAGTTGTTTTCTTTTTTCAGGCTTCGACAAAGAATATAGATTTCAGATTTCCGTTCTTATACTCTTAATACCATTTCAGACATCATTAGGCCATGAAGTTTGCAAAATTTACACAGTTAAAGATAGAAAGGAAAAAAAAAATGTTAGACAAACTAGTGACACAACATGTATCAAGAACTCATTTTTCGCAAAAATCAAAAAGCAAAGTGTCGATTTGAGATTAAGGGAGTAACAGAATGAGTGAGATACCCATTTAGACAAGATCATCTTCTCCCATTCAAAAAAGATTAAAAAAAGGAATACCGAGTCCCTGTCTACTTTTCTCCTCACTTGCCTGTTCAGTATTCTACTGGCAAGCTATACTTTCCAGACTTCATATAAACTCAATATTTGGTACAGATCCCCAGCTACTGAAATTCGCGACGAAATTGAAGAATACCAAAAGTTAAAAAAAAAATGAAATAGGAAATTCAAAAGAATTGAACAATACAAAATTGAAGGTTTAATTTAACAATCAATTCATATTGAACCAGAAGATACATATGCAAGATAAGAAAATGGAGTAAAGGTATCAGAAGTAATCATTGAAGCCTTCAGTAAACTTATTTGGTATTTCAACAAGCTATATTCTCTGGAGCCCAGAAAAAAAACAGTGAATATTTCTAGTGTGCCCATATAAACTTCTAAAATAGTCAAATTTCCCATGAAAACACTACAATTTATAGTGTGCCAACATAGAAGGCCTTGTGAGTATTCTACACGGTATTCTTTTATCAGAATAAAAACTCCGGATGAGATGCCCTCTCTTTTGAACCAAAAACTGCTCTGTCAAAATCTTCACCCGGTACCTTAGGCACCGAATTTCACGCCCTCAGCGGGGAGCTCATTGGAGCTAATTGTACTCAGTCAGGTACCTGGGAGGATACGAATTCAGGGGAGACTCACCCCTCTCTCTCTCTCTCTCTTTCTAAAGCAAGTTTCTTTTTTCAGGCTTCAACAAAGAATATATTTTCGTTCTTATACATTAATACCATTTCAGACATCATTAGGCCATGAAGTTTGCAAAAAATAATAGTAAAGTTAAGAATACTTTATTTTAGGGGAGGGGGGATGAAGTACAACTTTAGAAAAATAGAACGAAAAAAATATTTTCCCCTTTTAAAAAAATCTTAAAAAGGTAGTACTGACTAGATCATCTTTTCCCCTTTTCAGTATTGTTCTAGCGAGCTGTACTTGATAGATTTTAAGAAAAAAAACTCAAAATTTGGAGCTGGCATTAGCTACGAAACTACGACAAAACGAGATCGCGAAAAAACCACAGAACTTTGTTATCTTTTGCTCCGAATTCTCCGAATTTAATATTTTAACATTCATACATAAAATTTTCCTAAAGAATTGGACTAATATGATACTAGTATTATACAAAACTAAATAACATCACATCTTAAATTTTTAGATCTGTTTTAAAATCCGTACAAAATGAAGTGTTTGAACAGTAAAAATAAATATTACGGATCTTAAAACAGATCTAAAAATTTAAAATATAGTGTTATTTAGTTTTATATAACACTAGTATCATATTAGCCTAACTCTCCCCTAAACGAGGGTTTAGAGATTAGGGAAAGGGAAGGAGAAGATATATCGGAGCTTTCAATGCTACGATACTAGCGAGAATACAGGGAAGTCGAAATATAAAGGCCCAAAATATAGGGAAGTCGAAATATAAAGGCCCATCGGTATTGTACTCTTTCACTTTTTGTTCCTTTCTTTCCTTTTTCAACTGTTTTTTTATTTTTATTTTTTATTTTTATATGAAAGACCGGCAAAATATCGGAGATTCTCCCAGCTTTTAGTTCCTCTTCAATCCCAGTACTCTTTCACTTTTGGCACTTCATTGGTATACAAGAATGAATTTTGTATTGGCATTTGAAGAAAATGAAGCATACACTGAATAAAATGATCATTAATTTCAGCATTTCAACTCATTTCCCAAATTTTTCTGACTAATCATTATTAAAAAAAAATTGTGAAATCTGGCAGATATGCACATTCAAGCAAATTATATAATTCTTGCTAGTCTTTTATTTGTAGAAACCGGAGAATCCTAAGCTAATAATCGACTGAATTTTGCAAAATTCTTTTGATGGAATTCATCGTAAATGGATTAAACTTCAATATCAGGTTAAAGATCTCATCAGATATATTAGACACTAATCATTACAAAATTTGTTACAATTACATATTCTAGCTAGTTAATTAACATTTCTAGTCACAAGCAAAATTTATCAAAAAAGTGACATTAATTGATCCCTCACGGCCTCACCCTCAGTCAATTAATGTCTCAACGGAAAACATATCAACTTCTGATCCAGCCCAATCACACACTTTATCTGAACCGCACCTTCTCTTAATTCCATGTAAAATTGCATCCCTTGTTACTTGAGCCTTCGTCTCCACCAGCAAATTTGGTAATTTGAACCCATGATCTAATTTCCCACTTCTTTTACTAAATTTGACCCATTTTTCCAGCTGCATCCCCTTTGATTCCAACACATCCTTCCATAAAATCTCACCCCCTCCCAATAACTTTGATCTTGTCCCCCCAAAAATCTGCAGAGTTCTCTTCGATCTTAGCTCAAATGTAATACAACTCGAATCTAGCTGCTCGATTTGATCTGAATTTACATGGCACACAAATGATGCACACTCATTCCATGAAACATTATTGCTGGGTTGGAATTCCTTCGTATCGACCTGGATCCTTCTATTGCCGAAAGCGGGGATATAGTACCTGATAAAGAGCTTCTCATCTGATCCTTTCCCAAAGAAGTTTGCCAACTTAACAACTTTTACATCAAACTTGAGTTGAAAAGAGACAGGCATGGTTGTTGGGTTGGTGTGTGCACTAGCTTTAGCTTGAATGAGAGAGAGAGAGAGAGAGAGATTTGTCTTTGTTTAAATGCTGGATATAACTTGTTTGCATGTATATATATAGGTTCAGGGAGGGAGAAGTGAGTTGAGGTTTGCTGTGGGCTCAAACAAGTACATAGTAAATTAGTAACACAGATTTGAGTAGAATTAAAATCTAGCTTTTGGGAGGTGGAAAGGTCATTTATTTTGACCATTCAGAATTTTGGGGAGTGCAATTAGGGGTGTTCATCGGTTCGGTTCGGTTAAAACCGAAATAAAATTGGCAAACCAAAGTTTTATTCGGTTTTCAAAAATAGAACTGAACCGACTGAACTAAACTTACCAACCGATTAAAACCGAACCGAAATAAATTTCGGTTTGTTCTGTTTAACTGAACAAACCAAAGTATATTAATCTCCACAGCAATTCATTACACATATGGGCAATCGGAATTATTCCCAAAACTGAAATTTAACCCGATATGACAACTTAGAGAAGAAGATAGATTAAAGAAAGTTTTGTATTTGTTTTGTTTTAATCAATTTGTAATACATCGATATTTATACCAACAAAGACATAAATCAATTTAGAAAAGTGGCCAATTAAGATAAAGGAATCAATAAAAACAGTGGCCAATTTCACGGTACCAACTACCAAGAACATATCATATGTTCTTCAAGTCAAGGCCATACACAACAAAGAAAGAGAAATCAAATCATCACAGCACAAGATAGAACCAGCCCGCAGAATCAAGCAGTTTACAAGTTACAGCACAAATCAAAAGAGGGACTTAGCCACGAGAGCAGCTCGGAAGAGAGAAAAGGCGCAGAAAAATGGAGCTTTGCTTGCCTTACCCAAATTTACTCCAAATTGGTTCTGGACGACACCAAATCCTTGCCAGCAATAGCCTTACCCACTACGAATCAGCCTCGGATCCGCACGCCGGCAAGCCACATGAGCACGAGAAAAACCCTAACCGGGTTTAGGAGGTGAAAAAGATTAAAGAGAAAGGAAAAGAGGAAAGGGAAGCAAAGGAGTTCAATAGAGAAGGAAGAATGAGAGAGTAGCAAGGGAGAGAGAGAGTTAGGCACCCACCCGGGAGAGAGGAAAACCGAACATCCTAGAGAGGGAGCGGAGTGATGGGACTGGAGAAGTGGGGAGTGAAATAGAAACACACAGAGAGAGGGCTATTCGGTCGGTTCGGTTAATATGAATTTTAGATATCGTAAACCGAACCAAATTAAAAAAACCGAATTACACTGAAAATTGAACCGAACCGGTCCAATTAAACCGAAAAACCGAACCATTTAAACCAAACTATTTCGGTTCGGTTAAAAACCAAATAAACCGGCACCGATGAACACCCCTAAGTGCAATTATGCTAACTAGGAAATGTCCCTTTCTATACTCACTATCAAGAAAAAAACACATCAATAAGCCTGTTCCAAAACAATTTATAGATCGATGCATGTTCCATTAATAAAATAGATTATGTACCAAATTTGGTACAATTTCATTTGAAAAATGTAAGGATTCGATCTTTACCAGCAATCAAACGACCTCAGATTGCATCAAATTTTAATACGATCTATTTAAATAATAATTATGATAGCATCTACGTTTTTACTTCTAATTAAAAAATAAAATAAGTGCATGCAAACATTTTAATAGGAATCGTGCATAATGCGTTCATAATGTTTTGTACCAGGTATATTTGAGTAATTTTTTAAAAGGTGAGGATGAAAGGTGATAAAAGAGAGTTGTGTGGATGGCTTCTCAAGAAAAAGTTGTGTGGATGAAACTGAAGGGCTGATTCACCAAAACACAACATGCGATCTGCAGTGGCATTAGTCGCTATAGTCATACTAGATTGGTATTTTAATTTCAATAATTATTTCACGAATAAGCTCTTCTTCTTTTTTTATTTTTATTTGAGTTGTTATTAATATATATATCACCCGTTGCATAAATATAAATGTCCTCCTTTAAAATTTAACAGTTTTTAATTAAATTCCCAGCCGACCACACAGTGTACCATGTAATTTAGTTCCTCATGAGTCATGGCATGAGAACCAAGACCAACCATGTTGGAGAGGAGATAAGGATGCTTACTTTGCATGTCACTTGATTGGGTTAATTTTAATTTTATAATGTCTCCAAAATTTAATGGAGGGCTGCTAAGTATTATATTCGGAATACATACCGCCACAGCCTTCTTTCAGAACTCGATTTGATTCTTATGATCTTTTTTTTGTTCTTTATAATAAACAAACTCCAGATTGGTACATGGGCGAGACCTTATCTTGGATCTTTCTTTTTTCTGAGAAAATTATCTTGGATCTTGTTAGTTATGCTACATATACAGGTAGGATCTTTAGCTTAATTGATATTTACGGTTTGTAATACTAGATTGGTATAATGGTAAAATTCCTTTACTGTTTTTTGATATAGGTAGAAAATTATATTTTTAATGGTTTAAAATTTTTAGATCAAATGATTTTTTTACCTATCTATCAAAATAGTAAAAAAAATTCTAAAAAAATGTAAAATTGATCTACAAGTACATATTTATATGGAGATCATGTTGAATGGTTCAGATCGATTGTTTGAACTTTAAATATGAAAATATTGATTTATAGTATTGATTATATATACGATATGCTTACCGTAGCCTCACTCTTTTTTTTTCATATATTAGTTTTTCTTGAAAATCTTATGATTTCCAATCAGGCTAAATAATTCATCAATGTTTCAATGCCTCCAAATTCCAATTAATTAAAAATTGATAGTACTAAGCATATATAGCCTGAACCAGTAGATCTAGAGCCTAATATATAATACTTTCAAGTGGATTTCATAATTGACATACTTTTTTAATTTCTGTGTAAAGTCCTTGTCAATTTAATTCTAACCTAATCTCACTGGCTTTCTCTCTTCGCATTTGTTTACACAATTATTTCGAAGTCTCTTATGTTTCCTTTTGATAATATAATTAATCTCCGTCCGACCAAGATAGCATTGTTTTATGTACGTCCACGTTTCCTTTGTGAGACAAGAAGAAGAAGAAGAAGAAGAAGAAGTAGAAGTAGATTCACGGTATCTTTCTGGACAAACGAATGGATATCCTTCAACTGGTAAGTGGTAAGTGGTAAGTGGTAGCTCATTTCATTTGTGGGTCTCATATACACACTAAACTAAACTAAACTAAATCAATCTCCGAATTCATCAGATCCAGTGCAATACCTGTCGGGGTACAATTACATCTGAATTGTCAGTAACCTGGCACGAATCTCAAAACGGACTCCCTACATCTACATAGGCACTGATTACCAATCGCTCGGCTGAAAATTAGTTTGAAGTCTGAACTAATTGTACTCAATCAGGTACCTGAAACAATATGGATTTGCAAACTCCCCCCTCCCCCAAAGAGTGCGTATCCTCTGCAATACCGATCGATCACTTGGAGAGTTTTTTTATTTTTAATGTAGTAATTCTCTTTGAGATTCGTGTTAAAATAAAACAGAATTCACATCTCATTATACACGATCTGGTACACATTGGATCTGAATTCTCCAAAACCACACACTCCTCACCACCACCACTACCACTACCACCACCACACAAAAAAGCTAAATAATTATCTCCATATATAACTGAAATGTGTGATATTCCGAACCATAATTAATTTTGTATTGCTCAATCCTCAAATAACATTCGGTATTTCGAAAATTCTTTTATTCTTTCATTCTCAGTCAATATTATATTTGATAATCCAAAAGTCAATACTTGTGCTCTTTCATACTCAAATAATTTGTAATTTAATGGCTTTTATTAATTGACTTTTAGATCGGTGCACAATTAAAGTATAACAAATATTTTAAATTAATGAACATATATATATTTACTTATTAATAATTTAATTTTATATCACATCGAATATATACTTTGAAATTTAACGGCGCCGGCCCTTTGTTTGATTGGCTTTTGATCGGTGGGCAAAGGATAAAAAAACTTTCAAATTAATAAAAAGTCATAATTATTGAGTTCAAATAATGTGATTATAAGTTATAACCATTGAATTATCAAAGAATGACCTGTATACATTGAAAAATCGATGCACGTGTTGGAACTAACCGGGAAATAAAATATATATTGGTGCGTTATCAATATTTTTGCATTGAAAATATCAGTACACTTGTACTGGAATTAACTAGTTAATTAGGGTATAAAACATCAGCATGATATTTATGTTTTTGTAATAAATTAAACATCAAAGCACATATGCTACGATTAAACAAGGTCTAAAACATCAACACGTCATTGATGTTTTTGCAATAAAAATATTGATACATTGTTCTAACTTTAAATGGCCATAAATGTTAGTAGGAAAAATATGATTTGAGTGTTTGATTACAATTAGAAAAGCTCATGAAGAGACAGAGATCTCGAATAGAAAATTTGAAACTCAGATAGAAGAATCCCTCGTAAATATTAAATAATTGAATAACTTGATCTCTAACCTCTAAATAAATAAAAAAATATATATTTTGCTTGCGTTTCGAAAAGTTCTGTAGATTATGTGGCCAACTATTAAAAATTGTTAGGAAAATCAACTAGTATAGACAAATAAATTGCTTTATTTTGCAATCGGAAATAATGTCAGATGATTAAGCCTCGATCCGCAAATCTATCAACTAACACCACTAATTAATTAATGGAAGCAGCTAAAAGTCCTCTAAAAATTCCCTAATATTTTTAACTAATTCTGTAAACATTAATACTAAATCCTGTAAACTAATTTAATAAATCCTGTCAACATAAAAACACGTGACAGCTGTTAAAAACGCGTGAAAGCCGTTAAAAACGAGTGAAAGCTATTAAAAATGTGTGACAGTTGTTGGGGACCACCTTCTGTGAACATACACATAGTATCCCGTAAACATACACATATTATCCTATAAACATACACATATTATCCTGTAAGCATACATATTGTACTTGAAATTATAGCAGTTATGACAGTTGAAAGCGTGTCTGAACTAAGCTAAAAAGAAAAAGCTTTTATGCATGGAAATTTTTGGGGGACTGTAAACCGGGGGACTGTACCTTTTCTCTTAATTAATAGATGAGATGAGTTATCTTTGTTTTCTATCTAATAATGTTATACCCCACTAGTCATCACTTCCAGTACCTTCAACAGTTTGACTACTTTTAAAAAAAATAAATAATAAATAACCATAATTTCTATAATTATTAAATTTGAATTTTATCAGCAGTGTGATTTATGAAATAGTTAATTGTGTATTACTGTATTATTAACTTGGATAATGAATTTGAAAATTCAAAGCAATAATTGTATATATATTGTTAGGTTTTTAAATCTGTATTAATTCTTCATACGTAACATTGGAGTGTGCACTAGCTTTGGGGAATTAAGAAAATGAGTGAAGAAATTTTAAGGTATTTATTCTGTCAAATTTAAGTCTAAAATTAAAATAAGAAAATTAATATGCATTATGTAGTAATCGAGTATACATTCTTCCGTGTTTTAGTTATTAATTAAAAGAAAACTATAGATGCAATTATGGAAGTAGTTTGAAAACAAATCATCAGGGGTCAAGCCTCTTATTTTATATTTTATTCATAAATTAAAAATAAGATACAAAAGAATAAAAAATAAAAAATTGCTCAATGAGTGAGAAAAAAATAAAATAAAAGTTATGTGTGTGTAAAAGCAATGTCAAAATTACAGTTTGCAAGAAATAACAAAAATATAATTAAGTGAGAAAAGGAGTTATTGAATAAATGTGTGTCACCGTCTCTACACTATATATATATATATTTATATATATATATATATATATATATATATATATATATATATATATATTTGAAAGTGACCATCCACATTTTATGGACAATAACACGTACTTCATCAAATTGTCGATATATTGTATACGTTTCATCAATTGACCATCCACGTTTCGAAGAGGTACGTAGCATCGATCTATATATTATATGCAAGTAGTTATCCAGTCGGTAAATTATTGTATCTTTACCTTTTTCTTTTGGGGTTGGAGGATCATATCAGGAGGGGGAGGGTTGGCAGGATATATGTGACTGTGATCGGGCCGGGGATAGTTATCAACAATGGAGCCACCACTTAATTAAAGCATGTATGTATCATCCATTCATCTCTCCATCAGCATGATATATATATATATATATATATATATATACTGTGAATCTACTTTTCTAACTAATTTTTTTATATAATAGCGGCTTCATCCAGCATATGGAAATAAAATATTTTTGTGTGGACCGTCAAATTAAACACAAGGGGCTGCTAAATGCATATTCGTGTCATCAAGTGATGAGAGAACGCGAACATACGTACACAAAAGGATGGAGTGCGTGTATATATATATATAT
The DNA here is from genome assembly GCA_033356055.1 of Carex pumila. Taxonomy (NCBI): domain Eukaryota; kingdom Viridiplantae; phylum Streptophyta; class Magnoliopsida; order Poales; family Cyperaceae; genus Carex; species Carex pumila. The sequence continues at coordinate 256,388 of JARJHM010000243.1, forward strand.
ATATATATATCAACTCAAGGAAATAGAAGAAACATTCAATAATTGGGTCATTAAAATATAAAGTATTGAATCGAATTATGAACTCCACTTTAGCGAGTATTATATTATATTATATTATAGGTAATTAAAAAGAAGGCAAAGCCTAGCTACTATATATACCTCAAGAAATTAAAAAGTGTTTATCAGGCCAGCTTAACTGGTTGAGGTTATGTATACCTTGTACTAACAAATCTTAATTAGATTCTAGAGACATTGAAAAATTAATAAAAGACAAAAGAAAAAAAGAAAAAAAGAATCTTAAGATTCGAATGGAGCCAATTTGCACTCTGAGAGAAGGTTGTAATGGATGTATTCGGAATAGAATACTTGGCAAGCAGACCTCATTGGGTTTTGGAGACATTATAAATTAACCAAAGTGACATGCAAACTAAGCATTCCTTGTCGGGATATTGGTGCCACGCAGATACAGACCGTGCAAATCTTGACAACACGTAATCGGTCAAATTAAATGGCGTTCAGTTTGGAAGTGGTTGGATGATAACTTAATTTACGTACAATGGTAGATTTTAAAAATGAGTATTAATATATATACTTTTACGAGTATGTTATCTGGATTTTGATCGTTGATAGGTTTTTACTGCATGTTAATTGCAGCCCAAAAACATAGTTTAAAAGGAGATAATTTATGAAATAATCATGAAAATTAGAGCATTACACAAACAACCATTCCGACTAACGCCACAGCAGAACGCAGCCTGTGCTTTTCGTGACACTGACACGGCCCTTCATTTACATAATTTTTTGTCTTTGGATCCCCGCCTTTTACAAAGTTATTGGAATATACCTGTTCATAAACAATATCGTAGCTATATTCCAAATTTTGTTTGCATGCACCTCTATTGGAGTGCATTATGGACGGATCTATACTTAGTCCAACCCATGTTAATTATTTCATAATTTTGAATTTTTTTAATTATGTATATTTAAATTTAAATGAATTTTTTTTTTAATATTTTATATAGTTTACTCTTTCTCATTAAATGTTAGATGTGTTACTTACATGTAGGGGTGGCAACGAGTTGCTGATGAGCGAATTAGGTCTCACTCGTAATCGGCTTGTTTATAGATCAAGCTGAGCGAGCGAGTTTGAATTTTAGGTTCTGAATTGAAATAGCTGCTCAAGACTGACTCGTGGCCTATCCGAACGAGCCGAGCTAACTCGTTACTAGCTTGACAAATTTATAAATTTATATATTTTTTGCCTTACTATATCTTAAATTTTCATAACACATCTTATCAATTATGACTAAAATAATATTTATATGACTAATTGTTGAGGAATACTCTTAATTCAATTGTAATTAAGCAAATCAACTATTATAAATTAAGTTTACAGCTAAATTCATACATACAAATATGTCAAAATCCTAAATTCATACAAACATATTCACATAATAAATTCATGCATACCAAATCAAACAAATTCATACAAATTAACTTAGTTGCTTATAATTAATTCACACATATTTCATAGAAAATTACCAATCAATTTAAACACAATCTAAAGTGCAATTACTATAACACTGACTATAACATCCATAGACCATAATATCCCCAATCTGAAGTGAACATGTCCAATTAAACTATTAAACTATGTATATTAAATAGCTCATTAATGACTAAGCTGGCTCGTACCGAGCCAGGCCAAACTCAAACTCATTAATTCTGGTTCAAGTCTGTATTGAGTGAGCTAATTTTAACTCGATTCACTAATGAATGAGCTATTACCAATCGAGTCATGGGCGAATACCAAGTGGGCCACGAGCTACGATTTTTTTTGCCAATCCTACTTACATGTGTACTTACAATTTTTTTATTAAGACTTTATTTTGTAGTTGAAAGATTTTGAGTTCAAATCCCACTAACTATAAATTAATAATTATATATTTTAAATTTTAGTATATTTCCTAACAAAATTTTCTAGTTCCACTCTTGCTATGCATTAACATAATATTTGAGTTGAGCTCCGGACCTTCTGATTAAAATTCGGGTTAATTCGGCTCACATCTGTAATGCATGCGACCTTTTATTATTCATGTAAATTTTGACTGGACGTACGGATCGGATCTAAACCCAAACAATGTGTTAATGTAGAGTATATAAATTCCCTCCATTAGGAGTGGGTAAATTTCTCATAACTCATAAGTCGTTCATTAAAAACTCATTAACAACTTACTCATTATCAACTCACTTAAACTCACTCATTTACTTAATGAGTTGAGCATTAGCATGCCCCAACTTGCTCATTAAGAATTTATCACAATCCCTACTACATCCAATCCCAAATAAATAAATGAGTTATGTTGATGCTATTCTAGTTTCTAGAGATAAACTTTATAATATATTGATGTTATTCTAATTTCTGGAGAGAAACTTTGTAATATGTTGCTTCTATTTTTATTAGTTTATGTTGAATTTCTATTCTATTTTATTTAGATGAATTATGTTAATTTGTTAAACTCTATTATTTATAACTCGTGACTCGCTCATTTACTTAATGAGACAAGCAGGAGCATACCCCAAATTGCTCATGATCGCTCATTAATCACCCATACCCTCCACTATATGATTGCATCATGCTAGTAGGGTTCTCATAGGTGACGTGTTGTGCGGTGAGCAAGTTAGATTTTATACGTGTCATGATCAAATTTTGAAAAATAGTCATAACACATCAGTGACGTTGTGACCACCTGTAACGTGTCCAAACGTGATTGATCACGTTTGGTCACGTTTAACTATTTTTCATAATTTAAGTTAGTTTATTTAAGTTTCACCATTCGATCAATATTTAACAGTCCTAATTACAAGCGACACACATGGCGTGCTGTAACCAAATATTTCGCATGATGCGATGTGCCGTGCCAAAATTTCAAAATATGGTCACATCACGTGAATGATCACGGTATACAATATGCAAATCACAGCACGTGACCAGCACACGTGCCGTGATTTTTTTAGATCCTACCTAGGAATGGCAAAGGGTTGAGCCCACGAGTATTTAGCTAAGTCCATGCCCGTTATGTCTGTTAATAACTGATGGCCCACCTACCTAGCTCAATCTAATGGGCTTTCCTCCAAGCCCATGCTTGCCTATCCTTGCCCTGCCTGCCTTTGCCCATGGGCCTATCCATCCCCACTGGCCCATCCATATTCAACCATATCAAATAAAACGTACAACAAAACAATTCATAATATCTTTTTTCCAATGGAAGAAAAAATAATTCATAGTTTAGCAACAAATAATAGTGTGATTTTGTTACTGGAGCAACAAAATAATTCATAGTTTAATAACAAATAAAGGCTAATTGTCTCCTTTTTTTTCTCAAAAATAAAGGCCCATGTACTGCCTGTGGGCTTCGGCATAAGCTCAGGCCTGACCTGGCCTGTCTCTAAGCCCGCTCTTACTTGACCCATCACAGCATCGAACCGACCGGATAAAGGACGGATCGGACGGGTAAGACTGAGCTGCCGGGCCAATTATTCTTTTCTACCATCCCAAGATTCCTACGTGCTAGACTCGTAACAAATATAATTATTTTAGCTATTCTCTCTGTTACAATTTGTTAATGCTAGGATAGCATACATGAATAGCTAATTAATTTGATAATCATAATAACTAAAAATAACTTTATTTAAAAAAAAAGGAAAATTTTATAAGTATAATAATAGATCTGGTTATATTTATGATTTAAATTTGATACAATTTGAGATCGTTTGATTACCCATCAAAAGTTGAAAAAAAGTTAAATTGTACGTCAATTTGATACACGATTTAACTGAATATTTGAAAAAAAAAATTGTATATTTTGCAATTTTGGTATATAGTGTGGTAGTTATCGTGGTTACATATAAATTTAGTTTTCATGTAACTTATATCACACTCTTGTAATTTTTTCTGGAACAGGCTTATTAATGGGTGTGCTTTAGAGCTAGTAAAAAAAGGGTTCCTTACTCGTTTGCACAATTGCGCTCCTCTGAATTCTGAACGGTCACAATTTGACCTTTCCACCCCCCAAAAGCTAGATTTTAACCAAATGCCTACTTTATATATTTGCAAAACACGTTGACCAACAAAAGATTTAACCAAATCTTCTTTCTTGACCCCACACCCAAAGAATACCAAACGCGCTTCACTCGAACCCTTATATATAGATGTAAACATGTAATGTAATATCCAGCACCTAAAACAAAAACAATCTCGCTTAATTTCCTTCCCTCTATTGCACAAACAACACACACATCAACCATCAACCATGTCTAATTCTTATCATACCACGTTTGAAATAAAAGTTATTAAGTTGGCGAATTTCATTGACCAACGGTCGGATGAGAAGCTCTTTATCAGGTACTATATCCCTGCACTTGGCAATAGACGTATCCAGGTCGATACAAGGGAGATCCAATCCAAGAATAGTGTTATGTGGAATGAATGCGCATTGTTTGAGTCACAAGCAAATTTAGATCAAATTAAGCAGCTTGAGTTGGGTCATATTAGATTTGAGCTACGTTCTAGGAGAAATAGGCAACTTTTTGGAGGGATATTTATGACAAAATCAAGGTTATTAGGAGGGGGTGAGATATCATGGAAGGATGTGATGGAGTCAAACGAAGTGGAAAAATGGGTCAATTTTAGTGCAAACAGTGAGAAATCAGATGGAATGAAGTTGCCAAATTTGCTGGTGAAGATGAAGATTCAAGTAACAAGAGATGTAGATTCAAATGGGATGAAAAAGTGCGGTTCAAAGGAGGAGTGTAATTGGAATGAATCAGAAATTGATATGTTTCATGTTGAGACATTAGTTGATTGAGATATCAATAATGTCACTTTTTTCCAACTGATAAATTTTATGATTAAGATGCAAATTTAGATGAAGATGTCAAAATTATTTGTGCTGTGTTAGGATTCAAGTAATTTTGCTAGCTAAAATATGTTTCAGAGCCCCTTTCATGAAATAGGGTGAAATATAGGGACGTGGTAGAAAATTTTCGTACATATACATGCTGCTATTCAGCGATAAAAGGATTCTTAGTATCTTGGAGAGAATAGAATCTCCTTCATAAAAATTCATACCATTTTCTTAATTTTTCTTTTGTTCTCAATTTTTAAACTTGGTCTAATTTACATGATTTAAGCATCTTGTTCAGTCTACAAATCTTCCTAAATAAATTACTACACAATTTTATCACCGATCGAGCAAATAATCCTTGGTATAATTTAAAATTTAAGATGAAACAGTTCAGGTACCGTAATCCAATTGTAGGAAACAGTTAAGATTTAGTTCCAGCCGGATCAAAGAAAAGAAAATTCGATGCTTAATGTAGATAGGAGGTTTGTTTTGAAATTTGTATCAGGCCGGTTAAATAAACAATCTGAATTTAATAATTGTATCTGTGGTAACTATAGATGTTAAGCTAAAGCTAAAAGTTCAAATGAGAATCTGTATTAAGGAACCGTAATCCAATTATTGGAAAAACAACAATCCAGATTTAATTTAAGCTGGATAATAAAAGAACAATTCAAATGAGAACCAGTGGATGTTGTAGATATAGGAGATCTGTTTTGAAATTAGTATCAAAATTAAAAGAACAGTCTAAATTTAATATTTCTGCTCTGGTCCGGATCTCCTACTAAATTTGAGTTACTATAGGAAAACCTGACCCCTTTTAATTTTATGCTTTATATTTCGACTTCCCATTGTTTGGGCCGAAAGAACTTAAAAGCCCAATACTAATCGTTCTCCCGATAAGGCGATCTCTTCAAGTCTCCATTCTCTTCCGTCTGTCATAACTCATTAGTCATAACCCTAACGTTGAAGTCTCCGATATCTTCTAATCTTATCCTCTTTGATTTAACATGTTGTTAAATGTACGGGAAAGTTTTATGGCTTGTAATCAAACTTTTCTTTGCGAATCATCAGAAATCCCCAAAATATTTTTTATTTGGGAGGATCCGGAGCAAATGATTATAAATTTATGTGTTTTTTCGTATGTTGTAATTTGCTTTCTTCGGATCAGAGATTGTTTTGCTTTATAGTAGTATCGTAGCGAATTTCAGTTGCTAGATCTGTACCAAATATTGAGGTTTTATTAAATCTATCAGGTATACCTAGAAGAATAATGAAAAGGCAAATGAGGAGAAAAGTAGACAGGGACTCAGCACTCCCTTTTTTAAGTTTTTTATAAAGGGGGAAAGATGATCTAGTCTAAATGGGAAATTCTCTGATGTTTTACTCCCTTTTCTCTCAAATCAACACTTTGATCTTTTGATTTTTGCTAAAAATAAGTATGCATGTTGGACTCACTAGTTTATCTAACCTTTTTTTTTTTTCCTTCTAAAGTTTTACTTCATTTTTTTTCGTAAGATTTAGCATTCTTAACTCTGTTAAGTTTGCAAACTTCATGGCCTAATGATGTCTGAAATGGTATAAGAACGGAAATCTGAAATCTGTATTCTTTGTTGAAGCCTGAAAAAAAGAACTTGCCTTAGAAAGAGAGAGAGAGAAAGAGGAGTGTGTATCCCCTTGGGTACGAAGCTTTTGACAGAGCAGTTTTTAGTTGAAAAAGAGAGAACAACTCATACAGAATTTTTATTATGATAAAAGAATGGAAATAAATCTGCTGATATTCCAAAGGAATTACAGGAACCTGTTATTCTGATCCTAAGATAGCTCACTGTTTGAGTTTGAATCCGGTCTGTTTGTTATATATTAGCTCAAATGCTTTAATTCTGGATTGGCATGGCTGGCCCTAAACCCTAACTCTTATGAATTCGTATCTCCCAGGTACCTGAGTGCGTATCCTCTGAGATATCTCAACTTTTGCGTGACCAAAGTGTACGGTGCCTATTCGGGTATAGCGCAGGGGGGCAGTATTATTTGTGCTTTCCAGGTAACTGAGGTGCAATAATTAAATCCGGACCGTTCTTTTAACTTGGCACAAATCTAAAAATGGATCCCTTATATCTTTCATAAGCACCAGATTGAGATTGGCCTGGTTGAGATTAATCCGGGCCGTCTGTTTTTCATTGCACCCCTTCAATACCTGAATCTGTATCCTATGCATTAATGGAATGTGTGTTAATAGATCTGGGCCATCCGAGTGAGATTCGTACTGATATATAAGGGCCCCGTGCATTATAGGCATGGGCCGGATTGGCTCCGATTATGTTCAGACGGTTAAGATGCTCTTTTGAGTTAATGTAGAAGATGCGGACTCCTAATACCTGAGGGGACACACTCAATTCTTAGAATGCATTTGTTGTTTCTGGGCTCCAGAGAATATAGCTTGTTGAAATACCAAATGTTTACTGAAGGCCTCATTAATTACTTCTGATAACTTCACTCCTTTTTCTTATCTTGCATATGTAGCTTTTATTTCAAAATGAATTAATTGTTGAATTGAACTTTCAATTTGATATTAATTCAATTCTTCTGAATTTCCTATTTGAGTTTTTTTTTAAGCATTTGGTCCTAGTACCCTCTCCATACTGAAGTTCAGATTCAAAGAGAGAAGGCAAAATCCTCCAAGTTTTTATTTTCATAAAAGAATCTTTTTGTCTATAATGTTTCTATGCTGTCAAGTAATGTTTTTAGGGTTAATATAATACAAGTAGGGTTTGGTATATATCAACTGTTATGGAACCAATTTGACCTTTTTTTGTTTTTCTTAGTTAAATTTTCATTTTCTGTGATTGGGCTATATTGAAAAGAAAGGGTAAAATACAAGAACTACTGGCGCATTTACATTGAGTCTCATATTGTCTTGCTAAGTAATGAACAGTGCATTTTCATACTGGTTTGCACCAAAATGCACTGGAAAATTTGAATCTCCTGCACATTTGCCAAGTTGGCCTGTAAATTTTTTTTATTGTACTTTTCAACAATTTTGAGTTGTCTTCCGATGTAAATCTTCATTGCAACTGCATTTTGACTTGGTCAAATGAGACACTCCAGTCTCCAGTGCAGGGCACCCACAAATCGCACTTGGTTAATGATTGCAACTTAAACTTGATCTGATTATGTTATAAGCTTGATAGGCCTTAAGGAAATTCTCTAGTATTATCTTCTCATTGTTAGTGGGGAAGGTGAAGTGAAACATGGATTTTAATAAGAAAGGCGGTTGAGTTGAGAAGCTTTGTTCCTCATCCTCGGCTTCTTAATTGTAGTAGAGACAGAAAAAAATCCTGTTTTTTTGAGTGTTGCTGCCCTTAATGGAAGTGGTTTAGGTGTGGTGAGGTGTAGTGCCATATGGGAAGGATGTGCCTGGTCTTGGGGAAGCTTATGTTGTTTCTTATGAGGAATATTTGCCCATTTGACCATGACCAGGGGCAGAATTGTATGTTAATTTAATAATTTTATCATTTTATAAGTATAGGAGTTGATAGTGGAGAAATTCTGCTCAAAGTAGGGAGTCAAGCTGGATACAATGTGAAAAATTTGTCTTATAGGACATCGATGATTCAGTACACAATAAAACTATCCAGATTTTGCAATAAAAAAAAAAAAAATAGGGTCAAATGGCTCCCATTCTGCCCCACGACCAGACTCAACTTTAGGGAGGAAAACAAATTGTGCTTTATGTTACTGCTTCTTAAATTGAATATAGCTCATGCTAGCTACCATTTCTTTTCCTCCTATTTTTGTTATTTGCAACTGCGTTTGAATCATTAGAAGTTTGTAGTTCTCTATAAGGACGAGCTTCAGGGTTTCATGTGTTATTGTACCAGATTACCAGTATTATATTGCCGAGAGTAAGATTATTTGATAGCTTGGCATTTGTCATATAAAGTATGGGTTAGGGCCTAATGACTCCAAAAAACAGTACCTTTTTCTTTGAGGATAGCACCATCATATTTAGTTTGATTGTAATTCTGCTCTTGCAATATATACTGCCATTAGATATCTCTTTTTCAGTGTTCTTGACAAATTAATACAAGCCTTTGATTCGAATAGTAATATACTTGATTTCTATGACATATCAGTCAGGGTTGCTTACGATATTAACTGAGGCATGAGAATGGTTTTTCACTGAGCTGTATTGACCTAATGGTGCAAACTGGTAACAAGCCAAGCCAATGTTGCTTTCCTTTTCAATTGTTTTCTATTTTACTTTTAATCTTCTTCTGTTCTGTTTAGTTCAAGGCAATGTTGCTATTCTTTTCAATTGTATATCCTGGGCTCCAAGCAGCTACTATTGACCTGAGATCAACTTATATATGGTGGTCAGCAGGGGGGGGTCAAACTGGGTCAAATATGGTTTGGGTTGTTTTGGGTTTAGGGTCAATTTTATTTTGTTACTGTCTACCTTGACTTTGTGATTCCGGTTGGGTTTCATTTCTAGCCTATTCAAACGTGTTTGGGAAAGGTTTGGTTGTTGTTGTTATAATTTATGGGTTTTGTTTAGAGATGGTTCGGTTTAATTGGGTTTCATTATTACCCAGCAAATTTGATTGGAGTTATGACTGAATTATTTCGAGTCACATCACATCATTATTCCTTGTTTTCAGGTTTTTCGTGTCAGGTTGGATTCAGAAATCTCCAGATTTTGGGAAGCATTTATTTGTAAGTTTAACAGGTAGTAAACTATGAATTAACAAGCTATTTTGTTTGTCTCCTTTCATGCTCTATATAAAGTCGTGGTATTAATTGCCTAACTTTTGCTGGTAGCAGATTCCAGCGTTGTAAAAAACGTCCATTTAGGCTGACTAATCGGCCAATTAGTTGTTGACAGTGATCAAACTGTCGTGGATTTTCCAACTAATCAGCCGATTATTTTCGATTATTTCCGAATAATTGTTTGGTGGTACGAAGTCTGACGAGTGTATATTGTTATTTACAATACTGTCAGAATCTACGTAGATACATTAGGCCGCGGAGGCTTGGCACTTTTCCTACTCTCAAGCATTCACCAGATCTTTATGTTATGCTCTCATGTAAAACAACTAGTAAGCATTTGTAAGTTGGATTAAATATAATCTGCTTCTTAGGAGTGGCCTATGTGACCATGTCACACAAATTAGGAATATAACGTAATAAATTAGGAATATAACATAATGCGAGTATATAGCTTTCAAGGTCCTTTTTGATGTGATATGCATACTTCTATTTAAGTTAATATGTTTTCAATTGGGTTTTTGTTGGAATTTTAGGTACATGGAAGCAAGTTTCTTAATCCAAACCCAATGAGATTCCGGTTTAAATAAAAGTTTGACCAAAGAATTTGTATTAGTCAAGTTTTCTTATGTTTTCCAATTGAAGGGCTCTTCATAAACTTGGGCACTCGCAAACTTACGAAAAGTAAAAGTCGTTTCAAATTTAATTCACCAAAACAGGCTCAATATGTGAGTTTTCTCATTCTTTTTATTTTTGTGGGCGAAATTTGCAGGAAATATATTCACCAAAACAGGCTCAGATATGTGAGTTTTCTCTTTCTTTTTATTTTGAGAGAATCAACATTGGTCAAGCGTCTGTTTTTCATTAACTGAAAAGCTGGTGACAGTTTTTTGGGTTTCTGAGTAGAAACCCGGTTTAGAAAAGTGAAAAACAGATAAGCAAATATGGTTATTTTGGAAGTTTGGATGGGTGTACCGGACGGAAATTTTCCCATTATTATTTTGTATCACATTTCTTTTGTCGTGTAACCCATATTTTGTTTAGAGAGCCGAATACAGTTTGTTTCAATCAATTGCCAACTGGGTTATTTGTGGTGCTTTTATTGTGAATGTATTCTGGTCTTTTTTTCACCTTTCTTTTATTATAGATTTGGTTTTCAAAATGTCACGACAATGAGTTCATGTTTGTACGAGGGTATAGAATTTGCATTGCTTATTCATATAGTGCTTTCCTCTGATTGTGGGTGGGCTCAATCGACTTATGGTGTGAATTTGAGAACAATAAAGACCATCCATCGATTTTTTTTGTGTCATTGCAAGGTCTCGGATAGCAACAATTAAGCAATTAATCAACAAAAATGTAAAACGAATGATTACATAATCCTCCCCAATATTCATTGCATATCAATCAAACGCAAATTTTTTTTTTCGTGTGTATAGTGCACAAGAGAGGTGAAATGAGGGTATGTTTGTTGATTTTATTTTTAAAATGATTAAATAAAAGATTAAAAAAAATGAAAGGGGATAGAAGAAAGAAAGTTGAATTTGTACGGAGATATTGGCTATTATAATGTATTATACACTTGAAAATTTTATAATAATATATTGAGATATGTTTGGTTGCAATACATGTATGGTTAGAATAGTCAATTCAAGAATAGTTGTTGTTTGTCTTATTAGGATAATTAAATCTCAAAATCTTTAAAACAATCTATTTTAACAAGACAAAAAGTTTGAATTTTTTATTTTAGCTATTCTAATCCAGCTAAATACTGAATATGCTATTTTGTATAACATAACTTCAAAAATAACATATTCTCACTTCAACTAAACATACTTTGGTGATTTAATTGTTATGAACCTTGTCATATTGCTTGTCATCATAGGGCAAAAAAAATTAAATTATCAATGTTCCGAATAACATATTGCTTGTCATCATAGGGCAAAAGCGATTGTTTTACTTCACACTCATATTTTGTAATTTTAAAGTTCAAAATGTCGATCGGAACTGTTCAAGTTGATATCCATATTAAATTGTGCATAGAGACCAAATTTTACATTTTTAGGAATTTTTTTACTATTTCTTTAGAATTTTTGAAAATCGCTGTTTTTGATGGTCCAGAATTTTCTGAAAACCAACGATTTTCAAAAATTCTAAAGAAATAGTAAAAAAAAATGCTAAAAAATGTAAAATTTGGTCTCCATGCACAATTTAATATGGAAATCAACTTGAACGGTTCAGATTGACGTTTTCAACTTTAAAATCGAAGATATAGACGTGAAGTAAAACACTCATTATAATGAGAACATCTTTTATATTGAATTTTTAAATGTTTGACAACAATATTGACATTTTCAAGTATTTAACAAATCTACATCCATGATTATTTTCCTGATCTCATAATAATCAGACGGCTAAAAGAAATACTAAAATAAATTGGAGTAGGGAACGAAGTAGACTAGGCATTTGAACACATGCATTCAAAAACACGTTCACAGTTCATGCTAAACATATGCACTTAAAGACTGAATTACGATGGAATAAATTCATGCTAAACATATGAGTTTTGAAGTATGGATTTAGTTCTTTTGTGATTAGGGTTGATTTGATGGAAGCAAGCTTACTTGGTTTTGTGATTAGGCCTGTATTTCCTCATGTTTAAGCAAATCATCGTTTATAAATTTTGAGTTGATTTTAGTTGATTTTTATTGGATTTTTAATGGATCTTTTCTTTGGGCTTTGACAATACAGACCAAATTGTGGCTCACACAGACTTTTTTGCCTTTTATCTTCGACATTTGTCCTTAATTTAACAGTTTTATTTTATCTATCTGCTCTATTTTCTTTCGAGTAATGTTGGGAAAGGAACTCTTTATATCAATTGAAGATCAGAAATTACTACAGGTGAAGTACGATTGCCCAAAAAAAAAAAAAGCGATTTTCAATAAATTTAAAAAAATAGTAAATTTTTTTTTCAAAAAATGTAAAATTTGGTCTCCAAATATATATTAATATGGAGAACAAGATGAACGGTTCGGATCGACCGGTAGGATTTTAAAAAGTCGAATATTGAGCTGTTGCACGGAGGCCCTCTATGCTACGCGTAGCATGCTAGCATATTCCTATATAGGAACCTGCTACGGTGCTACACGTAGCATAGAGGTCCTCCGTGCAATGGCTTAATATTCGACTTTTCAAAATCCTAACGGTCAATCCAAACCATTCATCTTGTTCTTCATATTAATGTGTGTAGAGACCAAATTTTATATTTTAAAAAATTGTTGATCCAACGGTGACTTAACAAAACAATAAAATCAGCAGTCACTATTGGATCAACAATTTTGTAAAATACTTAATAAATAGTAAACAAATTCAGAAAAATATAAAATTTGGTCTCCAAGCACATATTAATATGGAGAATAAGATGAACGGTTTGGATTGGTCATTTTAATTTTGAATTTTAGATTTATGGTCCAACGCACAAACCCCTCCATGCATTGCAATGCACCATAGCCCATCTCTCTCTCTCTTTATACATACACACACACATACAAACACACACACACACACACACACATACATACAAACACACATGACATACACACACACACACATACACACACACACATACATACATACATACAGACATACAGACATACATACATACATACATACATACATACATACAGACATACATACAGACATACATACATACATACATACATACATACATACATACAGACAGACATACATACAGACAGACAAACAGACAGACAGATACACATACAGACATACAGACATACAGACATACACAGACATACACAGACATACAGACATACAGACATACATACAGACATACATACAGACATACATACAGACATACAGACATACAGACATACAAACATACAGACATACAGACATACAGACATACAGACAGACATACAGACATACAGACAGACATACAAACAGACAGACAGACAGACAGACAGACATACAGACATACATACAGACATACAGACATACATTCATACATACATACATACATACATACATACATACATACATACATACATACATACATACATACATACATACATACATACATACAGACATACAGACATACATACAGACAGACAGACATACAGACATACAGACATACAGACATACATACATACATACATACATACATACATACATACATACATACATACATACATACATACAGACATACAGGCATACAGACATACAGACATACAGACATACAGACATACAGACATATAGACATACAGAGAGAGGAGGGATCAAGTTACAACATTTATTGAGTTACAACAAGTTACAACAAGCATTATTTACATTTTCAAAGTCCAAATCGTCGATCCAAACCGTTAGATGTGATCTCTACAATAAAATGTGCTTGGAGACCAAATTTTATATTTTTTGGAATTTTTTTACTATTTATTAAGGTGGGTACAAAAACTAGTTAAATTCATACCGTTGAATTTTGTACCCTTCTTAATAAATAGTAAAAAAATTCCAAAAAATGTAAAATTTGGTCTCCAAGCACATTTTATTGTAGAGATCACATCTAACGGTTTGGATTGATGATTTGGACTTTGAAAATGTAAATAATGCTTGTTGTAACTTGTTATAACTCAAAAAATGTTGTAACTTGATCCCTCCTCATATACACACACACATACATACATACATATATATACAGGAATATGCTAGCATGCTACGCGTAGCATAGAGGGTCTCCGTGCAACGGCTCAATATTTGACTTCTCAAAATCCTAATGGTCGAGCCGAACCGTTCATCTTGTTCTCCATATTAATATGTCTGGAGACCAAATTTTACATTTTTTGGAATTTTTTTACTATTTTTTAGATTTATTGAAAATCGTTTGTTCTCAGTAAATTTGGACCATAAAAAAATAATAATTTTCAATAAATCTAAAAATATAGTAAAGAAATTCCAAAAAAATATAAAATTTGGTCTCCAAACACATATTAATATGGACAACAAGATGAATAGTTCAGATCGACCGTTAAAATTTTGAAAAGTAAAATATTGAATCGTTGCACGAAGGCCCTATATGCTACGCTTAGCATGCTAGCAGGTTCCTATATATATATGAGGAGGGTTCAAATGCCTCCATTTTTTGTGCCTCCATCATGCCTCCATTTTTAAAAACTTAAATAACTCAAAATTTAAAACTTAAACGTCAAAATAAAACCATTAGATGTGATATATGTTATTTTCTCTATGTGCCCATAAAAAATTGGAAAAATTGTGCCCATGCCACTACAAAAATTCTAATTTTGAAAAATGCCACTCCAAAGTTTGAATTCATGCCAATGCCATTACAAACTTGATTTACTTCTAATTTTGCCATTCTTATACTATTTGTATTAAAAATAATCTGAAAAATTCTATTTTGAAATACGTATTTCTGTATTTCCAATTATACCCCTCATATAACATGAATGCACATTTAGAGGCCACAGCAGATCCCTGCCTCTTCTCTTCTCTTTCACACGATCCCATCCTCCTCTCTGCCTCTCGCCGCTCTTGCTGTCACACCCCGAGACAACCCGCCACGTATTAATACCTTAAGCGTGTGCACATCACATACATTATCAATAACATTATATATAAAGCCACATTTATTTCATAGTCAAACGAATTTAACAAACGATCATGGTGGACATGACTAATAACACAAGCACTGCCATGCCCGCTCAATGTATCAATTATTGAATCATGAAAATAAAATTAAACAAAACGTGGCAATTTATCAATCATAAGCATTCCCGCTTAGTCTCACTCTTGTCCTTGCTCGAATCCCTCCACTTCATTACCTAGAACCCACATAAAAGTGGAACGGGTGAGAGATCGAACCTTCTCTCAGTGCGGGATTTAGTTCTAGCCTAGAGCTTATAAAATATTTACTTATGTTCACAAATATGAAAATGCATAAATAAAATGTGTATGCTTCTTCGAATGCACTGCATATCCTATTGATACTTACTTCATTCATTTACTTTCATTTATTTAAAGAAAAAGCCGTTAATCTTGTTTGTTTGCCTCACTAGACAGTGAATTCATATGCCGCTAGGTCTTGGCGTGATAGGACCGGTTCCGCCTACAATCACGTCCGTGAAAGGATCGCTTGCACCTACGATCACGTCTGTGAAGGGACGTTAGCCTACAATCACATTCGTGACAGGACCGCTTTTGCCTACAATCACGTTAACGAGGGGTCCAATCGAAACTAAACCCAATGTATACATCCCAATATGCAAGCATATTGGCCCCTGTTCAATTACCATATTTGTTCTTTTTCAAAAACACATTTATTAAATCACACAGTTCATACCATGCTCAACACATCTTATTCATGTAAGTTCATTAGTCAATATATGAATCCTATAATTTCATGCAAGTTATTTGTGTCTACTCAAGTCATACGAGTGGTTCGACAACAACATGCATAAATCCAACTAATGCAACAATAATAAATAATTGAATGACAATAGAAAAGTAAAATAGTTTTATAAAGTCTAGGATACCCGCACCTGTTGTCGTAGTAAATTCTTGATCATTATGTACGTCTCTTTGTTCCTCAAAAGTCGAACCTAATAAATAAACATACCCCTTATTAACACTGTTTGATTTAACGTGTTCTCATTTATGTTAAGGTTCATTAGTATTACTTATTATAGTTACATGTTAACTCCTACGTTTAAATCAATTTACTAGTTTGGTATTGTAGGCAAATAAATAAATAAAAGAAAGTACGGAGCATCAAGCAAATTCGAAGAATAAACAAATCAATCAGAGAAGAAAAGAAGAAAAATATATCCGAAACTTAATTTAGTTAATTTAATATGTGAAGGATCAAATATATATTAAAGA
Organism: Carex pumila; assembly: GCA_033356055.1. Taxonomy (NCBI): domain Eukaryota; kingdom Viridiplantae; phylum Streptophyta; class Magnoliopsida; order Poales; family Cyperaceae; genus Carex; species Carex pumila. The sequence continues at coordinate 272,977 of JARJHM010000243.1, forward strand.
GGTAAATTAGAAATTTTAATTTAGTTACATGTTACTATATTCCTAATTACTAACTTTAGTCAATTTAATCATTTAATATTTATAGAGAGTTTAATTCGGTTAAGACTAACCAGACAAACGAGAAGAAAATAAATCCGATATTTTCTTGAAGAATATCTATATAATTCAAAGCTTAGTTCTTAAATTATATGTTGGAAATGGTAGTCTAGAATAAAATAAGAGAGTACGAAATCAATGATAAAATCTTTTAGTTTACTTTTATTCTATTACAATAAATAGCCAAGAAATTCTACACTTTATATTCTGATATTTAATTTTAATCTAGGAAGATAACAGTATATACAAATAAGGAAATTGAATCTTTAATAAAATAATCCATAAACTTTATATATAGGTCATAATTCAAAAGCATAAACAAAATAAACGAAACGAAATTAAAAGAATAAGTAGAATTAATATAATAAAAATACTTCTCATTACCATTAATTTAATTAGTTCTAACAATTTGAACTACACTGCGTATAATTTATATTTATCATTCGAGTTAGGATTAATTAAATCACTACTCAAATTAACTAAAACGTTTGAATCTAATTAGCAGTCTTGATTTACCTAATGAGCTTGGAGAAAAGACAGTGGCCTTGGGTTGTGTATAATGGTGCAGCGCTTGGTGGCAATGCATGGAGTGGAACGACATACAGAACTGCGGTGGCTACTGGGACATCAATGGTGCGCCTTATATTGTACATGGAACGGCTGCTGCCTTGATTTGAAGTGGCTGCCGTAATTACCCTTTTTTTGTGCTCTCTTCTTCTCTTATTTTATTTTCATTGAGTTTTAGTTTTTCCTCTCAACAGAGATAGCCTTTGCCCTTTTTAATAGACTTGATTAGGTCGGTTAGGGATTGTTTCCTTTTAATGAGATTTAAAAGTGATTTAATACATGAAATTGCTTATCAAAAACTGCTATACGCTCATATTCCGTATAAAACTTTTTAGGACGCTGATAACAATCCCCGCAGGTCCATCCCCGCAAAAAATCCCGTACTAACTGTCAAAAAAGTCATGGGGGGGACCGCTCAATCATTAATACTCTGCAGAAAATGTTAGTATTTAACTTGAAGCATCAAAGTATTTATCCTTGATTTTCAAAGTATTAATCCCTATGCAATGATCTCTATTTATGAAAGAATAAATCAATTCATTAATTGTCCCCGCACAAAATTTCCTTTTTTTTGAATCATCCCCGCACAACTGGGGACCATTAAACATGGGGGGACCACTCAATCATTAATGAGTGTTTAAAAAACTGTTAATATTTAACTTGAAGCATCGAAGTATTTAACTTGAATTTGTCAGGTATTAAACCCTATGCAATGATATCTATTTATGAAAGAATAAATCAATCCATTAATTGTCCCCACACAAAAAAAAAAAAATTTTGAATCATCCCCGCACAACTGGAGACCATTAAATAAACAATCTCCTCACCCAATGATAAATACTCTGAGACATAATGATAAATATTTTATGTTACATGGGTAAATATTTTACATTATATGGATAAATACTTTATGTTACATGGATAAATATTTCTCATGCATACTTGCAACTTTCAGTAAAAACATCAATGATAAATACTCTCATGCATAATTATAAATACTTTATGTTACATAGATAAATACTTTGTATTGCATAGATGAATACTTCTTAGACATAATTGCAACTTACAGTAAAACATCAATGATAAATACTCTCAGACATAATGATAAATATTCTATGTTACATGGATAAATACTCTATGTTACAAGGATAAATACTTCTCATAAATAATGATAAATATTTTTTTTAACATCAATTAATAGATAAGCATTATTAACGGAAATTGTTTTTAGATAACAGTATAATTAATGCAGAGATTGTTTTTAAAGGAATAATTAATGCAGGAATTGATATTAGAGGAAGGCATAATTAATGCGGGGATGAGAGTGGGGGGTTTCTTATAATTAGTGGGGGGATAAAAGGAAACTTTTAGGGAAATTAGTGGGGGGATATATGCAGTTAAGGAAGAGAGAGAGTGCGGGGAAAATGAGGGGGATGAGAGTGGGGGGTTTGTTATAATTATTCAACTTTTTAATGCAATTCCATAATTAAATAACACAAGACAGGAAACAAAAAAACGCTCACTTAAATGAGCAATTAAATTTAATTTTCAAGAAAGGAAATGATAGATATAAATTTCACAGCCAATAGGGGTGGTTCAATACAATTAAATGAGCAACTTAATGACAACTTTATTTCCATATTTTTTTGTCTTTTAGCTTAATCCTCCATATCTATTTCCGTTATAACAAAACTTAAAAAGAATAAACATAAATTATGTCATAAAAGTTAAAACTTATATTATGAAAAAGTCTTCTAAATATAATTATAAAAGCTGTAGGTCTCATAATTATTTTTCAAATAATTATTTATTTATTACTTTCAATATCATTTGTATCTTAGGTTTTATACATAAAGTTTAAACATTATTCACCAGCTTTTAGGTTTATCAATAAATAATAATAAATAAATAAAAATTAACGTGACGAAATATTACACTCGCCGATCCCTCTCTGCCTCTTTTCTCGGTGATCTCTCTGCGTCTTCTTTGCCGATCCCTCTCTGCCTCTTCTCTTGCCGAACCATCAACCATCTTCTCTCGCCATCAATCCATCTCTTCCATTCAGCATGCATCACCATCAATCCAGCAGTGGACACTCTACACAATCGATTTCTTCCACTGCCGCCCAGCCGAGTGACAGTTTGTTGTCAATCGTGCAATGCCCGAATTGTGGGATCAATGTGAAGAGATTTGTAAGCAGTACCACAGCAAATCCACAGAAAATATTCTACAAATGCATAAACTACAAAAAGATACTTAATTTTTTGACAAATGAAATTTAGATTTTATGGATTTCTTGTGCCAGTACATACTGGAACTAAAGGATTACTAGTACCAGTCGGTACCAATAAGGGTTTGAGTTTTAACTGGTAAATATGGTCTGCATATAAGGGTATGTTTATGGATCTGCATATATATCTACATATATGTACATCAATTTTTCAATTCATTAATCCTCTTCTAATTGAGAAATTATATATCTAGATATATGTACATCAATTTTTCAATTCATTAATCCTCTTCTAATTGTGAAATGATGCTGACAAATACTTTGAAGCCCTGTGCCATGTCAGAGAATAGGTAATACTCATTTTTGGTATGGTATGTGTTCATTATACCTACACAGTTCAGAAAAAAGTTAATGGTTCCAAAGTGATACGAGTTGAAATCATACAACACAAAAATGAGAGGTTTTCAGAGTATTCTAGATGTTTTGAAGGTTATATTGTAGAAAAAGTTTCCAAATTTTAGAGAGTCAACGGGAATATTTTCAGGTTTTGGAGGGAGCACAGGAAAATAATTTATTCTATAAATGATTTTCAAAGGGAAATTCAGCGGGTCATGCTGATTGCTAAGCATATGCTAAACATGTATCTTTAGTTATTTACACCAGCTCAGAAAACATTTTAAGAAAATCATCATCTCATTTGTGAATTATTTTATGTTAGGAACTTCTTATTTGGTTACTAGTCATAAGAGATATATACCATTTTGCATGAATGTGCCTTCTTATTTTGCAGAAGACATTTTCGTGTAGGTTCTGGATATGGAAAGAGGACTACAAGATATATCTTCGTGACACTGGAGTTGTGGACATGTGGAGTGATCTCGAGCATGAAGATAATATTCCAATAGCATCTCTCGCTCAATTTGATAATGAGATTAGAAAATTGAAGAACCAAATTGTTGCATTAGAGGAGAAGATAATACTCCTTGTTATAAATGTTGTTGTGATGATTATTATTTTGATTGTAATTATGTACAAGTAGCGTAGAAGTGTTTTAGAAAGATAATAGTAATGAGTAGAGAGTCGTTGGTACAAACTTCTATTTTGTGGTAATGTTTCATTGCTTGTGTATAAATCCTTCTATGAATTTAACTCTGTATTTTGACCCTATGTGGTTTTGTGTACAAGCTTCTATGAATTATTTTGTGGTTGTGGTAATGAATTTAAGCCCCTATGTGATAATGTTCCATTCCTATAACCTGGTATTTTGTGGTAATTGCATTTGCACCTTTTCTTTCTAGAATCAAAGCTGGAATTGAAGATGCAAGTAACTCGACTTCTACGAAATGGGATATCATGACCAGCTTATTGATGCCGTGTCAGTTATTTTTATTCTCAAGCATATCAAATATTACATCTCAAAGGGCAAAGTTTGCTAGCTTAAAGCCAATCCAAAAGAGTTGACAGCTCCATTCTTGACCAAATCAAGTTCAAAACCCAAAAATTTATCAAGTCTGTTTCATGCCTCACGGAGCTTTTACCTCTTAGAGACCGGAAATAATCGATTCACCCTCAAAATAAATTATTTGATTACATAATCATGCTCAGAAAATTACCCGAAATACAAAATAATAGAGTCTCAAATATAATCTTTAAAATAGTAATTCAAGTAAATCCACAGATATCACAACTGAACTCAAATATAGTATCTAAAATCTCAAAGGGCTACAACAAACTTCTAATAAACTTCAATAAACCCGAAATAAATACAAAATAATATTACATTCTTGGATTCTAATAAATTTCACCAAACTGACAAATATTACAATTTTGCAAAATGATCTCTGCCAATTATTAAAATCCAAAAACACTAAGCATTGCTTGATCTTCTTTATCTTCACCTTAGCCATGTCTCACAAGCATTGAAAAGAGTCATGTAATATGCAAATTTGGTAAAAATTCAGATTTGATAAAAAGTTGGTAAAAAATTCAGATCAATCCATTTTTTGTGCAAATTTACAAGACATTTTTACCATGAATATAAAACCTTCTAGTATACCTTTTACCATGAATATTATTACAAGTCTAGTAATAGGTCAGGTCTTTTTTTTTTGTAGAAACCTATCTTAGAAGTTATAAACATGATTTATTACTTCACAGTTCAATGATTTACTATGTCTGATTGGTTTGTATGTGAGTAGTTGCCATAAAACCTTCTAATATACCTTTTAGATGTAGCTTTAATGAAGACTATTAGATGCATCTTACGCTAAGCATTACTTGATCTTCTTTTCCTGAAAATAATCAAAATAAATAGAAAAATCAGAATGACATTTATCTCTTCTTGAATCCATGTCTAGATTGAACCTTTGCTGCAATGGACTTCAGATGAGACAGCTACGCTCCTTTGCTGCGATGAGAAAGAGAAGCTTGGGATAGGCGGGGAGAAGCACCGGAGATTGAGAGAGAAGCAGAAGCATGGGATTGAGGCTAGAGTTCTAATTTCTGAGAAGGGTATTATTGTCTTTATTATTATTATTATTATTATTATTATTTTTTTTTTTTTTTTTTATTTTTAATAGAATAATATAGTATTTGGGGCAAAATTAGAAGTACATCAAGTTTGTAATGACATTGGCATGAATTCAAATTTTGGAGTGGCATTTTTTATAATTAGAAGTTTTGTAGTGGTATGGGCACAAATTTTCCCTAAAAAATTATCACATTTTGATTTTGCTTATATGTGAATCAATAAGTTAAAAAATCAACATCTGAAAATTATTCACATTAGTATACATTTTTACAAGTTCAAGATAACAATCAAAACAAAGTTGAAATGCCATAATTTTTTACACCTAGATAGATAAAATGATATAGTTCATATCCAATGGTTTTATTTTGAATTTTAAGATTTAAATTTTGAGTTATTAAAGTTTTTAAAAATGAAGGCATATGTACATACATGAAATGTGTTTGGAGACCAAGCGTTTGTACTCCAAGTCGTATTTTCATTTTGAAAGTCCAAACAACTGATCCGAACCGTTAGATGTGATCTTCATATTGAAATGTGTTTGGAGACCAAATTTTACATTTTTTAGAATTTTTTTACTATTTATTAAGCATTTTTGAAAATTGCTGTTTTAATGTGAACAATAAAAACAGTAAAATTTTCTGGACTATCGGATCAGCAATTTTCAAAAATACTTCATAAATAGTAAAAAATTCTAAAAAAATGTAAAATTTGGTCTCCAAGCACATTTGAATATGGTGAACAAGATGAACGATTCGGATCGGTTGTTTGAATTTTCAAAATGGCTAAAATGAGCCATGACTCATTTTAGCCCAACTCTCTCTCTCTCTCTATATATATAGGACCCGGCTAAATTACTGCTAGCAGCATTTCAGCAGAGGTGCTGCCGGAGCTATATTTAGCCATGTGATGTTGAAACAATAAATCCAAACCGTTATATGTTTAATCTATATTAAAATCTACTTGGAGACCAAATTTTACATTTTTTAAATTTTTTTTACTATTTATTAACCTAGTTTGAAAACTGTTGTTTTCAATGCTGCAGAAATTTACTGAAGATAACGATTTTCAAATCAGCTTAATAAATAGTAAAAAATTCAAAAAAATGTAAAATTTGGTCTCCAAGTAGATTTTAATATAGATTAAACATCTAATAGTTTGGATTTGTTATTTGAATATCACACGACTAAATATAGCCCCGGTAGCACCTCCGCTGAAATGCTGCCGACAACAATTTAGCTGGACCCTATATGGGCTGAAATACATACGGTCCAAATTTGACTTTTCAAAATCCAAACGGTTGATCCGAACCGTTCATCTTGTTCTCCATATTAATATGTGCTTGGAGACCAAATTTTATATTTTTCTGAATTTTTTTACTATTTATTAAGTATTATACAAAATTGTTGATCCAACGGTGGCTTAACAAAACAGTAAAATTAATAGCCACTATTGGATTAATAATTTTTTAAAATACTTAATAAATATTAAAAAAAAATTCAAATTTGGTATGCAAGCACATATTAATATGGAGAACAAGATGAACGGTTCGGATCGACTGTTTTGGATTTTGAAAAGTCAAATTTGGATCGTATGTATTTCGGCCTATATACATTCGAATGCACATTAGTCACTGTTAGTTTGTAATAATCTAGAAGTTAATAATACAATAAATTATCATAAAGCTTTGTTCATGAATTGAATGTTTATATCATTTTGTTGCCTTGAGTATTATTGCATTTATGAATCATTTCGAGTTCATGACTGAAATTGTGAAACTCCATAATATAGATGATATATACTCTTAATCTTAAAAGGTCACTGACCAAGGTAATTAGCAGGAACACTAATTACCGTTATAAGGTTAGTATGTGGATTAAAAGATGGTTAAGTTTTACAAACCACCTGACACGAGATGTCATTTTAATCATATAGATACATGTTTAAGAAACATGGTATTTGACAGACCCCGAATGAAACATTAAATAGAATTGTGTTCGTGTCATTTATGTTTTCATTCAGTGTCACGTTTTACAGTATGAGGTATTTATCGTTCCCACTGAGAGATATGTATGTGTGATTGTTATCCACTGCTGTCTGTAAAAAGTAGTCATAACGGCAGCATTCCCATATGTATAGCTTAGCTGAGGAAGTGATAGTCTACAAAGAGTACTATTTGTCCCTCGTATTTTATATGAGCTATAGCATCACTGGGCCCCTTGGTAGAGTTAGATTATCTGCATGCGGTATAATTACAAGAGTAATTATATTTGATAATCTACTCAAGATCAAGAAAAGATACAGTTAACAAGGATGACACACATCTACCTTGGAACTCATCTAATAGCTATGAGACAGAAGAACAGACACAAGTAAATTGTTTACTGCATCGTGATATTGTACAGTAAAGCATCATCTGTGTAATTGGATGGTCATGATGTGTTACCAGACGCCACCCATGATTATAGAAGTTAAAACAGTTTTAACTCTGTTTACCAACATAACACAGATCCTATTGGGTCACACCATATAGGAGCTACTCGGAGAATCTTACTGATTAATTATAAATTGATTATAATTAATATTAAGATGGTTATAATTAATTATACGTGATATAATTAAATTATAAATGTCATTTAGAATGACAAGCAGAAACAACGGTTAATTTATAAATGTACACGTTACGTTGTATAAAAGTTACCGAACAACAACCGAAAAGAAATATAATTGTACATGACAATTATATATATTTGATTTGGATTTTAATTTGTTAATTATGGATTTGAATTATGGGTTTAAAAGCCCAAAATCAAAGCCTTTTGCTATTCATGCCTTAATGGGCCAAGGGCAAAATGGTCATTTCACAATGAAGGTGTTTGGAGAACCCTAGTAGTGTCTCCATATGGCATGATAATAGGGCAGTTACAACCCTAATACAACTCTCCAATTTAACTAGTAGTGTCTTTACATGGAAAGTTAATAGGTTATTTGCAAAAGGATTCAACATTCAAAATGAAGGTGTTTGGAGAAGTCTAGTATTGTCTCCATATGACAATATAATAGGGCATTTACAAACGTAATACAACACTGCAATTGATGGTGATTAGAGCACTCTAATAGTGTCTCCAGATGTCAAGATAATCGGGCATTCTCAACCCTAATACAACACTCCAAATTAAGGTGTTTTGAGCACTCCAGTAGTGTCACCAGATGGCAAGATAATAGGGCATTTACAATACTAATACAACACTCTAATAGAAGGTGTTGGGAGCACTCTAGTAGTGTCTCTAGATGGCAAGATAATCGGACATTTACAATCCTAATACAATACTTGAGTTGAAAATGTTTGAAACACTCTAGTTGTCTCTCTAGATGCTAAGATAATAGGGCATTTACAACCCTAATACAATGCTCCAACTGATGCTGTCTAGATCACTCTAGTAGTGTCTCTAGATGACAAGATAATAAGGCTATTACAACCCTAATACAACACTCCATTTGAAGGTGTTTAGAGCATTCTAGTAGTGTATCCAGATAACAAGATAATAGGGAATTTACAACCGTAATACAACACTCCAATTTAAGGTATTTTGAGCACTCTAGTAGTGTCTCCAGATCACAAAATAATAGGGCATTTACAACCCTAATACAACATTCCAGTTGAAGTTGTTTCGAGTACTCCGGTAGTGTCTCCATATGGCAAGATAATTGGGTAATTACAATGCTAATACAACACTCCAGTAACTTGTTTGGAGCACTCTAGTAGTGTCTCTATATGGCAAGATAATAGGCATTCACAACCCTAATACAACACTCCAATTGAAAGTGTTTGGAGAACTCAAGTAGTGTCTCCAGATGGCAAGATAATATGACATTTACAATCCTAATACAACCCTCCAATTGAAGGTTTTTCGAGAACTCTAGTAGTTCTCAAGATGGAAAGATTATAGGGCATTTACAACCCTAAGGCAACAATCCAGTAAAAGGTGTTTAGAGCACACTAGTAGTGTCTCCCGATGACAAAGTCATATGACATTTACAAACCTAATACAACACTCCAATTGAAAGTGTTTAGAGCACTATTGTACTCTCGTTATATGAAACGATAATAGGGCATTTACAACCATAATACAACCCCCCAATTGATGGAGTGTGGAGCACTCTAGTAGTGTCTCTAGATGGCAAGATAATAGGCCGTTGACAACCCTAATACAACACTCCAATTGAGGGTATTTAAAGCACTCTAGTAGTGTCTCCATATTGAAAGATGGTGGGCAATTGCAACATTAATACAACACTCCAATTTGAGGTATTTAGAGCACACTAGTAGTGTCTCTATATGGCAAGTTAATAGTCCATTTACAATAGGATTCAACACTCCAAATCAAGGTGTTTGGAGCATTCCAATAGTGTCACCAGATGGCAACATAATATGGTAATTGCAATACTAATACAAGACTCCAATAGAAGGTGTTTAGAGCACTCTAGTAGTGTCTCGAGATGGCAAGATAATAGGGCGTTTACAACCCTAATACTACAGTCCATTTGAAGGTGTTTGGAGCACTCTAGTAGTGTATCTAGATAACTATATAATAGGGCATTTAAAACCGTAACAGAACACACCAATTTAAGGTATTCGGATAGTGTCTCTAGATGCCAAAATAATAGGGCATTTACAACCTTAATACAAGACTCCAGTTGATGGTGTTTGGAGCACTCTAGTAGCGTCTCTAGATGGCAAGATAATAGGACATTTACAACTCTAATACAACAATCCAATTGAAGGCATTTGCACACTCTAGTAGAGCCTCTATATGACAAGGTAATTGGGCATCTACAACCTTAGTACAACACTCCAATTGAAGGTGTTTGGAGCACTCTAGTTGTGTGTCTCTAGATGACACGATAATTGGGCATTTACAACTCCAATATAACACTCCAATTGAAGGTGTTCGGAGCACTCTAGTCGTGTCTCTATATGACAAGATAATATGACATTTACAACCCTCATGCAATACTCCAGTTGAAAGTGTTTGGAGCACTCAAGTCATGTCTCTCTATGACAAGATAATAGGGCATTTACCACCCTAATACAACACTCCAATTGAAGGTGTCTAGAGTACTCTAGTAGTGTCTTTATATGGAAAGATAATAGGGCATTTAGAACCCTAATAATACTACACCCCAATAGAAGGTGTTTGGAGCACTCCAGATGGCAAGATAATATGACATTTACAACCGTAATACAACACCTCAATTGAAGGTTTTCGAGCACTCTAGTAGTGTCTCTAGATAACAAGATAACATGGCATTTACAATCCTAGGACAACACCCCAATTGAAAGTGTTTGAAGCACACTAGTTGTGCCTCCAGATGACAAGATAATAGGGCATTTACAACTCCAATACAACACTCCAATTGAAGGTGTTTGGAGCACTCTGGTGGTGTCTCCAGATAACAAGATAATAGGGCATTTACAACCCTAATACTACACTCCAATTGAATGTATTTAGAGCACACTAATAGTGTCTCCAGAAGGTAAGGTAATAGGGCATTTACTAGTTTTATACAACAATCCAACTGAAGGTGTTTGAAGCACTCTAGAAATAACTTTATATGACAAGATAAAAGGGCATTTCTAACCGTAATGCAACTCCTGTTGAAGGTGGTTGGAGCATTGTAGTAGTGTCTCAGGATGACAAGATAATAAGGCATTTACAACCCAAATACAACACTCCAGTTGAAAGTATTTGGAGCACACTTATAGTGTCTCCAGATAGCAAGATAAAAGGACATGTAGCCCGAGTACAACACTCCAATTGAAGATGCTTAGAGCACTCTAGTAGTGTCTTTATATGGCAAGATAAGAGGGCATTTACTACCCTAATACAACACTCCAATTGATGTTATTTGGAGCACTCTAGTCGTGTATCTATATGACAAGATAATAGGGCATTTACAACACTCATACAACACTCCAGTTGAAGGTGTTTGGAGCACTCTAGTAGTGTTTCCATATGACAAGCTAATAGGACATTTGCAACCTTCATACAACACTTCAATTGATGGTGTTTGGATCACTCTAGAAGTGTCTCTATATGACAAGATAATGGGGCATTTACAACTCTAATACAACACTCCAATTGAAGGTGTTTGGAGCACTCTAGTAGTGTTTCCAGATGACAAGATAATAGAGCATTTACAACCTTAATACAACACTCCAATTGAAGGTGTTTGGAGAACTCTACTAGTGTCTCTATATAACAAGACAATAGGGCATTTACAAACTTAGTACAATAGTCCAATTGAAGGTGTTTGGAGCACTCTAGTAGTGTCTCCAGATGGCAATATAATATTTACAACTCTCATACAACACTTCAGTAAAAGGTGTTTGGAACACTCTAGTAGTGTATCAAGGTAATAAAATAATTAGCCATTTACAATCGTAATATAGCACTCAAATGGAAAGTGTTTGGAGCACTACTATAGTATCTCTGTATTAAATGATAATAGGGAATTTACAAGCCTAATACAACACTCATATTGATGGTGTTTAGGGCAGTCTAGTAGTGTCTCCAGATAGCAAGATAATAGGGCATTGACAACCCTAATACAACACTCCAATTAAAGGTGTTTGGAGAAGTCTAGTAGTGTCTCTAGATTGCAAGATAATAGGGCATTTGCAACCCTAATACAGCACTCGAATTGAAGGTGTTAGGAGGACTCTAATAGTGTCTCCAGATAGCAAGATAACAGGGCAGTTACAACCCTAATATAACTCTCCAATTGAAGGTGTTTGGAGTACTCTAGAAGTGTCTCTAGATGACAAGATAATAGGGCATTCTCAACCATAAAACAACACTCCAATTGAAGGTATTTGGAGCACTCTAGTAGAGCCTCTATATGACAAGATAATTGAGCATTTACAACCCTAGAACAACACTCCAATTGAAGGTGTTCATAAAACTCTAGTCGTGTCTCTATATGACAACATAATAAGGCATTTATAACTCTCATACAACACTCCAATTGAAGGTGTTTCGAGCACTCAAGTCGTGTCTCTATATGAGAAGATAATAGGGCATTTTGAAACTTAATACAACACTCCAATTGAAGGTGTTTGGGGCACTCTAGTAGTGTCTCCAGATGACAAGATAATTGGGTATTTACAACCCTAATACAACACTCCAATTGTAAGTATTTTGGAGCACACTAATAGTGTCTCTGGATGGCAAGATAATAGGGCATGTACAACTCTGATACTACACTCCAATTAAAGGTGTTTGGAGCTTTGTAGTAGTGTCTCTATATGACAAGAAAATAAGGCACTTACAACCCTAATAAAACACTCCAATTGAAGGTGTTTAGAGCACTCTAGTAGTGTCTTTATATGGCAAGATAATAGAGCATTTACAACCTTAATACAACACTCCAATAGAAGATGTTTGGAGCACTCTTATATTGTCTCCAGATAGCAAGATAATATGGCATTTACAACCCTAATATAACAATTCAATTGAAGATGTGTCGAGCACTCTAGTAGTGTCTCCAGATTGCAAGATAATAGGGAATTTGCAACCCTAATACAATATTCCAATTGAAGGTGTTAGGAGGACTCTAATAGTTTCTCCAGATGACAAGATAATAGGGCAGTTACAACGCTAATACAATTCTCCAATTGAAGGTGCTTGGAGCACTCTAGAAGTGTCTCTAGATGGCAACATAATAGGCATTCTCAACCCTAATACACCACTCGAATTGAAGGTGTTTGGAGCACCCTTGTACTGTCTCCAGATGGCAAGATAATAGGGTATTTACAACTGTAATACAACAATCCAATTGAAGGTGTTTGGAGCACTCTAGTAGAGCCTCTATATGACAAGATAATTGAGCATTTACAAACCTAGTATGACACTCCTGTTGTTCGTACAATAATCTTTTACGTCTATTTGACTAATTTGCAAAAACATACAATTATTGAATTTTACAATTTCTTCTATTTTGAGAATATGTAGGTCCAAGAAGAGTAAGAACTGTTGAATAATAAGCTTGGACTGAAGAAATCATGAAGACCTTTATCAAGAATACATATTGTAAAATCAAATGCTTGGTAAAGTATGTGTGAGGTTGATTAAATTGAGATAAAACGTTATGAACGTTTTTAAAACGTTGGTAACGTTTTAAAATAATAAGAAGCCTCAAAAGAATCAAGTTATAACGTTATAACGTTATACAACCGTTATAACGTTTGTAAAACGTTACAACGGTTATAAAACGTTATGTAACGTTTTCTAAGCTGTCAGAGAATTAAAACCCTAAATCGTATTTGAATAAAACGTTGGTAACGTTTGATAAAACGTTGGTAACGTTTTATATCAAACAGCTCATTTTTGAGCTGCCACTATAAATAGATTGAAGGGATCACTTTCAAATCTATCTCAGCCGACCCTAATCATTTCTAAAGCGATTTTCTGAGAGCTTAGCCTACTCCATTGTTGTGAGAGCTTAAAACTTCAAAATCCCTCAAGCAACCTCAAACCTACTTCACTAATCTTGATCTAGATTAGGTTAGAGTAATCTATTGAGTGTTTCTCTTGTTCTTGAGTAGCTTGTGTGACTTCCCTTGTTTGTAAGGGCTTGCCGGCTCAAACCTCGAGTTGCTCGTGTGACTTCCCTTGGTTGTAAGGGCTCGCCGGCACTCATCTCTCGTTGGTCGTGACTTCCCATTTTGTAAGGGCTCACGGTTCACAATTGTAATCCTTTCATATTGGGTAATAGAAAGGCGCACCTAGAAAGAGGTTGCGACGCCCCGGAGACGTAGGCCATTGTTTTGCCGAACTCCGTTATCATCCCGCGTGTCAATTTCTCTAAACTCATCTATTTACTTTCAATTGCAATTTATTTTCAGTTTTTGTTCAATTAGAGGTGCCCCTAAGTGCAACAAAGTGGTATCAGAGCAAGTTACTCGAATTAAGACACACTTAATTAGAGTTAGATCAACTTGTCAAAATGGCACCCTATAGACCCGTGAAGGAACCCCTAATTTTTGGCAATTCGACCAAAAATTTTATGCATTGGAAGAAAACCATGATCAATTATCTAAATATTCTTGAGTTATGGGATGTGGTTAACAAGGGGTATACACCAATATTCACTACCACTACCACCAACATTAAAATCGAGACTCCCGAATCCAAACAAACCAAGAAAGACAATGATCTTGCAATTAATGTCATAATTAACTTGGTTAGTGAATCGGTTGCCTTAATCTTTGGTAGCTCTTCAACCGCAAAAGAAATGTGGGATGCTCTTGTAAATCGGTATGAGGGAAATACCCAAATTAAACGAACCAAATTAACCGGTTTAGAAGCCAAATTTGAAACCTTTAAGGTTGAAGATGGCGAAAGCATTGAGGATATGTATAATAGACTTATGCATATCCAAAATGAATTTACCGAATTGGGAGAACCGCTTTCTAACAATAAAATTGTAGGGAAGCTATTGAGGATTATGCTCATGAGAGACAAATGGTCCGGCTTGGTGAGTGCGCTAGAAGCAATCCAAGGCACACATGACTCACTCACACCGGATGACCTCTATGCACACTTACGAAGCTTCGAAGAGAAACTTCGGCAATCCGGAAACCCAAAGCAAAGTTCAAAATTCAAAACCATGGCCTTTCCGGCTCAAAACCGAAAACCTTCTAGCTCATCAAACACTTGTCTCTCAAATGATCAATTTATAAATAAAATTGATCATGAAACCTCCAAAAACACCCTTCTCCTATCCAAAATGTTTCAAGACATGCTAGATCTCGAAAGAAATTACAACAAGGAACGAGAAGAGAAGAACAAAAGAGTGATGTGCTTCGCATGTCATAGAAAAGGGCACACCACTCAAACTTGCTTCAAATTGGACGGGTACAAGGCCAAGAAAAAGGCTAAAGCCTTGCAAGCTTTATTCTCGAATGAGAGCGAGGTGGAGCAATCCGACACGGAGTCGGAAAATGAACAAGAGACAAACCTTGCATTGATGGCAAGTGTAGATGAAGGTCTCTCGGCAATTGATGTCGACTCGATTATTGCAAGCAAAAATATCACCGATGAGACCACCATTGAATTCCTTAAAGACCTTGTCAAATCAAGAAACATCAATAAGGAAGGTGATGAAATTGAAGCCTCAATTAGCTTCGCAAATGAGGTACATTCAACTCTTAGTCTTGATGGTTATGAGACCGAACAAGAATTTGTAAATGAAGGTGGTGAAGAATATAGTGGAGAAATTGATATTGAAAATTGTATACTTACAAATGAGACCAACCATGACTTGTGTACCAATCGGTTAGAAACCAATGATGCAAGCACTTTCACAAATAAAACCCTAATGCACGATGCTAATGAATCTAGGTTGCGATCTCTCATTGATGATTCAAATAGAACCTTGGTTGAAAAGGAAGGTATTATCCAAAAATTAATTGCTAAAAATGATATGTTAGAACTTGAAAATAAAAAATTAAAAGCATCGCACATAGGTGAAATAGGCATATTAAAGGTTAAAGTTCAAACCTTAGAGACCGAAAATAGGGCATTAAGGTCTCCTAGTGAATTTTCAAATGTCACTAGTCTAGATCCTTATTATGTGGATAGTTTGATCAATGGGCAATCTTATCGCAAAATGGATAAAATTGGTCTTGGATTCGAGAAGGGTCAATCCTCATTCGAATCTAACCACATACAAGGCCCGAAAGGAAAAGGGGAACATATACAAACTTCAAACTCCAAAAATTGTAAACTTAAGTTTAATTGTGATAAGTATTCCACTTATCAATTTTTTACCAAAAAGGGTAATAATTCCTTACAAAAGGAGTCAAACAAAGGGAATACCTCTCAAACCTCAAATGCTAAACAAAATCATGCATTTAGGTATAAGTATAATCATAAAAATTATAAGAACAAAAATTTTCAAAATAGTGATAGGAACACATTTAATCCAAAATGGTCAAACAAAACTTATTTCAAAGGACCGGATGGATGGTTTTATGAACTCAAAAATAAAAATGTTTTACAAAATCAAACTCAAAGAAATGGTTTAACAAAAGATGTTCTCCAACATCACAATAGAATTGAGTCTAACAACACCAAAAGTGTCACATCTAGAGTTACAAATATGTCATTTGTTAATCCAAAGAACAAAATTCATGAAGTGAAAACAAAATATCATGCCACTTTCAAACAAGGTTCTATTGCTCAAAAGCCATCAATTACATTTTGTAATTATTGTTGCAAAATTGGTCATACCTCCTTAGAGTGTAGGTTTAGGAATGGAGACAACAACCCAAATGTTGTTTGGATTCCTAAAGCTAAACTAGTTTAAATTCATACAAAATCTCCCCTAATTTATTCAAATTGCTAAAAACAAAGGGGGAGATTAAACAAGGTAGGAGTGTTTGATTAAATCTTGTAATGAATACTTTGATCATTGATAGTTGTTGTATACAAATTTTATGGATTATCCAAACTCTGAATGATTATGAAATTCGCTTCCGCAACATACCAATTATGTATGACAATACTAGTGCCATAATGATATCCAAAAATCCGGTGCTTCATTCTAGAACCAAGCACATAGAGATAAGACATCATTTTATTAGGGATCATATAGAAAAAGGTGAAATTGAACTCATACATATCAACACCAAAGAACAAATTGCCATATATTCACAAAACCCCCAAATACTCAACAACACAATGAATTACGATATAAATTAGGCATGCTTGAACTTAGAAAATAGACATATTCATAACTTATTTCAAAATAACCATTTGCAATCAAAATAGTTCATTTAAAGAATGTTTTACAGAAATAAAACGTTATAACGTTTTTGAAAACGTTGGTGACGTTTTGTGAAACTTCAAAAGTCCGAAAGCACCATAAAAACGTTACACAACGTTTCTGCAACCGTTGTAACGTTTTTACTTCTAATACTTAGCCAAAATTCTGAGATAAACTACACCATAAACGTTGTAACGTTTTGGAAAACGTTGTAACGTTTTGGAAAACGTTGGTAACGATTTATGAAACTTCAAAAGTCCGAAAGGTGCACCAAAACGTTACACAAACGTTTAAAAAACGTTTCAACGTTTTAGAAACGTCACGACGTTTCTATAAACGTTGCAACGTTTTTCTGACAAGGGACTAACATTGTAAAAGTTTCATACAAAACGTTGGTAACGTTTTGAAAGCGTTACAACGGTTATCTGACAAGGGATCAAAATTGCAAAAGTACAAATGAAAACGTTGTAACGGTTTCCAAACGTTGGTAACGTTTTGTGAGGCTTCAAAAGTCCGAGAGCTTCACAAAAACGTTACACATACATTATAACGTTTTAGGTAAAAACACAGTATTCTCACCAAACGTTGGCTAGTGTTCATTGTTATGTGCATTATGATATATATGAATCAATTTGTCAAATTGACAATCATTTTTATTGCTAATTGAAATGAACTTGTAAATTGTCGTATAAAATGCTAGAGTAATCCCTCAATTTTATTTCATTTGGGCTTTATCGGTATCATATTACTAAATTGAGGGGGAGTGCATAATTTGAGGGGGAGCACTGAAAATTAGTGCTAATTTTTCCACCCTTTCGTCGATTTCCAAAAGGGGGAGAAGTTGGTACAAATGGATTGAATGCAAAATCAAAATTGGATAAACTAATTTTTCTAAAAATTTTCGATTTATGCACTTACTCACATTGTATGTTTTTGCAAATCGCCAAAAGGGGGAGATTGTTGTTCGTACAATAATCTTTTACGTCTATTTGACTAATTTGCAAAAACATACAATTATTGAATTTTACAATTTCTTCTATTTTGAGAATATGTAGGTCCAAGAAGAGTAAGAACTGTTGAATAATAAGCTTGGACTGAAGAAATCATGAAGACCTTTATCAAGAATACATATTGTAAAATCAAATGCTTGGTAAAGTATGTGTGAGGTTGATTAAATTGAGATAAAACGTTATGAACGTTTTTAAAACGTTGGTAACGTTTTAAAATAATAAGAAGCCTCAAAAGAATCAAGTTATAACGTTATAACGTTATACAACCGTTATAACGTTTGTAAAACGTTACAACGGTTATAAAACGTTATGTAACGTTTTCTAAGCTGTCAGAGAATTAAAACCCTAAATCGTATTTGAATAAAACGTTGGTAACGTTTGATAAAACGTTGGTAACGTTTTATATCAAACAGCTCATTTTTGAGCTGCCACTATAAATAGATTGAAGGGATCACTTTCAAATCTATCTCAGCCGACCCTAATCATTTCTAAAGCGATTTTCTGAGAGCTTAGCCTACTCCATTGTTGTGAGAGCTTAAAACTTCAAAATCCCTCAAGCAACCTCAAACCTACTTCACTAATCTTGATCTAGATTAGGTTAGAGTAATCTATTGAGTGTTTCTCTTGTTCTTGAGTAGCTTGTGTGACTTCCCTTGTTTGTAAGGGCTTGCCGGCTCAAACCTCGAGTTGCTCGTGTGACTTCCCTTGGTTGTAAGGGCTCGCCGGCACTCATCTCTCGTTGGTCGTGACTTCCCATTTTGTAAGGGCTCACGGTTCACAATTGTAATCCTTTCATATTGGGTAATAGAAAGGCGCACCTAGAAAGAGGTTGCGACGCCCCGGAGACGTAGGCCATTGTTTTGCCGAACTCCGTTATCATCCCGCGTGTCAATTTCTCTAAACTCATCTATTTACTTTCAATTGCAATTTATTTTCAGTTTTTGTTCAATTAGAGGTGCCCCTAAGTGCAACAACTCCAATTGAAGGTGTTCGGATCACTCTAGTCATGTCTGTATATGACAAGATAATAGGGCATTCACAACCCTAATATAATACTCTAGTGGAAGGTGTTTGGAGCACTCAAGTCGTGTCTCTATATGACAAGATAATAGGGCATTTACACCCCTAATACAACAATCCAATTGACGGTGTTTAGAGCACTCTAGTAGTGTCTTTATATGGTAGGATAGTAGGGCATTTAAAACCCTAATACAACACTCCAATAGAAGGTGTTTGGAGCACTTTAGTAGTGTCTCTATATAACAAGATAATAGGGCATTTACAACCCTCATACAATACTCCAGTTGAAGGTGTTTGGAGTACTCTAGTCGTGTCTCTATATGACAAGATAATAGGACATTTACAACCCTCATACAACACTCCTGATGAAGGTGTTTGGAGCACGCTAGTAGTGTCTCCAGATGGCAAGATAATAGGGCATTTGCAGCCCATTTACAACTCTCCAATTAAAGGTGTTTAGAGCATTCTAGTAATGTCTTTATATGGCAAGATAAGAGTGCATTTATAACCCTAATACAACACTACAATAGAAGGTGTTTGGAGCACTCTTGTAGTGACTCTATATGACAAGATAATAGGGCATTTACAACTCTAATACAACAATCCAATTGAAGGTGTTTGGACCAATCTAGAAGTGCCTCTATATGAAAAGATAATTGGGCATTTACAACGCTAGTACAACATTCCAATTCAGGGTGTTTGGAGCACTCAAGTACTGTCTCCAGATGGCAAGATAACATGACATTTACAACCCTAATACAACACTCCAATTGAAAGTGTTTGGAGCACCCTAGTTGTGCCTCCAGATGACAAGATAACAGGGCATTTACAACTCCAACACAACAATCCAATTTATGGTATTTGGAGCACTCTAGTCGTGTCTCTATATAACAAGATAGTAAGGCATTTACAACGCTCATACAACACTCCAGTTGAAGGTGTTTGGATCACTCTAGTAGTGTTTCCAGATGACAAGATAATAGGGCATTTACAACCTCAATACAACACTCCAATTGATGGTGTTTGGATCACTCTAGTAGTATCTCTATGTAACATGA
The DNA here is from genome assembly GCA_033356055.1 of Carex pumila. Taxonomy (NCBI): domain Eukaryota; kingdom Viridiplantae; phylum Streptophyta; class Magnoliopsida; order Poales; family Cyperaceae; genus Carex; species Carex pumila. Next base: position 293,317 of record JARJHM010000243.1, read on the forward strand.
TAATGGTGCATTTACAACCCTAATACAAACACTCCAGTTGAAGGTGTTTGGAGCACACTAGTAGTGTCTCCTGATGGCAAGATAATAGGGCATTTACAATCTTAATACAACACTACAATTGAAGGTGTTTTGAGAACTTTAGTAATGTATCGAAATAACAAGATAATAGGGCATTTACAACCCTAATACAACACTCCAATAGAAGGTGTTTGGAGAACTCTAGTAATGCCTCTATATGACAAGATAATAGGGCTTTTACAACCCTCATAAAACATTCCTGTTGAAGGTGTTTGGAGCACTCTAGTTGTGTCTCTAATTGACAAGATCGTAAGGCAACAACCCAAATAAAACAACACTCCAATAGAAGATGTTTCGAGCACTCTAGTAGTGTCTCGAGATGGCAAGGTAATAGGGGATTTACAACCCTAATACAACACACCAATTGAGGTTATTTAAATCACTATTATAGGGTCTCCAGATTGCAAGATAATAGGGCATTTGCAACACTAATACAACACTCCAATTGATGGTGTTAGGAGGACTCTAATAGTTTCTCCAGATGACAAGATAATAGGGAATTCTCAACCCTAATACAACACTACAATTGAAGGTGTTTGGAGCACTCTTGTAGTATCTCCAGATGTCAAGATAATTGGGCACTTACAACTCTAATACAACAATCCAATTGAAGGTGTTTGAAGCACTCTAGTAGATCCTCTATATGACAAGATAATTGGGCATTTACAACCCTAGCACAACACTCCAATTAAAGGTGTACGGAGAACTTTAGTCGTGTCTCTATATGACAAGATAATAGGGCATTTACAACCCTCATACAACACTCCAGTTGAAGGTGTTTGGAGCACTCAAGTCGTGTCTCAATATGACAAGATAATAGGACATTTACAACCTTAAATACAACACTCCAATTGAAAGAGTATGGAGCACTCTAGTAGTGTCTCCAGATGACAAGATAACAGGGCATTTACAACCCTGATACAACACTCCACTTGTAAGTATTTGGATCACTCTAGTAGTGTCTCCAGATAGCAAGATAACAGGGCATTTGCAACCCTAATACAATATTACAATTGAAGGTGTTTGGAGCACTATAGTAGTGGCTCTATAAAATAAGATAATAGGGCATTTACAACCCTAATACAACACTCCAATTGAAGGAGTTTCGAGCACTATAGTAGTGTCTCCAGATGGCAAGATAATAGGGCATTTACAACCCTAATATAACACTCCAATTGAAGGTGTTTAGAGTACTCTAGTAGTGTCTTTACATAGGAAGACAAGAGGGCATTTACAGCCCTAATACAACACTACAATAAACGGTGTTTGGAGCACTCTTGTAGTGTCTCAAGATAGCAAGATAATAGAGGCCATTTACAAATCTAATACAACAATCCAATTGAAGGTGTTTGGAGCAGTTTAGTATTCCACTATATAACAAGATAATTTGGCATTTACAACCCTAGTACAACACTCCAGTTGAAAGTGTTTGGAGCACTCTAGTTGTGTCTCAAAATTACAAGATAATAGGCCATTTACAACTGTAATACAACACTTCAATTGAAGGTGTTTGGAGCACTGTAGTAGTGTCTCTAGATGGCAAGAAAATTGGGCATTTACAACCCTAATACAACACTTTAATTGAAGGTGTTTGGAGCACTCTAGTAGTGTATCAAGATGGCAAGATAATAGGGCATTTACAACCCTAATACAACACTCCAATTGAAAGTGTTTGCAGCACTCTAGTTGTACCTTTATATGGCAAGGTAATTGGGCGTTTACAACCCTAATAGAAGACTCCAAATGCAGGTATTTTGAGCAGTCTAGTAGTGTCTCCTTATGGCAAGATAATTGATCATTTCCAACCCTAATACAACACTCCAATAGAAGGTGTTTGGAGGAATCTAATAGGGTCTCCATATGGCAAGATAATAAGGTATTTATAACCCAAATACAACACTCCAATTGAAGGTGGTTGGAACACTCTAATAGTCTCCCCAGATGACAAGATAATAGTTCATTTGCAACCCTAATACAACACTACAATTGAAGGTGTTTAGAGCACTCTAGTAGTGTCTACCGATGGCAAATTAATAGGGCATTTACAACTCTAATACAACACTCACTCTAATACTGTCTCTAGATGCAAGATAATAGGGCATTTACAACCCCAATACAAAACTCCAATTGAAGGTCTTAGGAGCAATGTAGTAGTGTTTCTATATGACAAGATAATAGGCATTTACAACCCTCATACAAGACTGGTTGAAGGTGTTTACAGCACTTTAGTAATTTCTCCAGATGGCAAGATAGTAGGCCATTTACAACCCTAATACAGAACTCTATTTGAAGGTGTTTGGAGCACTCTAGTAGTGTCTCTAGTTGGCAAGATAATAGGGCATTTTCAACTCTAATACAACAATCCAATTGAAGTTGTTTGGAGCACTCTAGTAGTGCCCTATATGACAAGATAATAAGGGATTTACAACACTAAAACAATGCTCCAATTAATATTGTTTGGAGCACACTAATAGTGTCTCCAGATGGCAAGATAATATGGCATTTACAACCCTAATACAACACTCCAATTGAAGGTGTTTATGTCACTCTAGTAGTGCCTTTATATGGCAAGATAGTAGGGCATTTACAAACCTAATACAACACTCCAATAGAAGGTGTTTGGAGCAATCTAGTAGTGTCTCCAGATGGCAAGATAATAGGGTTTTTGCAATCCGAATACAACACTCCAATTGAAGGTGGTTGGAATACTCTAAAACTCTCTAGATAACAGGATAATAGTTCATTTGCAACCGTAATACAATATTACAATTGAAGGTGTTTAGAGCACTCTAATAGTGTCTTATGATGGCAAGATAATAGGGCATTTACAACTCTAATACAACACTCACTCTAATAGTGTCTCTAAATGCAAGATAATAGGGCATTTACAACTCCAACACAACACTCTAATTGAAGGTCTTAGGAGCACTGTAGTAGTGTTTCTATATGACAAGATAATAGGCATTTACAACCCTCATACAAGACTATAGTTGAAGGTGTTTACAGCACTTTAGTAGTCTCAAGATGGCAAGATAGTAGGCCATTTACAACCTAATACAACACTCTATTTGAAGTTGTTTGGAGCACTCTAGTAGTGCCTCTATTTGACAAGATTACTGGGGAATTACAACCCTAAAACAATGCTCCAATTGATATTGTTTGGAGCACACTATTAGTGTCTCTAGATGCAAGATAATAGGGCACTTACAACCCCAATACAACACTCCATTTGAAGGTATTTATAGCACTATAGTGTATCATTATATGACAAGATAATAGGGCATTTACAACCCTAATACAAGATTCCAATTGAAGGTGTTTTGAGCAGACTAGTAATGTCTCCAAATGACAAAATAATTGGGCATTTGCAACCCTAATACAACAATGCAATTGAAGGTGTTTGGAGCACTCTAGTAGTGTCTCTAGATAGCAAGATAATAGGGCATTTATAACCCTAATACAACACTCCAATTGAAGGTGTTTATGGCACTCTAGTAGTGTCTTTATATGGCAAGATAATAAGGCATTTACAAACCTAATACAACACTCCAATAGAAGGTGTTTGGAGCAATCTAGTAGTATCTCCAGATGGCAAGATAATAGGGTTTTTACAATCCGAATACAACACTCCAATTGAAGGTGGTTGGAACACTCTAAAACTCTCTCCAGATAATAGGATAATAGTTCATTTGCAACCCTAATACAACACTACAATTGAAGGTGTTTGGAGCACTCTAGTAGTGTGTGCCAATGGCAAGATAATAGGGCATTTGCAACTCTAATACAACACTCACTCTAATAGTGTCTCTAGATGCAAGATATAGGGCATTTACAACCCCAACACAACACTCCAATTGAAGGTCTTAGAAGCACTGTAGTGGTGTTTATATATGACAAGATAATAGGTATTTACAACCCTCATACAACACTCCAGTTAAAGGTGTTTACAACACTTTAGTAGTGTCTCCAAATGGCAAGATAATAGGTTATTTACATAATACAAAACTCCAATTGAAGTAGTGTCTATAGATGGCAAGATAAAAGGGGCATTTAAAACTCTAATACAATACTCTAATTGAAGGTGTTTGGGGTACTATAGTAGTGTCTCCAGATGGCAACATAATAGGGCTTTTACAACTGTAATACAACACTTCAATTGATGGTGTTTCGAGCACTCTAGTAGTACGTCGAGATGACAAGATAATAGGGCTTTTACAACCCTAATACAACACTACAATTGAAGGTGTTTGGAGAACTCTAGTAGTGTCTCCAGATTGAAAAATAATTGGACATTTACATCCCTAATACAACATTCCAGTTGAAGGTGTTTCAAGCACTCCAATAGTGTCTCCATATGACAAGATAATTGGGTAATTATAATGCTAATACAACACTCCAATTGAAAGTGTTTGAAGCACTCTAGTAGTGGTTCTAGATGGCAAGATAATATGAAATTTACAACCCTAATACAACTCTCCAATTGAAAGTGTTTGGAGCACTCTAGCAATGTCTCTATATGGCAAGTTAATAGGTCATTTACAATAGGATTCAACACTCAAAATGAAGGTGTTTGGAGAACTCTAGTAGTGTCTCGATATGACAATATAGTAGGGCATTTATAACCCTAATACAATACTTTAACTGAAGGTATTTGTAGCACTAGTAGTGTCTACAGATGGCAAGATAAAAGAGGCATTTAAAACCCTAATACAATAGTCCAATTGAAGGTGTTTGGGGCACTATAGTAGTGTGTCAAGATGGCAACACAATAAGGCTTTTACAACCTTAATACAACGCTTCAATTGATGGTGTTTGGAGCACTCTAGTAGTGCGTCGAGATGACAAGATAATAGGGCATTTACAACCCTAATATAATACTCCAATTGAAGGTGTTTAGAGCACTCTTGTAGTGTCTCCAGATGGACAATACTCCAATTGAAGATGTTTGGAGCACTCTAATAGTTTATCTGGATAGCAAGATAATAGGGTATTTGCAACTCTAATACAACACTTCAATTGAAGATGTTTGAAGCACTCTAGTAGTGTTTCCAAATGACAAGATAATAGAATATTTATAACCCTAATACAATACTCCAATTAAAGATGTTTGGAGCACTGTATTCTATTATTTTTCGTTTGTATAATATATATAAAATATAGATGACATTTAAAGTGTGGGATCTTTATTTACGATAATTATTGTTAATTTAATGCATTTCTACTCCAATTTATATGATTTTGTTGATTGTTTTAGTATATGTAAGCAACTGCATGATGTGCTTGTAGCGTCCTCCATCGATAACATAAAATTTGCATTTAATACAACTATTATGAAGTAATTGAAATTAATTTTATTCTTTAATTTCAGAACTTCTACATTTATGTAATTGATTAGCAATTACTTTTAATATAAGAACAATGAATTTGATTGGCTGTGAGAGAGTGAAAGTAGAAAAAAACTTTCATTGAGTGAAAAATTTTAAAATTTATAATTGCATTGCATCTATAAAAATAAAATTTAAAATACCAACTATAATTTTTCAATTCAATTTGTATGAAAATGCTATATTATTACGAAAGTTATGCTCTATGTGTTATAGCGGTTGGTTAATCATTTGACCGGTAACATATTTTCTCTAATATTGTGCATGATTTTCTTCTGTTCAAAATTGTTAATCGTGTTTACTTTGGGAGTCCAACAATAGTATATTCAGCAATAGATTGATAATGGCAGATTGGTGCTATTATATCAAAGCATTCCATAATTCTAAATTATCAATAATGAATTGACAATACTGATAAGCCTATATTTTATATACATTTTTGGTAGGATTTGGTCTTTAAAACTATCTCCTTTTATTAGTTTAAGGTCATTTTGTTTAGATATCACACTAAGTTCGAGATACTGCTATATTTTGATGTGTTTTCAGGTATTAGAAGCAAAGAGGAACAATTTGGAGCAAGTCCGAACGCGATCGGAACCTAGACAGCACGTAGAGGCAAGAATCAGAGGAAAATTTCGACCTGCAATTCCAGAACTACTTGGAGCAGCTCACTGCCACTTTTTTGCACCATTATTGCGACCCGCAATTTCCATGATTGCGACCCGAAATTTCTTCACAGCCTCTGATTTTTGGGCTGCTAAAGGCCCAGAACGATAGGTATAGAGGGGGGCTCTTGGAGAGAAAGGGGGAGGCCGCCATTTTCACACTTCACCACAGCTGGGAACCATCTCAAGAGCTAGGGTTTCTGATCTAGGGCGATTTGGAGAAGGAGAGCTTGAGGGAGAAGAGATTCGTGCTTGGATTTGTATTCTCTACTCTATTTTCCTTTCTCTAAACTTTGGTAACCAATTGTTTATCTTATTTGTGACTATTTGCGCCCCTATGAGAGGCTAATCTCCTCTCTAGGGGCGATGACATGTAAAACTCGAAACTAGGTACACTCTATTTGACTCGATTTGTGGTTTTTATTGACTATTAGCAATTTACTCTTTTAATACTTGATTTATACATGGATTGGGTGGTTTAACCTTACTCCTCCGATACATGGATTTAGGGATTTATCCAATGAGTAAAGAATAGGTAATTATGACGAAGTACTTAACCGAGAAGTCCGAAGTACCCTAAAAGTACGATATTAGCCCGCGAAGTACTTAACCGTGAAGCGCATGCTATTATCAATGACTGAAAATCACTTGTGTTAACTCCCTGAACAAAAAGAGTAAAGAACAGGTTATTAGGACAAAGTACTTAACCGAGAAGTCTGAAATAACCTAAAAGTAAGATAATAGCCTGTGAAGTACTTAACCGTGAAGTGTAAGCTATTATCACTTTAAACATGATGCCCACATATGCTTTAGAAACACCAATCGAGTAAATTGAGACCCTAGTGGATAGGAATGCCAAAGCCCCTAGAACTCCCGCACTTGAATCCGACCCAAGACATTTGTTGCTTGCTCATTTCAATTTAATTAGATTTAGAAACCAACCCAATCTCTGATAGTCTAGCTTAGTGAATTGGTGAGAACCAGTACTTTACGAGTTGTCCCTGTGGATTCGACACCCGAACTACTACTTGACAAGGTTGTATGCTTGCAACCAAATTAGTTGTATTAGGGTTCATTATTAGCTATAGAAAAATATCATCAAATACTAAAAAGCAACAATAGTTATCGACACGTCATGTTTGATCTCGATGTGACCAATTGTATCGGAGTTATTTGTGTGTCATGATCATTTTTTGTAATCTGTTTTGGCCCTTTTTTAGAATTGAAAAGTCCACCAAATCAGTCCAAAAGCACTATTAATGAGAAACTTTATTATTTTTACATAATTTTATAGAAATTTATAGACCTGGACCAACTTTATTGTTTCTTAATATGTAAAATAATATTATTTTGTTGTTTTTTATTATGTAAGAATATAATATTTTTATGTTTATTATTATATTAATTATTTTTTATCTACTATCTAATTAGTTAATTAATTTAAACTCAATAAGTTATTTTAATCTAATTCCTGCACCGACATATATTCTGCGTGTCCGCTCATGATTGTTTTTCTATGTTATGACAACTAAAAGAATGCAGAAAAGCTGCTTACTTTTGTATATGGATATGCAAGCACTGGTCGCCTTGACTATTGCGTATTGGAGATTTTTTTTTTCATAAAAATTATTAAAATAAGATGTACAAGAAAGAGTACATAAATTCTAATATATATAAAAAGATCGGACTAATTCCGTTTTAAAATTTTGGATTATATTCAATGATTTAGATCTTAAATTTATTAATTGTCTTTAAAAATTCTACAGATACAGAAAAGTTAAATGTCACATAAAATCAATATATTTATGATTTGGAATCAATGATTCCGATCATAAACCACTTCATCTTTTCTCCGATAAAAAGGCAAATATGAACAGAACTTTTGAACGACAACCATTGATCTTTGAACGGACGATTGTTGATATCATTGGCCATACGAACCATGGGACCTTTTCTCCTGCCTCAACAAATACAATAAAAAAAAATGTAAAAACAAACTGGCCATACAAAACATATTTTTTTAACCTATTCGGTTTTTTTCAGTGTAACTGAACTAACACCTCCAGTTTTGATCGAAAATTCAGATTTTTTTTTTTTTGTCAACCTGTAAATGGCAAAAGATAAATAATATAATTCTTTAAACAACATTAAAATATTAGAGTTTATTTTGTGACAATTTTCCCATTTGAAACCTTTGGTAGTAATGGTAAGAAATTTTTATATGTGCTTAGAGAGAAGAGAGATCCGATATGTTATTTATTAAGCTCACCAAATATAATTATTTGATAGTGTAAAATTAGTGATTCGGTCAATTAAATAAAAAATAAATATGTTATGTGTGTCTGTTAAATTACAAAGTAAAAGTATTTACCTCATCTTTGTTTAACAAATAATAATTTATAACTTTTTTACCTATAATATTATGATAATGTTCCCATATAAATTACATAAATGGTGTACACTAATATATATAAAATGGAGAAGCCGCTGCGCAAGAAGAGAGGAGAAGAGAAACAAATAGAAGCCCTGCACTGTTTTTGAAAGTAGCCCACTTATGGATCAAAATCATTGATTACGATCCATGAACAAATTGATTTTCGCATCAACTTTTCTGTATATGCAGATTTAAAAAAAACAATCATATTAGATCAGAACCATTGAATCAAATCCAAAAGTATAGATCTAAACCATTGAATCCAATCCAAAAGTATAGATCTAAACCATTAAATCCAATCTTTCTATATATGTTGAAATCAACGTACTCTTTCTATTTCCGTACATCTTATTTTAATATTTTTTATGAATAAAAAAATTCTCGGTGTATTGTCCTTTTTATTTAAAATTGGCATTCCTGTATATTATTCACTGGTTCTGTTCATCAAGTACCTTAAAAATCATTTGGGTACCACGAATAGGTACCTGTACTAAGTACGGACAGTAGCTGTCCTTCCACATTTTTTCCAATTGACTAGAAATTCAACCGGTAACTCTGCTCATGTATGGCTATATTAACCGAAATTTTTATTAATAGGAAAAATAATAATTAAATATCGAGATTGAACAAAGATTTTAATTTTTTTTCAGAAATAGAGAAAACGGGATGGGGCAGCACGGGCAATGGCCGTTCTGGGGCATCACGGGCATAGTTAGTCTCTAATAATCCCCGTTAAACTCAATAAACTCAATAACTGAATGAACCGGAAAAAACAAAAAAAAAAAACGGTCCGTTATGGGACAAAACGGACACTGTCCGTGATGGCGCGTAATAGCCACTATCCGTGATGGGGCATAACGGCCATGGGATCAGCCAAAAAATAAATAAAATATGTGTAAATATGTGTCCGTGATGGGGCATAACGGCCATGGGATCAGCGATAAATAAAATGTGTAAATATGTGCGTGATGGGGTAAATCGGACATTGTCCGTGATGGCCCATAACGGACAGATGCCCTGACCTTGTCCGTTCCGCTATTTCCCATTACGTCCAACCATACTATAAATTAATTCAAAACGTCCAGATATACACACCAACTAATCTACTTTCAATTTTCAAAGATTACGTTATCTCCTCTGAAAAAAAAAAGAAAAAAAGAAATCTTCTCTTAGGTAATTTTTCAATTATGAGATAGTAATTAATTTATTGTAGAAAGTGTTGTGGAGTTTTACATCGTGAAATACGCATTAATATTCTTTCCCTCCGTTCCACCATCAACAGTTTAGTTTCGAATTTTTCTATGTCATTATTGTCATAGATGAAAACTAGATTTTTTGACGGTGGGACGGGGGGAACATTTATCTGTTTCACGTTGCAAAGCTTCCCATCACTTTCTCAGGTTCCCATTTGTAAATCATAGCTTCAATCAATGTGAGTTATATATGAACATATTATTTTTTTTATTATCTTAGTTATAAAGTTTTAATTCTGATCCTCAATAAAAATGAACTAAATTTTTTATATTTGCAATTAATTCTGATCCTCAACAAAGGATTGTACATTTTTTTTATATTTGCAATTAATTCTGATCCTCAACAAAGGACCGTACAAAAAAATCTTTCATTTCATAGCAGTTTTATTATTAGAGGAATGTACATTTTTTTCGTTAATATAATGCAGTTTTATTAGAAAAATTTAAAATGTTGATTGTTCATAAAATTTTTTTCGTTAATATAATGCTGGGAAGTTTATTAAGTATGTGTTAGCGAACTAGGCTTTATATGACTAACGTACAATTTTTTATTATTTTGTACGGTTTATGATATTTGTTTTAACTTTTAATAGAGTTCATCTTCAACTAATAAATGGAATCACAAACAAAATAATTCTGGGGAAAAAAAAAGAAGTCATTGTAACGACTTTCTTCGCCCGGAAATTAAATATAGCATTCGAATTAACCTATTACTCTTTTTTATTTTTATATGCACCCAAATATGAAATTTATGCTTTAAAACTTAAGTGCAAAACCAGAGTTACCAAACATGCATCTCATGTTTATCTACTTTACGTGCTAAAATTAATTATCCTCAATAAAATAAAATAAAATAAAATAAAGAAGCTAGTAAAGTAATCCCCAAAAGATTACATCTCACATTCTACAGTAAAAACAAAATAGCATGTTGATCAGTAATCAACGCAAAAAAAAAAAGAAAAAAAAAAAGAAGAAGAGAGATTCGGAAGAACATGGATACTCCAAATATTTGATATTTGAAATTTGTTTTTCTAGATTTCAGAGATGCAATATGTAAATAAATGAAGTAGTTTATAATATGCAATTTATTTTTAATTAACATAATAATAAATTATATCTAATTTATTTATTATTGTGTAGGTTAATTTATCAAAATAACTAATCATGCTCCTGCTAAGGATTCATTTCGGTGGTGAAGTACGACACAGTCGTAAAGGAGCGACATATAGCATTGGTCCTCGATTCTCATTGACGGCAACTGATGAATTTGGCTGGTATGATGTGAAAGGTGAAATTTATCGTCAGCTTGGATATTCTGAGAGTGAGTACAATCTAAAAATACTTGCACGGGTCAATGTTGGTACAACATCTCGACGTTATTATGAGATACTAGAAATCGTTTGCGACCAGACTTGGAGAGGTATTTATACCCAAAGTGTGAACACGAGTACCCAGTTTACTTATGTTGATTTATACTGTTGGGTTTCGGATACCACTTTTGGGGTTTTGCGGTAACCAAAACTCGTTTAGGCTTAAGGTGCGGAATGACCGTAGAACAAAAATTTTTACGGCCAACTTAAGCTCAGGATTAAACGGGGTATGTCAGGAAACTTTCCAAGGCGGTCCACCTTCAGTATTCCTTTGGCATCAAAACCCAATTTAATCCTTTTACAGATCTACTCCATGATTGATTTCTAAAACTTTAATCTACTTACCAATTAAATAGATTAATATAACATATTTATACCTTGTTTCCAAATCACAGTTGGAATGCAGACCGAGCGTGTAGAGCTACATCACGGAAGGAATCGACTCGTCTCGGAGCATCAGACGTCTGATGCCTCTATTGGTTATCCACCAGGACTAACCAGAGAGCGGTTAATTTCTTCTGCCAGAAATACCGTAAACCGCGGAATTCTGCAAAAACACTATTCACGGGGAAAAGACGAAAACCCGTAAACACGAATTTTCGGTTACTCAGTTTCATCAAATGAGCAAAACTGACATACCGCTAAATTCGGTAAAACACTATTCATCGATCCCGTAAATATACTCCACAACAACCCGCAAGATTATACGTCAACTACGTATAACTTTCTTTTCTCAACCGAAACACTATTTGGGAGAGAAACCGAGAAAGAGAGAAAATACCGATTCGATTCTGCACGAAACGATACAAGTGAATTAGTGATTTTTCTCTCTACATGCACCCCTCTATTTATAGGCTTTTGAGGAGGTTCGCAAAAGACCGAAATACCCCTCAACATATGCCTATTTACAAGGTATGCCATTGACACCTCATCCTTTTATATGTGAAATGACCAAAATACCCCTTCCACACCCTTCCACACTCTTCTCCATGTTTCTACACATGCAAGGTGGCATAGGTGTGAAATGACCATTTTGCCCTTGTGGATAGGATTGATGACATGTCATCTGGATAGGATCAATGACACGTCATGCGGATAAGCACGAATCTGAAAAGACCCGAATGCCCTCGGTCCGAAGACAAATAATATTCGTATAATTATTCTGAACAATTATATATATATTTTTCTTGCGGTTATTTGTTTCGGTATCGATGACGTGTCATCTGGATAGGATCGATGACATGTCATGCGAATAAGGACGAATCTGAAAAGATCCGAATGCCCTCGGCCCGAACACAAATAATATTCGTATAATTATTCTGAATAATTATATATATTTTTCTTGCGATTGTTGTTTCGGTAATTTATACAATGTGTCCTGCACATTTATAAATTAACCGGTTAACTTTTATACAACGTGTCACACACACGTTTATAAATTAACCAATGTTTTTTGCTTGTTATTTTTACATAACATTTATAATTTAATTATAACACGTATAATTAATTATAACCATCTTATCATTGATCATAACCAATTTATAATCAATCAAAATGAGATTCTCCAATTAGCTCCTATATGGTGTGACCCAATAGGATCTGTGTTATGTTGGTAAATAGAGTTAAAACTGTTTTAACTTCTATAATCATGGGTGGCGTCTGGCAACACATCATGACCATCCAATTACACAGATGATACTGTACTGTACAATATCACGATCCAGTAAACAATTTACTTGTGTCTGTTCTTCTGTCTCATAGCTATCAGATCAGTTTCAAGGTAGATGTGTGTCATCCTTGCTAACTGAATCTTTTCTTGATCTTGAGCAGATTATCAAATATAATTACTCTTGTAATTATACCGCTAGCAGATAATCTAACTCTATCAAGGGGCCCAGTGATGCTATAGCTCGTATAGAGATACGAGGGACAAATAGTACTTTTGGTAGACTATCACTTCCTCAGCTAAGCTATACATATGGGAATGCTACCGTTATGACTGCTTTTTACGGACAGCGGTAGATAGCAATCACACATACATATTTCTTAGTGGGAATGATAAATACCTCATACTTTAGAACGTGACACTGAATGAGAAACATTAATGACACGAACACAATTCTATTTAATGTCTCATTCGGGGTCTGTCAAATTCCATGTTCCTAGAACATGTATCTATGTGATTAAAATGACATCTCGTGTCAGGTGGTTTGTAAAACTTAACCATCTTTTAATCCACATACTAACCTTTTCGCGGTAATTAGTGTTCCTGCTAATTACCTTGGTTAGTGACCTTTTAAGAGTATATATCATCTATATTATGGAGTTTCACAATTTCAGTCATGAACTCGAAATGATCCATAAATGCAATAATACTCAAGGCAACAAAATGATATTAATCATCCAATTCATGAACAAAGCTTTATGATAAATTATCGTATTATTGACTTCTAGATTATTACAAACTAACATATACGTCGAGTTGATTCCAATTGTGGGTTCAATGCAACCGCAGTTATTTATTGATAGTACGGTACCAGAGACACAACCACAAGCTGTATATACCCAATACAGTGTTCCACAAATGGGTCCCAGTCTATTCCAACCCTATCAAACACAACCAACACAGAGGGAAGACCTTTATCGTGACCCTTATCCCAATGTAAACGAGTTGTCACTGCCTGTTCAGGCAGATATGGGTCAGGCAGGATACAATAATGACAACAGTCCATGGGTTGAACCACCAAGGATTGGTAATTCTTGTCCTGATGACGACGTGCCTCTGAGTGATGATGAAGATGACGCTGACTCGTGTGAGGATTATAAAATAATTGTGTTTATAATTAAATTTTAACTTACAACACGTGTGGATTTCGGGGCACTAGGAATGTACCCTACTTTGCCGTGCTCATCTCTATATTCGGGCATGGGATTATCAACACCCTGTATGAACGTTCTATTCAAGAAGACGTTAAACATACAATTCCTCTGAAACCAAGTTCGATAATTAAAAAGCTGGTCATCCGTCCATATCCCCGTTATTTCAGCCAAGTTGTCGGCAGGATTAATGGCCAATTCAATGTAGAATTGGTGCTCATTGGCCCAATTTTTTCTGACCACACCAACATTGTGACTAATGTTATGTAACCTGTGTACCTCCATCTCGTTCAACAACGGTTCAGGAGGTGGGATGACCTGTGCATACCCAAACTGTCTCATCACTCGATTAGGATAATGATATTCCACTATCCAAAAGTGTATTAGTGGCACACAGGCAAGCCATACATCACTCTCATCGTAAATTCGTAACGGCAGCTTGGACGGATTCTCTAGTAACTTATCTTTGTAAGGCTTCCATTTTACCATGTAATCTTCAAGATCTTGTAGTGTCGAGCGGAAGTAGCCAACTCCAGCACGACCGTGAGCTTCCCTATAGTCACGATTATAACACCATTGTTCCCCGATTGCAGGACACGTACAATAAAAAAAATATATAATCTTAATAAACATAATAAATGACAAATTAAACTATTGTAAAGTTTTTTATACTTACTTTTCTAAATCCGGCTCACCCCATTTTGGAGTCCATCCACCTAGGAGACGAGGACGTCCATTCGGTAATCTAGTCCAACACCAATGTTGGAGAAGAAGAGTTGGTCCCCACACTGTTCTTGTCTTATGCTCAATGGCATTACATAGGTTTCTATATAGTACTGCTAGAACAGCACCACCCCAATTGTATTGAGTCGGTGAGTTAAGATTTTCAAGAAATTGCAGATACATTGCCGGAACAGAATCTCCCGAAGAATCAGCATAAAGCATACTCCCGAATAAGTCAAGTATGTAAGCTCGAGTATATTGTTGTACCTGCTCCTCTGTAGGTTCACCAGGTTGTTCATTTGGCATGACAAGAAATCGATTGCGCAGTTTCTTTAGTTCTATGGAATATCCAGAAGTCGTGCGAACAACTTGTTCGTTTGGTCCCATTCTCTTCTTATTTTTAAGCAGCGGAGCTGCAAGCTCAACTCCAGGAAGTCGCTCCACTAATTCAGACGCATTTACGTCTACAAAACCAATCACATGAGCCCCTTTTATTGGCAATCCCCATAAACATGAAACATCTTGCAGTGTCACTGTCATCTCTCCCACTGGAAGATGGAACGTATGCGTCTCTGGTCTCCACCGTTCAATGAGGCCAGCGAGGAGCCATTTGTCAATATTTATTTCTTTCATTCTAGAAACTTGCAACAAACCTAGCCTCAGCAAGTACGGCTCGCAACGCTCGTGGTATGGAATCACAACTCGGGGGTGTCGAACATCCAATCCGTGATAAGTCTGTCATTTGTATACAATTTGGTTAAAATCAATATCGTAATTCAAACATTTATATATCATAGCAAAAATTATGTGAAATTTGAATTTTACAAGATTCATTGAGTAACTTACAGGATCAGAGAATAACGATATTTTATATTGTGCATGCGGCATCCATAACAGATTGCTAAAATTTTCTGCCATCCTGCAAGAATAATATTTCAAATAATTTGGATTCAACTGTACATTTTTTAGATACATAATATGATGAATTTTGTACATACTATTTGTTAAATTTTAATTAAACCTAAACCTAATTAAATCTAACAGTAATTTTCAAAAATTACTAATTGGTTGCAATTTCACCGAATTATATCTAAACCTAATCCAATCTAACAATAATTTTCAAAAATTACTAATTGGTTGCAATTTTACCGAATTAAACCTAAACCTAATTAAATCTAACAATAATTTCCAAAAATTACTAATTAGTTGCAATTTCACCGAATTAAACCTAAACCTAATTAAATCTAATGATAATTTCCAAAAATTACTAATTTGTTGCAATTTCATCGAATTAAACCTAAACCTAATTCAATCTAACAATAATTTTCAAAAATTACTAATTGGTTGTAATTTCACCGAATTAAACCTAAGCCTAATTAAATCTAACAATAATTTACAAAAATTACTAATTGGTTGTAATTTCACCGAATTAAACCTAAACCTAATTAAATCTAACAATAATTTAAAAAAATTAAAAATTGGTTGTAATTTCACCGAATTAAACCTAAACCTAATTAAATCTAACAATAATTTACAAAAATTACTAATTGGTTGCAATTTCACTGAATTAAACCTAATTAAATCTAATAATAATTTTCAAAAATTACTAATTAATTGTAATTTCACCGAATTAAACCTAATAATGGTCTTCACAACAAATCAAATTAATCAATTATGGAAAAATTATTAATTTTAGTAAAAGAAAAAAAAAACTCACTTCAGAGAAAAATGTAGAAAAGACTTGGCCGTTACTTCCTATAACGTCCTGTGGACGTGCTTGACTTGATTAGGACCACTGATTTTTTTTTTTCTGGGCGGGGTCAGTGGAGACAGAGACAGCGAGGGAAAGAGAGAGCCAAAAATAGCGAGAGAGCGAGAGAGAAAGCTCTGGGAGGGCGGAGGATTTAACGTGAGGCCCTTGTCCGTGATGGCCCATCACGGGCATCCATTTTTTTTTTCCTTATCCGTCACCAGCCATCACGGACAACCTTTTCCTTTTTTTTTTCTTGTCCGTCACGAGGCATCGCGGGCATCGATGGCCGTTACGCGCCATCACGGACAGTGTCCGTTTTGCCCCATAACGGACCGGTTTTTTTTTGGTTTTTTCCGGTTCATTTAGTTATTGAGTTTATTGAGTTTAACGGGGATTATTAGGGACTAGCTATGCCCGTGATACCCCAGAGCGGCCATTGCCCGTGCTGCCTCATCCCGTTTTCCCTATTTCTGAAAAAAATTCAAAAGTTTTGTTCAATCTCAATATTTAATTATTATTTTTCCTATTAAGAAAAATTTCGGGCCATATTAAGGAGCACTAAATAGGGGCATTCCTGGCAATTGAATACATAATAAATCAAGTAGATGAACAATAACACAATCACTTTGATCAAGCTAATCACAAAAACAACTAGCTTACTTGCTAATGTAGTATTTTATCAAGTCCATCCAACAAAATTAAATCATCCTCATTAATCTCTACTCGGTCAACCAAAGAACCAAAATCCAAAGGAAAAGGAGCAACCAACTTATCTAAAATTATCACAACTATTCAGCAGCTCTAGCTCATCTTTTCTTATATGTTTCTTCATTTGTTCAATATTTTGCTCAATATTTTGATAGGCCTTGACCAAAAAAATTTACTCGGAATTTTGCTCAATATTTTGATAGGCCTTGCTGCCTTCTGGTGATTCTCTGGTAGCATTAACAACTGTCACAAAGCTCAGCATTTTATTTAGTGCACTCAAATAAGCTCTGACACTTGAAACCACAATGTCCATTGCCGCACCACTCCCACTGAAAAATAAACAAAAAAGGAAATGAAGTTGCAAAAAATTTCAAATGAAATATACAAGGGGAACATTGACTTCTGATATATTAGCTGAAAATCATCTTTTCATGAATCATTATTCATACATGACATAAATTAAGGACTAACAAGGCAAAAGAGACTCCTGCATCTCAAGGTTTGGTGCAATACCAGAATGGGTTAGCATTTTCTATTAGAACTGTAAAGGAACATATCCAACTTGTTGGAAGCTCAAAAGAATAGTAGACAACCTAACGTATTATCCTATTGGATCAGGTCAAACTAGAAAGATTTCTTTAGTAAAAGAAGACTTCACTCGCAGGGTCTGATTAGACCGGCCAGCTTGACTGACCATTCAGGCATGCCAGTGGGATTAAGAAACCCTGATAGAGACCCACTGCAGTAAACTATATCAGGTTTGTCAGGCTGAGTCAACAAGTGACAACCCTCTGAATTCAGTTGATTTAAATTTACTGCAAATTTAAGTCTGTATAAAACAACTGAACTTGTATGTTTCATTTTCCTTGTCGCAAGTCAGCTAGTCAAAAGGTGAAATTGGAAGCGTCAGCATAATTATGATCCATGTTTTTGAATTTATCATTTGGAACCTCAAATCTTAATTGTAGAATGGTCAGATAACAACACAAACATCAGCTAGGAATAAGTCCATAGAATTAACAATTCAAACAATTGCTTTTGATGCTTCAAACTTTAACATCACAATGTAGAAGAGCATATATAAAATAAAATAAACAAAGACTCCCATTCGATTTTCAGAAGAAGAAAATAATAAATAATATACTGAACGTCAGAATGACCTATTTACCCATTATTATAAGTGCAATTTCAGCAATCTAGTTCAAAGTTAACAATTTCTGATTCTGTCCCCTTATCTCATATGCCTAAATTGTAACTATTTTGGCAGACTAATATAGTAGAATGGTTTTTGAGTAGTGAAAGAAAAAATTTGGCCCACACAGGTACCGTGAAAACTAAGTAGAAATATTTCTTTGGATATCTTGTTCATGTAGCGAGCTATCAATATTTTGCATTTTTTTTACAAGTACATAAAAACAGTGGGAGTGTTTTGAAAACAAATCATCAATAAATAGGAAATTGGACCTGAAAGTGCGATTCAAGGTCACTCCATCTAATGTATGTTTAGCGGTGATGCTTGAGTCTCCACCAATTACCACACGGGTAGTTGCAATTGCATCAATGTCTTGTGTAACCGAGTTCATGCTGTATTCTCTTAACACAGTCGGGACCTAAATGTAACAATCACACAAGCATAATATAAAATATGATGGTTTGACAATTAATGAACAAGAACAAAACAAAAAAGACAATAATTGAAGTGCTCTTTGCATATACAGGTCAAAAATCACAGTCTAGTACAGACATATAACAGGAATTACCTGACAGTATGGTACCAGTAACAAAATTTGGCCAGAACTTCTACCCTTAATTTGTTTTATTGCATTGCCTTCAGACATTATTATTATCTATGTCATATTGGGATTGGGATTGTTGAGGTTTTACAGAAATCTCACTCAAACACTTAACCTGACAGGTAGGTCCATAATGTTCAACCTGGTTGGGCCAACCCTTGGACTCGGAGCAAAATGTTGCCAAACATGGTCACCCATATCAGATCTTCTATTCTCAGTTTAACCAGAACTCGAAATAAAGAGAACAGGTCAATTAGCCTTCACCCAGGACCATAAAATCACACAGTGCACAAGTGGTCTAGCTAGTTCAGTAAGCTACCGTTCTTTAATTAGTGGAATAAAACTCATATACTTAATATAAGAAAAGAAACCTGGACAATGCTATCAATGGCCTTGTAAGCAGCATCAACAGGTCCTGTACCTACAGAGCATGCTATTTTTTCCTCTCCATCTAATGCTATTAATTTTACTGTAGCTGTAGAGAGGCCGAGGGTCCCACATGTAACCTGAAACAAAAAAAAAGGCTCATTGGCATATTTCTCAAGAAGCAAGAACTGCCTTGCCCTCCAGAGGAAACTAAACAAAACTGCAATTAGCATGTCCTGAAAAGTAGTACCTGTAATTCACCAAGGGACCAAATAACTTTAGGTTGAAATATCTCATCTGAGATAAGGGCTTCTATGTCCTCATCAGTTACTCGCTGCAACCATAATGAAAGATAATTCACATCACATAACAAGTACAAAATTTGCCTAGAAATTCAAATAAGCAAATTATAAACTGCAGCTCACCTTTTTCTTCTCAGCGACCTCCTTGTAGCGCTTGAAGAAGTCTTCAAGTTCCTTCTCACAGATGTCATAACCGAGCTGAATATAACAGTTGAATTAAGACACTTTACTGGGCATCCATCATAGAGGGCTTGCACAATGAAAGATAGGCAGGATATACATTACCTCAATTAACCTATTCTTCACAGCATGGCGACCGCTGGAAAGTTGAAGACCAAATATTAGTTATCTTACCATGTAGCTTTGCTTAATATCACATGATTGGGTTAAGTAGTCCAAAAAGGAAAAAACAAAGGAAATATTATCTTACCTTAATTTTCCTAAAACAATACCATACTCATTAGAGCGGACTAAACCAATATCTTCAGGGGATATAATTTCATAAGTTCCCTTGTATTTAAGCATCCCATCCTGTATAAAAATAAAAACAATTGATGCAAAAGCCTCAAAATATGATAACCTAAAAAATGCACGTTACCTCGTATATGTCAAGAAAATCTCACAGGTATTAACTTAGGACCACAAATTAAGAATCAAAATTTAACTTCTTCTATCAAGCAAATTAGGCCAATTAATGCACTTTAGAGTCTTGTGATTTGAAAAGAAAAGATCAGAAAAGGAGCTTTTTACCTGATGAATACCACTTTCATGAGCAAATGCATTAGCTCCTACAATAGCTTTGTGCGGCTGCACAATTAATCCACTATGTTCTTGTACCTACACATATTTTGGATGTTAACACAACAAACCCAGGTACACAGAGAGAAAAAAAATACATTACTTATTAATTGTTCATGTAATTATACCATCTTGCTGCTCATCATGATCTGCTGAGTGTTAATTCCAGTATAAACCCCTCCCATTTCATTCTGACGACACTTTATTGTGAGGACCACCTAAAAGTCGAGGACATTGAAAACAAAAAAGTTGAGTACAGGTGAAATCAAAATAAGCTATAGAGTATTGGAACCATAGCACACTGCACCAGAGATGCAATGGTACTATCATAAATCTACTCACTAAGAGTGGTAAGATACCAAAATAGAGGGCCAGAAAGAAAGAATAATTCAAATAAAAATGCTTTCACCTCCTCCAGAGAAGCATTCCCAGCTCTTTCTCCTATTCCATTGATAGTCACTTCTACTTGGCGGGCACCAGCAGACACGCCCTAAATTAAATTTAAAACAAATGTAAGGTTTTCCATTTTTTTTTTTTTGTAATTGTACTTGAAATTCTTCAATAAGTTATTAAATGCTTGTACCCCAAGTGTATTGGCAGTTGCAAGACCAAGGTCATTCTGACAGTGCGTAGATATAATGACATTCTCTATTCCTTTAGTATTCTTTTTAATGTCTGCAATTAGGTTGGCGAATTCACCAGGAAGATTATAACCAACTGTATCAGGAATGTTGAGTGTGGTTGCACCGGCCTTTATTACCTCCTCGAGAATAAGGTACAAAAACTTGCGATCGGACCTGCATTAGGCTTTGTAAATGCGACTTAATTCCTGGGCAATTTAAAAGGAGAAATGATTTTCACGAAATAAACATGATAAGATATCTGACATTTGGAAAAAAAAAAGCTTTTACAGAAAAATGAATTTCCTACTTTTAGAAAAATTCAGCATTGTAACTAATAAGAAGAAATCATAACTAGATAAGATTATTCGTGCTTAGAAACACTGCATTAAAAAAATTTGAATGAAAGGCTTAATTTAGCATTCTGAAAAATAATCTTGTCAGTTTCGCATAGTAAACACATGTCTGAAGCGATAAGAACTTAAGACGGCAATGTTTAGTGTTCTGCATTAAGAATAAAAAGGATTTTAATAGTATAGGTTCAACTACATACCAACTTTTGATTAAAATTAACTAAACCAGGATGGTACAGAAGTTTTCGAAGCTAGTGGAAACCAACATGCAAATTACAGAATTAGATGGATCTCATTGAGGATCTTTAGCAATTCTCTTAAAAAGATAATGAAACTTTAGTCAAATAAATATACACATTTCCAATAACAACAATTAAAGTGTTTATTGCAAAATAGAACAAAAAAAAACTACCAAGGACTTGTTTAGGGCTAAATTTTTTGGGATGATGTCAAATAACACCAACAGTCAGGAATGCAATAGAAAAAAATATATGCTGACGAATTTGAACAAGTCATGTTTTAGCCTGGTAAACAGCCTCCTTTGTGTCTGCATTGAACTAAAACCAACTAAGATGGTATAGGTGTTTTGACTATAAACTAACTATGAGGCAGTTTTGCGTTGGAGTGCCAATGCCATGTTCACGGTCTTATCGGCTTACTTGGAACTTCACAACACGGGGATACAACCGCGTATCATCGTGTCTTGTGGAAGCTCAAGGTGCCAATGAAGGTTAGGGTATTCATCTGGCTAATGCCACTCGATAAGATCCTCACACAGGAAAACCTAATTATCAGAGGATGTCAGATAAACACGGGATGCAAGCTGTGCAACAGTCTAAGTGTGGAAACGGCGGGTCACATCATGTGGTCTTGCCCATTTGCAAGAAGGTTTTGGAGAGGCCTGTGTGCCCAGATCAATATACCAACCCGCATGGAGCAGAACATAGAGGATGCTTGGTTGGGAGGACGAATGACACTGCAGGGAAGGGCAAGAAGCAGATGGGATATGGCCTGGGCAGGAGGGTGCTGGACTATGTGGAAGGAGAGGAACAGGAGGACCTTCTTGGGCACAACAAAGACCTTGAGTATATTAATAGATGAAACCACAACAAATTTACATAATTGGGAGCTTTTTATATAAAATTAAGTGTAAAAGGGGATTGTTAGATCAGGCAGGGGCATACTGTGTACTCCTGGCAGCGATATTTACTAAATAGATTACTTTTGTGCTAAGTAGGAAGCTTGTAAATACACTTTCTTTTCAATATATTTGTTGCCGACAATTGTCGACAACCTTCAAAAAAAAAAAAAACTATGAGGCAGTTTTGTTCAGTTATGCAAAACTGTCAGGTAAAAACTAGAGCTCTTCGCTGGACTTGACCTTGATTTATACAATAAGAGAGAACCTAATGTAACAAAATTTAAATACAAATATACTGTATTTTGTGTTTGACAGAAAACCCAAAAAGTACTCCTATCATTTGTAATTACCTGCCGGCATCTTCTGGGCTGAACTCAACGTCAGGGCAGCCCAAACTGCGTGCATACGCAACCATCTCTCTGGCAATTGCTACCACCTCCTCCTTTGTCTTGCGCAGCTTGTGCTGCATGTGGATCTCACTGGTAGCAATAAAAGTGTGAATCCTAGGCTTTTTGGCATGCTTTACAGCCTCCCAAGCAGCATCTATGTCTCGCTTGTTGCACCGGGAAAGTCCACAAATGACCGGAATGTGGCCGTCATCTCCCACTGAGTTGTTACCTGTCGCATACCAAAATTTCATGTATTGTTTACTTATTCAAAAACATTCTTCCTTTCAAGAAAGAAATAAGGTTAAATAAAATAGGCCTCTGGCACTCATAGAATAACGGAGTTTAATGATTATACAAAATGATGAACAAAGAAGCCATGCAGGTACATGATACTCCTATATTTAATAGTTCTACATTTATTTTTTAATTCTCCTGACTTGCACAAGTTCTATTGTACTGGATGGGACATAACTGTTGTGGCTCGGTATGCAACTAGCAAATACAGTATACCAGATAATAGTCTCATATTTTGGCACAGTTCTAGTCAGATTCGGTACCATAAATTACAACACAAACCAGTGTATACCCAATGTAACAGCCTTTACTGCTTGTTTTGGCAGGCATTTCCCCATTTTCATTCCAAAGAGTTTATTCCCAACTAGGTTTCTATCTATGATTCAATTACTTATCGGATGGATTCCATGCTCAATAAAGTAGCCCCATTCTCCTTTTGTTCACTTTCTCCCTCTATAATTCCTCTGTTTCTAATATAACTAATGCAGAAAAATTATATTTTATTTGATTTACAATTCCCCATTGGGTATTTGGGTCACATTTCCAATTAAGACATTGTACTACCAACATCAATAGCAATTGACCGAACCGCATCTAGATCATCAGGCGAAGAAGCTGGGAACCCGGCTTCAATTATGTCAACCCCCAGTCTGGAAAGCTGCCGTGCAATAACCAATTTCTCAGCGCTGGTCATGGTGGCACCAGGCGACTGTTCACCATCTCGCAAGGTCGTGTCAAACACTCGCACATAGTTCGGGTCGGGTATGTGGTTGGGTATGTACTCTGGTCGGGGGTGTGGTAAGGCAGAATAGATTATTGATCTGGAGTGGGGTTTGACTGGACCGGTGGTGGAGAGAGAGAAGGAGAGAGGCTTCAGGGCTGGGTTTCTAGCGGGGTTGAAAGAGAAAGCGGTGGAGAGGCGGTGCGAGTGAGAGGTAGTGGGGTTGATGGAGAAGGGTTTAAGCGAGAAGAGAATGATGGAGGAAGCCATGGCAGAGGAAAGAAATGGGGTTTAGCCATTTAGGATTCTCGTCTTCTATTTTGTGGCGGCGCGTGAGCGGAGTATTCGTCGGACAGTGCTCCGCTTGAACATGGTTTACCACATCAGAACGGATGAAATATTCAAAAGGGAGCCCCCATAGCACTACAAGTCTACAACAGTGACATGTGCGGTGGTGCAACGAGAGTAATGATATTCCTTAGAGCAGGCGTGGAGGCCACGTCCACGGATGATATCGGAGAAAGAAGCTGTTGCTTATTGCGATGACAGTCATGTGCTATATTGTATGGATACGTATTGTATTAGGATACGATAATACGGTATATTTTTTAAATCTAAATATGTCTATTGTATATTATTTTAAAATAATTATACAAATTTTCTCACCCATGTCCTCTCTTTTCTCCGACTCTCTTTCCTCAATATTAACTTTCTTAATAGTCATTTATCTCTCATTTATTCCGCTAATAATCTCCATTCTTATGTTATACACGTAGTTGTCCTGATCCACCAACGACTGAGATTGAAAGATAAATTTTCAAATTGAATATCAGTCCTTCAATCACATAATCTATCTTCTTTTGATTAAATATATCTATTTTATGTGTAGAAGTTTAAATTTAGTTAAAAACAAACTTGTCACAAAAACTGCTACATTGTTTGTCACAATTAAAATTGAATGAATTCTTAGCGATCCGTTTCCTTATTTCACTTTACAACTATCTCAAATTCCTATAATTAAATTATTTTCTTATTTCTCTGTTTTCTCCATTTCATTTCTCATTTTCCTCCATAGTTTCGACAATGAAAATGGAAACTGTAATATCTTTTTGGATTTTATTTAGGACTATTGTATCTTTATGAATAGATGAATAGCAGATCTTGTACTGATGGAAACAATCATATCTTTCCAATCTTATTATATATGTAGAAGAAATCCTTATTTCAATCATTTAATCATATATTTCCCAATTTTGTTTATTTATATATTATTTCTTATCTAAATCGTTTAATAACATGTCTTGCTTGTTTCTTTTATTGTTATTTATTATTTAGATATCTATTTTTTCTCATTTGTGTCTTTTATTTTCATTTAAATATATATTTTCTTAATTTTGTGTGAATGTCAAATAAAAATGTCACTTTATATTCTATTTAATTTTATAATATATTTCCGTTGCAATGCATGGGCACGATACTAGTTTTCATTTATCACCGCATTAAATTAGATTGTCATTTAATAACAATCCCCGCATTAATTATGATGTCCTTTAATAACAATCCATGCATTAATTATACTGTCATTTAATAACAATCCCTACATTAATTATGATGTTATCTAATAACAATCCCCGCTAATAAATGCTTATCTGTTTATTGATGTTCAAGAAAGTATTTAACACTGTGATGACAAGTATTTATTATAATGTTTAAGAAGTATTTATCATTGTCTCTGACATTATAATACTTTGATTTGATTAAACATTACTTATTAACAAGTTGAAGAACACAGTTCAAAACAGTATTTATCATTGTTTTGGACAAGTATTTATCATTGATTCTGAGAATTATTTATTGTTGTCTTTGACATACATATATTTTACTGAAAATTGCAATTATGTGTAAGAAGTATTTATCCATGTAACATAAAGTATTTATCCATATAACTTAAAGTATTTATCATTATATTTGAGAAGTATTTGTTAGTTTGTAATAATCTAGAAATCAATAATATGATAATTTTATCATATATATATATATATATATAGAGAGAGAGAGAGAGGCTACACTACTTCGCAAATTAAACGGGTTGTTTTAATTCACGCTCATATTTCTAGTTTCGAAGTCCAAATAGCCAATCCAAGCGTTAGATGTTTAATCTATATTAAAATGTGCTTGGAGACCAAATTTTACATTTTTTGGAATTTTTTTACTATTTATTAAGATGATTTGAAAATTGTTGTTTTTAATGGTGCATAATTTTAATAAAAACAACGATTTTCAAACCATCTTAATAAATAGTAAAAATCCAAATAATGTAAAATTTGGTCTCCAAGCACATTTTAATTTAGATATGAGTGCGAATTAAAACAACCTGTTTAATTTGCGAAGTAGCATAGCCTTACTCTATATATATATATGAGGAGGGATCAAGTTACAACAAGTTACAATAAGCATTTTCTACATTTTCTATATATACATGAGGTGTGCATCAATGGATCGAGGTAATAACACTTGCCATCATTTACAAGTTTGGGATGCAAAGCTGGCCATATACCCATATCCTCCATGTCTCTGCAAGCTTTGATCCCATCTTTAGTCTTACTAACAATGCCGAGTAACATTCCAACTAGACTTTCACATACATTTCTTCTTGATGTGTATGAGATCGAGGCAATGTCGAACATCTAAATCCTCCCAATAGGATAAATCCCAAAAGATTGATTTCTTTTTCCTGGTCACGTGATAATCCAAAATTATATCTATTGAAACCTAGGGTTAGGTATGTATATTAAGCCAAGTTTTGATTAAATTAGGTTTAATTAGGCTAGAAATGTCCAAAAGTTCAAGTTACTGCCCTAGTTATGTTTATTTTACAGGTAATCAAGTATTTGGAGCTTAACGAAGCAAAATGGGTGAGTTAGCACGAAGATTGGAGCTACTACCAACATAACTGCAGCCCGAAATGGAGTTATTGCGGCCCGCAACTAAACAAGTCAGAGCTTTCATTCCTGCACAGTCATTGCGGCCCGCAACCAAACTCATTGCGGCCCGCAAATAGGCCGGTTCAAAGCCCGAATTTGCTGTTTTTAGTTAGTTATTTCTAGGTTTTAGAGAGGGTATAAAAGGGGACCTGTAGAACAAATTAAAGTTGTTTTTAGGGAGAGAATTTCTAGTTTTGAACAAGGAAAAGCAAGGCAAAGCAAGAAGAGAGAAGAAGGGAGAAGAGAATATCATTGATTAACTGGTTTTATTATTTTCTTTCCATTGGAACTCTTTTATTCTTTTAAATTCATTTATGTTTTAGCCATGACTGGCTAAAGGCTTTTCTAGGGTTGATTAGGGCTGTACTTTAAACAAAAGTTATGATTTAGTTGGTTTTATTATATATGTTCTTATTCTTTGTTATGATCTATTCTTTATTTTAATTGATTATGAAGACTTAATCAAAATCACATGAAATCCTAGGATTTGATATTTGTAATTGAGAAATTGAATATTAGGTCCAGACCATTAGAAATAGGGTATTTGATAGGCTAAGTACCGAGAGGTGATGCTTGTCTTATACGAGTTTTACCTAATAGTTTAGACAAATTGACCAAGTATCGAGAGGTGAAAGACGGTTTTCTAAATTAATTGGGACAGTAAGAACTTAATGACTTTAAATTAGAGTAGTCAAGTACCGAGAGATGACGTTTATTCTAATTTAAATATGGTATTAATATAGAGATATCACTTTGTACCTACAATATCCAACTGTGCCTTCATAAATATAAGA
Source organism: Carex pumila (assembly GCA_033356055.1). Taxonomy (NCBI): domain Eukaryota; kingdom Viridiplantae; phylum Streptophyta; class Magnoliopsida; order Poales; family Cyperaceae; genus Carex; species Carex pumila. The sequence continues at coordinate 321,117 of JARJHM010000243.1, forward strand.
ACAAAATTTACAAACCAATTAGTCGTAACATTAGTGGATATGAATCCTAAGAAATCCTAATTTCTCATACTTGTTAAAAATCAGATTTTGTTTTAAAGACTTTAGTTTAATTCAGTTTAATCGCAATCAAACCAACCTTTTGAACAAACAAAAACCTTTTTATTTTTCTTTTACTAAATTAAATTATTAGGTTAGATTTGATATGCCAACTTGTCACTGTGGAGACAATCCCTAAGTACTACTCAATAAGGTTGTATACTTGCAACCAGATTTAGTGCAATTTAGAATTTATTACTTGTATTGCAAACAAAACATTATCACGGCGGCTTTATTGGCCGCTAACTTTCTTTTCTTACCTTTTTCGAAGTCATTCGGAATATCATTTACCCTGTCATGCACTTACTTGCCAGACAGTGTACGAGGGGTTGTTCCCTTCTCTTCTTTTCCATTAAAGGCTTCTTTATTCCTCCGATATAGGTGGTTACGCATAAGGAATCGACGATGACCCATATACACATTCTTATTCAAATGACTTAAATACAAATCTTCTGTCTTGTCTTCATAGATAGGGCATGCGCTTTCCATCCTTTGACACTATAACCAAACAAGTTGGCATACCCTGGCAAATCATTTATGGTGAAAAATAGTATAGCCCATAATGCGAATCTCTCCTGCGCATATGCATCGAAAACCTCTACTTTGTCGACCCACAACTTCTTTAGGTCCTCGATCAACGGAGCAAGGTAAACATCTATGTTATTTTTGGGTTGCTTGGGACATGGAATTAGTAAGGTCAATGTGATGTACTTACGCTTCATGGTTAACCACGGAGGAAGATTATAGATACACAACAGACCCAGTAATGTGCTATGCTTACTGCTCATGTTACCATGTGGATTCACGCTATCTGAACTAAATCCAAATCTTACATTTCTGATCTCATCACTAAATTCCCTGTGCTTCCTGTCAAAGTTACTCCACTGAATAGCATATGCTGGGTGTTATAATTTTCCATCATTTTTTCGGTCTTTGGCATGCCAACACATTAATTTTGCATTATTTTTATTTGCGAACAAACGTCTCAGTCTCGGTAGCACAGGAAAGTAATGTAAGACTTATTATAAATTAAGCCACTTTGAAAATCGCTGATTTGGTGGTCCAGAAATTTTTACTGTTTTTTACTGTTCACCCATATTTTCAGATTTTCAATAAATCTAAAAAAATAGTAAAAAAATTCCAAAAAATGTAAAATTTGATCTCCAAGCACATATTAATATGGAGAACAAGATGAAAGGGCTTGGATCGGTCATTTAGACTTTGAATCGGTGATATATGGTCTAATGCACACCATAGCCTATGCATTGCAATGCACCATATTCCATCTCTCTATCTCTCTCTATCTCTATATGTATATATTGCCTTAAATTCGCTTCCAGTTGAGAGCTAGAGCTAGATGGTAGCTATTGGAGAGAAAATTACTATTGACTCGCTTTAATTAAACTAATGTACATACCGGTGTTTTAAAATGCGGCCGGATGGGCCGCATATGCGTATGCGGTCGGCAACCGCGCTCAGAACGACCATGCAGTCATCCCATGCGGTTTTGAGCATGCGGCCGCATATGCGGTCCGAATATGCGGCCATAAAGTCCTCTCATGCGAATCAGTAGCCACTGTTAGATCAGCAATTTTCAAAGTGGCTTAATAAATAGTAAAAAAATTCAGAAAAATGTAAAATTTAGTCTCCAAGAATATATTAATATGGAGAACAAGATGAATTGTTCGGATCGACGTTTTGTATTTTGAAATTTTAAATTTGGACCGTATGCATACGAATGCACATTAGTCACACACACTCTCTCTCTCTATATATACGTGGATTTTTATTTTAAAATCCGCATATATAAATCCGCATATGTGTCCGCATACTGCATATGCAGTATGCAGTGACTTTTCGCATGCATGAACAAAATCGCATTTTAAAACACTGGTACATACACATAACCTAGGTTCTAATTATTTACCACCATTGCCACTAAAAAATATCTCCATTGGTCTAGTAAGAATATCAATCAGTGTAGATCAACCCAAAAGCCAACGGATCATGAAACAGACAGATGGTAAAAGTAACTCTCTCAGTGCCATCGACCTGTTAGTCGAATAGATGTTAAAGAGTTTCTTAATACTAACTGTTCGTGTAATTTAACCAATGGCAAAGGAGGGGGTTAGGAGGGGGCCCATCAACGCTATCGGTTTATTATCCAAAACCGATGGTACAAAGTTCAACGTAATTACAGCACTACCACTCACGACGTACACCATCTGTGCGGAAGCACATTCGATGGTAAAGGGGCGATTGAAAAAGTATTTTTTTGTAGTAGTGTAACACGAAAATTTAATTATCATTCGACTTTTAAATTATGCCGAATTAATATTATACTTATCTAATTTATAAAAAAGATACTTATAATTTTATTTTTAAAATTTAATAATTATTGGGTTTTTGTTTTGTTAGGTTAAGAAATATGTTTTCTTTTGTTAATGCCTTGATATATACAGGGATGTAATAGGTAAATGGAAGAATTAAATGTCATAGGCAGGTGAGATATTTTGCTTGTTATAAGTACTGTAAAGATTTTGATACGAGTTGATATCCTACTCTAAAACTCATCTGGTAATTTTAATAAGAAATCGGTGAAATATTCCCACTTTTATAAAAATAATAATATTAATGTTAAATATCCGTTAAAAAAGGTTTCACCACTATATTAATCATGCGACTTATTTAAAAAAAAAAGGAATCCAAATTACGTACTTACTATATGAATTTGTCTACGCTAAATTGAAAGGTAACTCATTTAATGACTATCATTTACGATTCAAAAACAATAAACAATTTTTTCTCATAACTAAGATATTGTTAAAGACTGATTTAAGTAGAAAAAAATGGGGTTAATTAACTTTCATTTTTTTATATATAAATTTCTATATGATTTTATATATAATTTAGAGTAAACTGTCATTATTAATGTAAGATTGACTCACATTTTTTACAATTTTTTTTATATAATTGATCCCATATATATATTTGATCCTCATTGTATGAATTAGATTAACAACTTTAACAACTGTTATATATAAATCTTATAAGTAAAGTGTAATTTGTATTTTATACACATTTTATGCAAAAACAAATTAAATTTGGTACGTATTTCACAGTTCATCAAATGACATAAAATTCATAACCGTTCATATCGATGGAAGGTTAAATGATTTTAAAATTACATGAAAAATGATACACAACAAATATAGAACGAAATTAACATGTCTATTTTTTTTACTTTTAAAATTATTTTAGGATGATTAAATAACGTTGTTTAGCTGTCATTGTCAAGAAATTCTAATTCAAAATTAAAATGTGATAGATTGGAATTTTATATAATACGCATGGAACCAGAAACATTCCAATCATGTCATGGCGCTGATGTCTGGGCCTGGATATTGATTGAACAATTTTCTGTATTTTCTTTTTAAATAAAAGGAGTAACCCACCTATTGATTGAACAATTGAAACATTTAAATTCCAGCATGTTTACGGTCTTTTATTTAACCATGCATATTTTACATGATTATGTGATTCTTTTTCTTTTTCAACTTTTCTTTTAATTTTGTGTACTACCGCAACCTCGGATCCAATTGAGACAATAAAATTACATAGGAAAGAAAAGTAAATCAATAAAAAATAAAACGAACCTGCAGATTTTACATAATTAAATTTGACACATCTTTTCTTTTCATTGTGCGTGTTATTACAATCTCAAGTTCAATTCAACTGAGACAATATATATATATATATACTAGTATCGTGCCCGTGCGTTGCAACGGAACATATTATAGAATTGAATAAAATATGAAAAGACCTTTTTTATTTGACATTCATAAAAAAAATAAAAAAAAAATTAAATGAAAATAAAAGACACAAATAAAAAAAATTCAAATAATAAATAACAATAAAAGAAACAACAACAAATGAAAAAAAAAAAACAGATCAAATATAACATGAAAAAAAAATATTGAAGTATCATTGCAATTTAATATCTAATTTTATTTACAAGCAATACAAGTCATTAAACGATTTAGAGGAGAAATAATCTGGACAAAATTGAAAAAAAGATATGATTAAATAATTCAAATAAGAATTTTCTCTACATATATATTCTTGATAAAAATTATTTTAACAATGAAAATTTCTCTACATATCATTTCTCTAAACAAAAGTTCTAGATATTCTTTATTTTCTCTGCAGATCGAAAAGATATAATTATTCATATTAGCACAAGATCTACTATTCATCTATTCACAAAGATATAGTAGTCCTAAACAAAGTATGAAAATATATAATTGTTTTAATTTTCATTATTGAAACTATAAAATAGATGTATTCAATCAAAAGAATGTAGATTATGTGATTAGATGGCTAATATTCAATTCAAAAATTAATCTTACAATTTCAGCTATTGAGGAATCAGGACAAGTACGTGCATAATATAAGAATGGAGATAAGTAAAATTAAATTAATTACTATACGATTCTTATGTATTAATAAATAATTGCTTGCTATTTCTGCATCTCTCTGGTGATGATCATATGAGTCTATAACTTAATTTCTAGACATTTTTTTCCTCGAAAGACAAAAGGTCAAAGAAAATCTCTACCAAACCACTCATAAAAGATTCATCGCCATTTCCCCCTGATTCTAATTCAGTAGCCTTTTTAAATTTTATATATACTTTATTTTTTTTCTCCTTTAAACATCTTTCAAATTCTCCACATGATATTTTTGGTGATTAAATTTCACAATTGTATTCACTCTGCATTAAATAATTGGATCATGATGATAAATATTGTATATACATAATACATTGCAATTTAATACAACATAAAGAGAATGTGAAGTTGTTAACTGAGATTGTTTGCATATTACCCCTTGACACTTTCCATATTTTTCAGTTCATATAATATAAATTATGAAAAATTTCAATTATTAACTTCCTCATTATTAAAATATTCACATCTACATGCATAATTTATAATTTACATTTATAATAGCGCTTCATGTGAAAGTTTGTTTATATATTAGAAACTCAATTAGTGAATCAAATTAAATATCTTCAATTGAGAGACTCGATTCCAATTTTTATCTAAATAAACCAAATATTTGAACAAAGAATACTTAATTTCTTTGAACATGTTATCTCTCTCACATAATATAATTTATGGCGGATTTAAGGAAGCAGGGAGGGTATGCTCCCCCAATAAGGAAATAATTTAATTGGAATAATATAAAATAGCTGTAAGGAGAAATAAGGAAACGAATTGCTAAGGATTTATTCTATTTTAATGTTATAAACCATGTAACAGTCTGTGTGACAAGTATGTTTTTAACTAAATGTAAACTTCTACACATAAAATAGATGTATATAATCAAAAGAAGACAGATTAAGTGATTGGAGGGTTGATATTCAATTCGAAAATCTATCTTTCAATCTTAGCCGTTGGTGGATCAGGATAACTACGTACATAATATAAGAATGTAGATGTAGATATATATGCTTACAGAGGAAAAAGGCAAATAAAAATTAAATTAAAAAACGATGCACCGCAAGAAATGGCAGAATAACCGAACCAACCCATAATTTGCCATCTCTCTCATAAATTTCGCTAACATGCCTGAGCTTCTTCCCGGCACCACCTCGCAAAATTTCAACAATCTCTCCTTCTTCGGTGAGTCTGACAGCTAATGCTGGTCTACCATTAATGCTGCTCATGGCAGATGAAAGTGCTAGTATTGTAGCCGACGGCATTTTGAGGAGTTGCTCCCTTACCCACGGAAACGAGAGGGCCCACTTGGTTAGAGTTGTTCTCCTCGAATGCAGACCTATCCAGAACCCGCCTCTCGGGCTTCTCTTGATGTTATCGGGATAACTGGAGAGTTCCGTAATTACTTCAGCTGTTTTGGCTTTCGCTCCTTCGAGCCAATATTTCCAAATGTTACAAGTGCTGGTCTCGACGAAGATAAGGTATGAGCCGTCTTGGCTTAACATCAGCCCGTTTACGAAGGATAAGTTCTCGACTAAGACCTCAACCTCCTTGGTTTTTGGATCATACGTCATCAACCTGCCCGTACGATCGCCGGAGATGATTGTTGACATATATTCCCTACAAGTCAAGAATTAATGATATTGGAAAAATGATAAAATTAATTAATTGTGAGGTAAAACAATAAATCTCTCTCTTTTTCTTTTTTACTTTGTGCATATTAGATCAAGCAAGAAACTGAGAAGCTACAAATCTCTTTCAAGGCTATATAATATATATTCATGTCCCATCGGATAAGAGTGCAATTATTTTATTTTTAAAGTTTAAATGCCTCATTAATTAATTAGTGTATTCAATTATGTTCCATATTATTATTTTTATTTTTAAAGTTTAAATGTACAATTATCTTCATTTAAACAGTGATTGGACACCAAATTTTATATTTTTTGAAACTTTTTTAATTAGTACAAAATCACTATCTTTCAGTTGATTCTTAAAAATAAAGACGTGACATATGATTGGAGCATACAGAGATAGACAACAACACCATATTTTACATTCATTATAGATTTTTACATGGAAATATCATAACTGACAAGTACAATCAACGTACGTACCTTCTTTGGTACCGAGTACTGGAATCTGTGAAATAGACAATACCACTCTCTTCATCAATTTCAACACTGTTGGTGAACCGGAGCGGAATACCTCCTGCTTCTGTTGCAACTACTCTGGCAATTGTTTCCCCTGGAGGAACCACCATGAGTCCATGATATGCATCAGCAATGTACAAATCTCCAGTTTTTTCATTGAACTTCAAGCCCAGGGGCCTACCACACTTGTGCTCCCGGTTCAGGTCTTGCGATCCCCTGCACTTCTCCAAACTTCATATGCAAGAACCATATATATATATATATATTAGAAATTACATTGGTGTTTAGTTTTGACTTTAATTTTGCCTATAAAATTATTAGGATAATATTTGCAGCAAAATAACATGCAAAAATAGTATTAATTACCATCACCACTTTGTAAAAAAAAAAAAAAAAAATTGAAAAAAAAAAGTTTTTTTTTAACTCCAATATTTATTTCTTTTTACATGTTTTCTTGTAGAAATTGACTCGTTGTCCCTCTGTAACAAGCCGAGACCCATCAGACAATTGTTCTGCCTTGCTTTCAATTGCTTAAAAATTTCCCATTTCTCTTTCATTGTATGAATTGCGCATGCTGGATATATTCTGTAACTTAATTTGTTGAATTAAAATAAGAGTTTTGCATGATAAAAGAAAATACATGTTGTCGACTTGGGGTCATAAATGATACAGCGATTTGATTTGAGATATTTGGTAGGTCGTATATAGGTTTTTATGTCCTTATTTTTCTATATAACCGGGAAATTAATTAATGTCACCTCAGTATTTAGAAAATTAGTTGAAGTAAATGGTCGCGCGTTTATTAAGTTAATTATTAAAGAAAATGAAAGGTGTCCATCCAAACCAAAACACTATACTATATTGATACTAATATGGGGATTCGTGAAAGATATATATTATATATAGAACAGTGGATTTAATTAATTGCTAGCTCAAAACGCTAGACATGGCTCGCTTTTATTTCAACTTTTCAAGTGTGATGTCCCTACAATCTAATAAGTGTTTAATGTAGGGCTGGCAACGAGCCGGTTCGGTCCGACTTAGATTAAGTTCATAGCTCGTTCGAGCGAGTTATAAGCAAGCCAACATTTGAATTCAAGCTGAAAAAGTAGCTTGTGGCTTGCTTGTTTTGACAACGAATGAGCCGAATCAGTTTGTGAAAGCTCGTGAGCCAAAAACCCAAATGTATTAGATAATGCATTATAAAATAAACTACTGTAAATTAAGCTTGTAACTAAATTCATATATATTAAAATACTAAATCTTTAAATTCATCCAAATATAGTTCACAAAATAAATTAATGCATACTAAATTCACACAAATTCATATATACTTGGACCGAGCTAACTCGCCAGTTTGCGAGCGAGTTAGACCACAACTCAAATTTGTTAATTTTGAATCGAGCTAGTGATAAACTGACTCGTTAACAACTCAGTCCACTAATAAACAAACTGTTACCAAACCAGTCAAATGTAAATCACGACCAATTTATATGCTACAAGCTTTTCTGCCACCCCCAGTTTAATGCATTGCATGTCTTTCGTTCCTATGCATGGAATGTTTTTCCCCCAAACGGTTTTAGATACAACTCATTGTCTCAACTATGACCGAGTACCTAGTGGCGAATAAAAAAACCATCATGTACGGATAAAGTTACAACTAACATCAACCTGACGCTGACCAAAATTAATATTAATTGAAAGGTACATAGAAATCATCGATTGGGCGGCCATTTTTTTTAATATCCAAAAAAAAATTACAAAAATAACCTATTTTCTGAATTTTTTCCATATATGTCATAACCACCCAGCGTACGGGCGGTTCATGCCATTACCAAACCGTCAATATAATAGGCGGTCCATTTTTTTATTTTTATTTTTTTTAAAACAGAATTTTTTTTTGTATTGAAATATTAGAAATATTGAATATATTTCTTTAAAAATAGATGGAATACAATATAATTTGATTTATTAGAAAGACTACAACAAATAATCCGGATCAATATTTTTCAGGCCGAATTTTTCGCGGCTGTAAGAAAAATTAATATATTTCTTTATGTGTTATTGGACAAAAATAAAAATGCGTAGATTCTGAGTTATCGATCTCGGTTCAAAAATCACTTCTATGTAATCTAGAAAATATTATGATCCTTCTAGGACATTTAATTTATAAAAAGTTGTATCTATTTTGAGAATTCTTTTTGAATAACAATTATTAAATAACTTAAAGTTTTTATTTTTTTTTCAAAAATAGATACAACTTTTTATAAATTAAATGTCCTAGAAGGATCATAATATTTTCTAGATTACATAGAAGTGACTTTTGAATCGGGATCAATAACTCAGAATCTACGCATTTTTATTTTTGTCCAATAACACATAAAGAAATATATTAATTTTTCTTATAGCCGCGAAAAATCCGAACTGAAAAATATTGATCTGGATTATTTGTTGTAGTTTTTCTAATAAATCAAATTATATTGTATTTCATCTATTTTTAAAGAAATATATTCAATATTTCTAATATTTTAATACAAAAAAATTTTGTTTAAAAAAAAAATGAACCGCCCCTGCTTGGGCGATTCTGGGGTTATATTTTATTATTTATTTTTTTGAAATTTTTTTAAACAAATTGTTTTTTTTATTTTTTGTAAAATAAAAAATAGGATAATTTTTTTAGTTTCTAAAACTTCCAAGGATAATAATTTTAGAGGATAAAAACGAAGTTGTAAGATTTTTAAGGGTATATATATATAAAGAGGAGGGATCCAATTACACCTTTTTTTGGTGACACCGAATTACACTCTCAATTTCAAAGTTTTCAAATTCTAAATAGTCGATCCAAACCGTTCAACATAATGGATACGTTAAAATGTGCTTGCAGATCAAATTTTACATTTCATGAAATTTTTTTTACTATTTATTAAGTATTTAGCAAAATTGTTATATTCAGACCGTTGAATTTGTGTATCTATCTTAATAAATAGTAAAAAAAAAATTCAAAAAATGTAAAATTTGGCCTCCAAGCACATTTTAACATATCCATTAAGTTGAACGGTTTGAATCGACTATTTGGACTTTGTAAACATAGGATGTAATTCGGTGTCACCAAAAAAAGAGTGTAATTGGATCCCTCCTTATATATATATAGAGGTCGGGAAAGCTCAAACTGTTTTTTCCTAGCATCCGGAACAAACAACTTAGTTTTTCAATTTTCAAAGTCTAAACAGTCGATCCAAACCGTTAGATGTTTAATTTATATTAAAATGTGCTTGGAGGCCAAATTTTACATTTTTTGGATTTTTTTTACTATTTATTAAGATAGATTGAAAATCGATGTTTTTATTAAATTTTTTCACCATTGAAATACAACGATTTTCAAACCATCTTAATAAATAGTAAAAAAAAAAGAATCCAAAAAAATGTGAAATTTAGTCTCCAAGCACATTTTAATATAAATTAAATATCTAACAGTTTGGATTAACTGTTTGGACTTTAAAAATTGAAAAACTAAGTTGTTTGTTCCGAAGGTTAGGAAAAAACATTTTGAGCTTATCCAACTTGTGTGTGTGTGAAATTTCCCTACTTAATTAAGCGAATGCAACAAAAGTATTGCTCGCTTTCATAAAGAACTACTTCCTACCAACTTGCTTGGAAGAAAGATAGCACTAGAAAAGAATTGATCACACCCTGGCAACAACATATATAATAAAAAAAAAACAGATTCAATTAAGTACGTACTTAAATAAACAGCATAAACAATGATTTTAAGTAGCACGTTAATTACGATAATATTCAAATTAATTGAATTCATAAATTTAAATCCCATACCCTCTATTAGCATTACTATGAAATATGAATATGAGGATGCATATATATATAGACGTCACATAGGCATGCATATCCATTGTAAATAGTAAAGAGTAAAGAACCTAGCTATTTCTCAATATATAGGCTTGAAGCCCTGCATGCAATAATTAATTAATATGCAGTCAATCAAGAAACATTTCTACTTGAAGTTCAGCCTGACCCAGGGTCTAAGAAGCTATAGGAGAATAATTTTCTTTTAAGAAAAAAGACTAAAGGAAAAAAAAAAAAATGTATAGAGAAGAAAGAAAGCGAGATTCTAACAATTCCGGTGGAGATGTCGAAGCATAGTCGATCCAACGGTTCTCCTTCTCATTCCACTTCAAGATCCTTCCATCGGAGACACCAGTGTAAGGCCCGCCACCAAGCGAATCAAACGCTATACTCTCTGGTCCAACCGCACCATCTAGTGATATAATCTCCATGTCTCCATCCTTCGCAGCAATTATTACCGTCGAGTTATCATCCTTCGGAATTTCAGAGAAGATAAAACCAGCTATGGCTACCGCAGCAGCGATGGTCAGTATAATCTTATTGGGTATCATGGAGGAGGAGGAGATCAATATGGCAATACTTCCAATGCACCTTCTTTAAAAATCTCTGGTGGTTGATCTGTTTCTTTCTCTGTTTATTTGTAGATATGTGTGCCGTTATCTCCTGGGGACCTATAAACAAAAATTGTATGGGGGGCGGCGCTTTTGAGGGGTGTTTCGGAGCGTTTTCTCATTTGCGGATTAATTTTTTTAGTTGTTTTTATGAAGTGGTTGGAACGAATTTGTTTTTATTTTGAGAACTACTGTCGAGGTGGGTTAAGTTGGAAGAAATTTATAAATAGGATGAGAAATACAAAGCAAAAATTACCAAAGTAATACAAAATGTTGGTGTGAGCATATGATCTCCAAAAGAGATCATCAGATTGATTAATATATTAATATATATATATGAGGAGGGATCAAGTTACAATATTTTTTGAGTTACAATAAGCATTTTTTACATTTTGAAAGTCCAAATCGTCGATTCAAATCATTAGATGTAATCTCTATAATAAAATGTGCTTGGAGACCAAATTTTACATTTTTTGGAATTTTTTACTATTTATTAAGATGGATACAAAATTCAATGGTCTGAATTTGACTAGTTTTTGTACCCATCTTAATAAATAGTAAAAAAATTCCTAAAAATGTAAAATTTAGTCTCCAAGCACATTTTATTGTAGAGATCACATCTAATAGTTTGGATCGACAATTTGGACTTTAAAAATGTAGAAAATGCTTGTTGTAACTCAAAAAATGTTGTAACTTGATCCCTTCTCTCTCTCTCTCTCTCTCTATATATATATATATATATATATAGACAATGGCTAAGCTCAAATCGTTTGTTCTTGGACTCAGGAACAAACGATTCAGTTCTCTAATTTCTGAAATTCAAACGGTCAATCAAAACAATTAGATGTTTAATCTATATTAAAATGTGCTTGGAGACAAAATTTTATATTTTTTGGAATTTTTTTACTACTTATTAAGATGGTTTAAAAATCGTAGTTTTTATTAAAATTCTGCACCATAAAAAAACAGCAACTTTCAAGCCATCTTAATAAATAGTAAAAAAATTCCAAAAAATATAAAATTTTGTCTCCAAGCACATTTTATATAGATTAAACATCTAACGGTTTGAATCGACGGTTTGAACTTCAAAAATAGGAGAACCGAATCGCTTGTTCCTGAGTCCAGGAACAAATGATTAGAGCTTAGCCTCTCTCTTTCTCTCTCTCTCTCTCTCTCTCTCTATATATATATATATATATATAGAGGAGGGTTCAAATGCCTCCATTTTTTGTGCCTCCACCATGCCTCCATTTTTTAAAACTTTAATAACTCAAAATTTAAAACTTAAAAGTCAAAATAAAACCGTTAGATTTGATCTATGTTATTTTCTTTATGTGCTCATAAAAAATTATCACATTTCAATTTTGTTTTTATGTGAATCATTAAGTTCAAAAATCAACATCTAGAAATCATCCAAATTAGTGTTTTTTTACAAGCTCTTGATGACAATAAAAATAAAATTGAAATGTCATAATTTTTTATACGTCCATAGATAAAATGACGTAGATCATATTCAACGGTTTTATTTTGACTTTTAAGTTTTAAGTTTTGAATTATTAAAGTTTTAAAAATGGAGGCATGATGGAGGCACAAAAAATGGAGGCATTTGAACCCTCCTCATATATATATATAGAGTGGGGTTAAAATGCACCCTTCTTTTTGTGCTCCAAATGTGCACCCTTTCCTCGTTTCTTCATTTTTAAAGTTCAAATAGTTAATTTGAATCTACCAATGTGTTCTACATATTAAAATGTGCTTGGAGACCAAATTTTACATTTTTTGGAAATTTTTTACTATTTTTTCAGAATTTTTTATTAAACTTAACAATAATAAAAAATTCAGCACAGTGATGATTTTCAAAAATTCTGAAAAAATAGTAAAAAATTTCCAAAAAATGTAAAATTTGGTCTCCAAGCACATTTTAATATGTAAAACACGTTGGTAGATTCAAATTAACTATTTGAATTTTAAAAATGAAGAAACGAGAGGAGGACGCACGTTTGGAGCACAAAAAGGAGGGTGCATTTTAACCCCACTCATATATATATATATATATATATATATAGGACGTGGCTACGGTGCTATGGGTAGCTAAGAGGCCTCCATGCTACGGCTCGGATTTCGAGTTTTCAAAATCCTAACGGTCGATCTGCCACTGTTCATTTTGTTCTCCATATTAATATGTGCTTGGAGACCAAATTTTACATTTTTTGGAATTTTTTTACTATATATTAAGCTGGTTTGAAAACCGCTGATTTTAATGCTGCAGAAATTTACTGAAATCAGCGGTTTTCAAACCAGCTTAATATATAGTAAACAAATTCCAAAAAATGTAAAATTTGGTCTCCAAGTAGATTATAATATAGATTAAATATCTAACGGTTTGGATTTGTTGTTTGGACATCACACGACTAAATATAGACCCGGCAGCACCTCTGCTGAAATGCTGCCAGCAGCAATTTAGACAGACCTTATATATATATAGGACTTGGCTACGGTGCTATGGGTTGCATAGAGGCCTCCCGTGCTACGGCTCAATATTTGAGTTTTCAAAATCCTAACGGTCGATCCGAACCGTTCATCTTGTTCTCCATATTAATATGTGTGTGGAGACCAGATTTTACATTTTTTGGAAAAATATGTATTGCAAATCGTTGTTTTGAGACAAATCTGGACAATAAAAAATAGCGATATTCAATAAATCTAAAAAAATAGTAAAAAATTTCCAAAAAATGTAAAATTTGGTCTCCAAGCACATATTAATATGGAGAACAAGACGAATAGTTCGGATCGACCGTTAGAATTTTGAAAACATGAATATTGAGCCGTAGCACGGGAGGCCTCTATGCAACCCATAGCATATTAGCCAATCCTATATATATATATATAGAGAGAGAGAGAGAGAGACACATAGGCTAATGTGCTTTCGGTAGCACATGAGCCAAAATGCACACGGTCAAAATTTGAAATTTTAAAATTCAAAAAGTCGATTTGAACCATTCATCTTGTTCTCCATATTAATATATGCTTGGAGACCAAATTTTACATTTTTTTGAAATTTTTTTACTATTTTTTTAGATTTATTGAATATCGCTATTTTTTATTGTCCAGATTTGTCTCAAAACAACGATTTGCAATACATAGTTTTCCAAAAAATGTAAAATCTGGTCTCCAAGCACATATTAATATGGAGAACAAGATGAACGATTCAGATTGACTTTTTGAATTTTGAAATTTTAAATTTGAACCGTGTGTATTTTGGCCCATATGCTACCGAAAGCATATTAGCCTATCTCTATATATATTTTTTAAAAAGAAAAAGAAAATAGAGGATATATTTGTAAATATTTTTCTTTAGGATATTAAAAAAATTTCCGCGACACTGCAATTGTCATGAATAACAAAAGGTGGCTTGTGTTCAATGAATTTGTATCTCTGCATTAACTCAAAAAAAAAAATTTTGAGTTAATGAATTATGAATATTTGATATATTTTAAGATTCATGCAGACTAAATCTGCACTAATGTTAAATGATCTCTATATCATAAGTAGGAGTTGATTTGACTCCATTTAAAATTTGACAGTTGAAAATTCATTAACTTAAAATATTTTTTTTGAGTAATGCATAGGATACCTTTCGTGTTTAACTGGTAAGTGGTAACCACTACCAATTTGTCAAAAAAAAAAACAAAAAAAATGTTGGCTTGAGTTAGGTCGCTGACATGACCAAACTTGGATCATCTGCAATTTGGTGAAATGGAGAAATCAAGGCATATTTAGGAAATTACCTGGATACTTTAATCATGCAGCCTGCTATATTAAAGATCTTTTCTTAGCTTCTATATAAATGCTGATTCTCAATTTACGAATTAACATAAAGTATGATTTTATGATCATGCCTATTGGGAAAATTACACAAAAAGATACAAAAATCAAATTGCACAGTAGAATTTTTCAATTGAATTATTTAAGAAAATATAATAGGCCGGCACCTACGGGTGCAAACGGATCGGATAATGCTCAACTCATATCCGTATCCGTATTTTTTTTTTCGGATATGGATACGGATCGGATAGTAACTGAATACGGATACGGATCAGATATTAAACGGATACAGATGCAGATCGGATATTTTCGAATATGAATACAAATACGGATATAATTCGGATTTCTAATTCAAAATATCTAATTAACTTGTCATACCATTACAAAATATATATATATCTGATTAACTAAAATTCACTAACATAACTATAATTTTAATTAAAAATACCAACACAAAAGATATTCTAATACAAAACATAAATAAACACAAAAAAATTATCTCAAATCTTAACATATCCGGATGGAATATGCTAGCATGCTATGCATAGCATAGAACCCCTCCATGCAACGGCTTGAATTTCGAGTTTTCAAAATCCTAATGGTCAATTCGAACTGTTCATCTTGTTCTCCATATTAATATGTGTTTGGAGACCAAATTTTACATTTTTTGGAACTTTTTTACTATTTATTTAGATTTATTGAAAATCGCTGTTTTTTTATGGTCCAGATTTGCTAAAAACAGCGATTTTCAATAAATCTAAAGAAATAGTAAAATAATTCCAAAAAATGTAAAATTTGGTCTCCAAACACATATTAATATGGAGAACAAGATAAACGGTTCGGATGGATCATTAGGATTTTGAAAACTCGAAAACCAAGCCGTTGTATGGAGGGGTTCTATGCTATGCATAGCATGCTAGCATATTCCTATCTGGATATCCGAAAAATTAAAATATCCGGATCCGGATAATTATCCGTATCTGTATCCGATTCCGAAACTCAACCCGTATCCGTATCAAAATCCGCATAAAAAAAATCCGTATCAGTATCCGAATCCGCAACTATTCGTATCCGAATATCCAAATCTGCAAAAATTCGGATATGGATCCGGATTCGGATGGGTAATATCCGACCCGTTTGCACCCCTACCGGCATCTATTTATGGGGTGGTAATCAAATTGATATTATCAACTGAAAAGGTCAAATTGCATAGTGGATTTTGGATCCCAAGCAGCGGCATGTGCTTTAATTTGATAAACAGTGACACAACATTCCCATAGCTTCTAGCAATTTCAATCTAATTAAAAGGACAAAATAAATAACGCAACTTTAATGCACAAGGATTGATGTTTTAGACAATTATTTGGGCTAATAATTTTTAATTACAGTAAGAACCCAAATTTGAAATCCAACAATTAAAATTTCATTTATATTATGTTTGTATAAATAAAAATACACGCATATCAGAGGATGATTCATTTTAAATAGTGTTTATTGTGTCATAGCGGAACAACTAAAAAAAAGCACTATATCCATATTGTGCCGTTATAGCATGCTATAGTGTCAATAACACCATAGCTAATTTTATGGTCTGAAAATATTATAGCAGCAGGTGGCGCCTGTATGATGCTCAAGACTCTCTATGGGCAGTAACCTGTCAGAAGATCTATGCACGACCGATGGAACAAGGCGGGCCATATGCCTGGATTAAAACAGGCTCTTTTTTTCTGGAATGCAATCGCAAGATTAAAGGATCTATTCCACTGGTGTACCTACTGGGTCATTGGCAGAGGAGACAAGATTAGCTTCTGGTTTGATTCATGGTGTGGTCCCTCAATTATGGCATATGCGGATTCAAGACCATTCCGACAAGTGCTATCCTTGAGAGATGCACATCCGATTCTTTTAGAGATAGCCCCAACTTGCGACCTGATGTTCACTGACCAATTAGATTACATCCAGTGGAAGTGGAATGAGAATGGTGCCTATTCATCCAGGTCAATTTACAAAATCATGGTAGGAGGGAAAATATTTAGTGCAAATTCCAGGATCTGGAAAGCAAAAGTTCCTCCATCTGTCAGGATATTTGGGTACCTCATGTTAAAAGGCAAACTATTGACACGGGATGTTCTAAATCGAAGAGGGATACGTTGCGAGATGGGTTGTGCTATGTGTCACAATGGTAATGCAGAATCGCACTACCATTTGTTCTTTAGGTGCAGCTATGCTAAACGGGTTTGGACCCACGTGCAAAGCGGGTCTGCCAACCGCTTGCTTGCTGCAGTGGTACCAGATAGCACTGGGAGATCCTCTAGAACTGCAATGCAGCGTATGTGGGATGCCTCGGCCAGAGAAGCAACACGGCCTAGAGGAATGAAACTGGAAGAATGGTTTTCAAAAATGCTGTGCAATTATAGAATCTTCGGAGAGGAAGTGATACCGCCCCAGGTGCTGGGACAAAGAGTTCTCCAGGAGCCTGCTCTCTCTCTGGATGAAGTACTGTTAGAAATTATGTGAGAAACTAATCAGATGTGCTATGTAACTTATGTATTGACAGCCACTGTCAAACAATGTCAAAAATATATATATATATATATATATATTACAGCAGCACTATAAATAATCGATCAAACTGAAACAATTTGATTTAATACCTATTAGTCTTTAGAAACACAGGAAATTAATTAAATTAATTTAGTCCATGAAGAAAATTGTTGTCATAAAATGATTTACTTGTTCATAAACAATATATTGGGCTGAATTGTGGAGTTCAAAATAAATTGGACCACCCTTTCTAGAAGAGGTATATATGGGCTATAATCCACCTTCCTTTCTAAACGAGGATGCATATGGGCTATAAGACTTGAGTCAAATATGCGAGTAAAATGGATAAATAGGTAAAGAATCGAGTATAGATTTTAAATCATGATCAGCTCATGGCACAATGACATTATTGCTTCACTTTCACTATGGGTGTAACCGTGTAAGGATGGCACTTCCACAGTATCCAGGATACATTTTCAACAAAATGGTCAAATCCTACCTTTATGTTTAATTGAATAGATGAATAATGAATACACTTTCAATCAACTGAAACTGAAAGTACTAATTACATGAAAATGAACCTAACTTTCATGAATTATGGGACTTATCAACTAGCATGCATAGTCTAAAAGCTTATTTTTGTTGAAACTAATAATACTAAGTCGATTCATATTGATACAATTATATGAGTGTAAATATACCTACGAACTACAATTCTATTAGTATGCCGTCGACTATATATATTGATTAAGGCAATATCCATCATTTGTAAAATTTTCCCCTAAATTAATATATATGGAAAGTAAAACTTAAGATGTGTAGGCAATAACTACCAAAAATATATTTTAAGTTCCGTATTTAGCTTTCATTATTATCCAGTAACATTTAGTAGTTTTCTTTTACATATATAGAAAGATAAATTGAATATAAACCCTCAAAAATCTAATATTATTGATCCCAAACTAGCAGTACTGCCCATTAATTTATTAATCTGTATAGTACCGCCATTCCAATTTCCGACTTTCCAAATTTATTCAAGTCACTAATCATTTTAGTCCTAGAAACCGTTAATATAAACGTAATTCTGTTCTAATACAATTCAGTCATTCAAAGGAGGGAAGGTATTGCTATTTTAATTAGTTACGCTATAATTAATCCACATTTTATTTAGTTAGGCTATAATTAATTAATGTATTCCTTTATTTAACTAATCTCCCCTCCAACACTATATATATAAGTATCTCGCCTTAGACCTAGCTTGTGCCATTAATTTGTGAAATTCAGAAGAGCAAAAGAGAGAGAGAAAATCCGTGTTCTTAAAAGAACTCTGAAAAAACAGCCATGGCATTTGAAGCAAGCATTGTTTCTCTTGACACCAACAGGTACACCGCCCTCCTGAAAAAATCCGTCCCCTGTTCCCTTTTCTCTAATATCAATTTCTTTCTTTCTATTTTCTATTGACATATATTGTGTTAAAATTTGTAGGAAACGGATGTCATACCTCCATCCTGAGGTAATGATAGAGGTTGAAGATGTTATATTTTATTTACACAAGGTAATTTTCTGCATTATTTTATTTAATCACAAAAAGTTCTAATTAAGAAGAGATTGTGTCTTTTTAAGAATGCTGAGCTTATTTTTGTGTATTGGTCTAGGTATTAATTACTTATTTTTTTTCAAGAATATTAAAAAATCTCCATCCCATGTATATATATACCAGCCTCTGTGTTTCTGGCAACATTTATTTTAAGTTTTCTTTTTTGCTCTTTTGATTAAATCTCTCAAAATATTACAGAAAGAGCTACGTACTCTAATGATATAAGATCTCGTTAATTAGAATTGCCATCAAATTATGTACAATATTATGATACTACCGTTGTTATCATTATTGTATATTAAGCGAATCAAGAAGATGGTCTAGAAATTAAGGTTAGAATTAATATCCAATTAATTGTGCACTCCATGGTGATGCATCTGTGACATATTTGATATGTTGCTTTTTTACTTAAAAATGAATAAAAAGAGAATACATTAGTTGTTAGTATGGATTATGAAATCATGAGAGAATATTTGCACAACAACATTGTTTTTTTTTTCTTTCGATAATACTAATTAATTAACACGACAACTCATTCTCTTATTTTGCAGATTCCTCTGATAACTAGAAGTCCAATTCTTCGAAATCTCATCCATGCACATTCCACTGAAGAAAGCGACACTTGTGCCTTTGCACTTCATGGGTTTCCTGGTGGAGCTCACTCCTTCGAGCTCGTTGTAAAATTCTGCTACGGAAGGAAAATCGAATTGACATCAGTGAATGTTGTCCCACTACTTTGCGCTGCCTTCTATTTACATATGACGGAGAAATACTCCAAAGATAATTTGATAGCTCAAACTGAAATATTTTTCTCAAACAAAGTCCTCCCAAGCTGGACAGAATCAATTGAAGCTCTGGTTTCATGTGAGGATGTATTAAACCAGGCCGAGGAGCTCGGTTTTATCTCTAGATGCCTTGATTCTGTTGCAGAGCACATGATGATAAACTGAGAGCTGAGCTACCCAGAGAAGGAACTGCTTTGGAGTGAGATTAGATGCATGTCTCTGTCTCTAGAGATGTTTGAACATGGAGATGTTTCTGTCACTTGCAGCTGTGGTTCCTAGGAATGCAAGGCCTTGCCATGACCACCTTGATCGTGCCATTAATTGCTTCATAGAGGTAATCATATTACTTACTTTTACAATTAAATAATAAATCCTTCAGCTGATATTGACATTTTCATCCATGGAAATTGCCTTCTTTGTGGCTAGCTAGCTGTTTAAAGATTAATTCCGAAACAACCCTTCCTTTTCAAGCTTAAAAAAAAAATTCAAACATAAAGAAAGGAAAACAAATTGTTTTTCTTTTGAAGAAATTAAGGTAGACGTGTAATTAAACATGTGCTTGATACTTCTCACTTCACAAATTTTTTTATCAGACTTTTTCTTTCTTAAATTAGTGCAACTGAGACTTCACCTTTAAAAGAAATGATATGATATGATTTCAGTTGCATATATGCTAACAATGTACATTTCGATCAATCTTATGCGCAGTACCATCCATGGCTCTCTGAACAGGAAAAAATAAAGCTCTGTCAAGTACTGGACATAAAAATGATGTCTGAAGATGCATGCAATGATGCATCAGAGAATGGACAGCTTCCCTTTCTCGTTAAGTTAAAGGTTATCTTCAATCAATTCCTCCATTTCAGGAGATCCCTTGCTGGGTTGGAGCCAAATGAATGAAATCTGTACTTTGTTCGACATTGCTCTAGGAGCAGAGCAAAAAAAAAAAAAAAAAAAATCAGTAATACTGTTGAGGAAATTTGCTAATAACTTTGTTAAGAATATGTAATCCATAATATAATAATTCAGAAATACTGTTTAGAAGCTTTTCTCTACAAATGAAATCCATAAGATAGTAACAAATTAATGTGAACAAGAGACAATTGATGCGGTGTGCATATATACATAGTCTGCTTTCTACTTAAATATTTGCCTTTCATATTTTCGTTTTTTTTTTTTTTTTAAATGTTAGTATTCCGATAAAAATATATTTCATAATAAAATCCAACAAATTATTTCCTAAATACATCTGTATGATACCCTTTTTAAATTATTTTTTTAATTACGAACTCGATTTTCACCTGCTCATAAATAAAAGAAACAACCAATATATATATACTAGTATCATATCGGTCCATTACAACAGAGACATATTATAAGAAAAAAAAAATCAATAAAAATAATAATTATTCAAAAATCAAGACACATGTTAATAGAAAATTTATATGATTATGTATTTTTAATTAACTTTAATCGTGATCTCTGATAACAATTTGATGATGTGATGATTCTTTATTTTTAATACCAATGATATCAAATAATAGCTCTATTTGAATCTAATATCAAATATCATACAACAATTCAATATCGACATATAATATGATATCAAAAAACATAAATAAAAAGTGTTATTGTGTGTATGTATAGGATATATACACACACATATTATAAGAGAAATATATATTCACACACACGTTCTAATTTATATTCTTAGTTGTTTCCAATTTATATTTTTTTTTCTTTGTTTTCAATTTATAATATATATACATACACACACATTGATATATTCTATACATGAAATATATTCTATATTGCCCACATGATCTCCATAATAAAATATGCTTGGAAACTCAATTTTACATTTTTTGAAATTTTTTTACTATTTATTAAGCCACTTTGAAAATCTGAAAATCCGAGCGAACAAAAAAAAAACAGTAAAAATTTCTGGACTACCGGATCGGCAATTTTCAAAGTAGCTTAATAAATAGTAAAAAATTCCAAAAAATATAAAATTTGGTCTCCAAGCACATTTCAATATGGAGATCATGTTGAGCAGTTCGGATCGACGTTTTGAACTTTAAAATTGCAAAATATGAGTGTGAAGTAAAATAGTCGCTTTACTTCACAACTCACCATAGCCCATCTCATATATATATATATATATATATATATATAGAGAGAGAGAGAGAGAGAGAGAGAGAGAGAGAGATGGGCTAATATACAATCAATTGTTTCTAGCCTCCTGTGCAACCAAGTCGTTTTCCGATTTTTAAAGTCCAAATGATCGATTCAAACCGTTAGATGTGATCTCCATATTAACATGTGCTAGGAGACCAAATTTTACATTTTTTGAATTTTTTTTACTATTTATTAAGCCACTTTGAAAATCGCTAATCTAACGGTAGCTTCTGATTTTACTGTTTTTGGACTTTAAAAATCGGAAAACGACTTAATTGCATGGAAGGCTAGGAACAATCGATTGTATATTAGCATATATATATATATATATATATATATATATATATATATAAAAATTAATAAAGGATCGGTCTGTTAAATTAAGTCAACTGTGGTTTACGTTTAAACTAAAACTGAGTCAATTATTGTATTAAAATGGATTAAAAAGATAAAGAAACGAGAAAAATATTTGAAATATTCGACATTGCTAGGAGCAGAGCAAAAAAAAATTCTGAAATACTGCTGGGGAAATTTGCTAATAACTTTTTTTTTTTTTTTGAGGGTAGGAGGCAACTAAAAAAAAAAAATTATTAGCAAATTTCCCCAGCAATATTTCAGAATTTTTTTTGCTCTGCTCCTAGCAATGTCGAACAAAGTTCAGATTTCATTCATTGGGTTCCACCCCGAGCAAGGGATCTCCTGAAATGGAGGAATTGATTGAAGAGAACCTTTAATAACTTTGTTAAGAATATGTAAATTGAACTCCATAATTTTAGATGCTTTTTCTACAAATGATATCCATAATATTTCAGCAAATGTGAACAAGACAATTGGTCTAATTAAATCTGAAGCAGTGTATGTTTTATTTATTTGACTTTTTATGTTGTCCTTTTTTCTCTTTTTGGAGCTCAATTTTTCATTGAGTTGCTTTTTACTGGTAATTAAAGAGGACTGAGGCTCTGAAGCCTGACTTCTTTCTTACAGATTAATTGATAATAGCGTGCCTGTTGTGATATGTAATTTTTAATAACACTCTTGAAAATGGAAAGTTGTTTTTCTTAATTTGAAAGTTTCTTTAGGGACTTAAAAATGGAAAACGCTATTCTGGCAAACAAATTTGGTAATTGTTAGATCTCTAACTTTGCTAATTGACCACTAGATGTAGACCGCAATATATGAAACATTTTTGTCAAAAAGAATAAAACAGAAAGAACATTCAATTTACTCGTTAATTTGACTGTAATGTTAGAAAAAAAACTCGGTACAAGAAAAATTTTCATGTTACAATATTCACAATAAAATGGACTAAAATTAAGTTACACAGCCAAACAGAAAACTTTAAATGTATATATAAACCTAAGGATTGGCACTATCAAACATCATGCAGTGTCTAGAGTTGGGCTTCTACAATACAGCCTTGATTTAATTTTAGATGCGCTTTATCCAAAGGTAAATAAAAATTGGTATAAAATTATACTTCTTCTGTAAAAACCCTAAAAATAAAATCACGAAACCTCTTGGAGTACAGTTTTGGATCAACTGCTGAAATAGAGGTGGGGTCATACTGCATAGATTTGTATGCATGCTCAAGCTTCTTACTGATATCATAATCTTGTAGAATATCTATTATTCCAAAGTATAGTAACACATCATGAAATTCACCAGTTGGTTCTCCAATGAGAGCTGATTCAATGCCAGCTCTCCGCACTATCTGTTCTACCTTTGCTGGCATATTAATTCCTAATTTGATTGTCGACCACCTAAAAAACACAAATCACTAATTAAAGTAGAGCCTTATTGAGATAGGTTGTTTTGGGTATGTAAAGGAAAAAAATTATATATTATTAAGATGTCAAATCACTTGAAGCACCTTGTCAAGTCGGAGTCTTCCTCTCGAGGTGTTCCATCGCTTCTCTTTTCAGCATCATTGGCTGTTTCAGAAGTTTAAGATCAATGAGAAAACCAAACAGTTAATTCTTTTTTTGAAAACTGAAACTTGGCTAAAAGGATTATACCTGGGAGAAAGTGTACACCCACTAAAAGACTGTAGTCCATGATTCTTTCTTGCTCCAAGAAATCAGAATCTCTTTCCACTTGCCTATTCACAAATATAAATAATGTTAGGAGACCCAGACATAATTATAAATCACTGCTCTTATTTTTTTTCCTTGGTGTAATAAAAACACATGGAGGAATATATCCTCAGTTAACTGCAACTAAAAACAGCACAAATTAAACAAAAAAATGTTAGATAATGACCATATTGAGTTAAATATTTAGTCATAAATTATTAGTGTGAAGCAGAAATACTATATACATTACCTGAAAAATTCCT
Organism: Carex pumila; assembly: GCA_033356055.1. Lineage (NCBI taxonomy): Eukaryota > Viridiplantae > Streptophyta > Magnoliopsida > Poales > Cyperaceae > Carex > Carex pumila. The sequence goes on from JARJHM010000243.1 coordinate 345,604, forward strand.
GAAACCAAGAATTCTGTAATCTAAAAATGAAATTAAGATCAAGATCCTTTAAAGTGGTAGTCTCATCAATCTCTGTCTCAGGTTTATCGGTTGTGCGACCATGTGAAGATCCCTTCAGGTCAAATCGTCGGTGGATGGGATACTCGCAGTTGAAAAGATTACCCATTATAACAAAGCGAACCTGTTTTAATTTGCTAAGTTAATTAAATGGTTGAACCTGTTTTATTTCATTGTTTCATCTTTGCTAACCTTTCTTTGAGTAGCACCGACTAATTTGACACAGTGTAAACCAAAAAACTTGGTTACTAGAGTGTTCTCAAATGCTCTAACATGGTTGTAATAAGCTGGAAGCATCTTCAAAAGAACCTATTCAAAGATAAATTTTGAAAAACATAAATCAAGATGATTTTTACTTAAAAGGAAAAAAAATCCAGGGCACTTGACCAAGAACCAGAGACTAGATGAAAACAGTGGAGAAATTTCTACCTTCACTTCTGATTTCTTCATTGTTTTTATCATATACTTGTCATCATTAGTCAAGTAGAAGAAACTTCCGCTCTTTCCAGGTGAGGATAGTTCTCTAAGTGCGTCATTGCCACAAATAGAAAGCATGTAGTCCCCTGGATCAACCTTGAACAACTTCCGTAGGGTCCTGTAAAAGGAGTTGATTTAGTGCTTTTCTCTATGCTTATGTGCTCCTGTGTGATCAGTTTATATTTTCTCAATATATTTGGATTTCAGTATTAGTCTTCATTTTTCAATTTTTTTTGTGTGCTAATTGTCGCATCCAACTTCTATTAGAAGAGTAGTTCACTTACTCCATCGTTCAATTCTGGGAAACATATTTATTTTTTCAGTTGTATTTATGTATGATGATGTGCTCAATGTTACTATTCTTCTCAAAATATGTTTCTTTTTTTCCTTTTTTGTTTCCTGTAACTGCAGCATTCAATTTTTGACCGAAGAATGGATAATTGTTTGACTGACCTGAAAACCATAGGACAGTAATCTTTCCACCGGAATTCAATTGACTGGTGGGGAGGTGTCTGTTTTGATCCTTCTGGAGGAAACCTTGTCCAGACCTTCTCTTTTGGATCAAATGCAGATGGCTTGAGATCGAGCGTTGTTGCAGCAGATTGCTTCCCTACTGCATATCTGCAACACAAGTGAATGAATCAAATGGAAGTGCTTCAGCCACTATAGCTCCTTCGAATTTATTCACAATATATTTGATAAAGCATCATTGGTGGAAATTTAAAATGAGATAACAGAGAAAAAATTGACCATAATAACCAGGACTAACCACAATGTTAACAGCTTTTCTCTGAACAAAACCAAGTAACTTTGTCACTACAGACTTAAAGACCACAAATAACCTATGGGTTAATTTAACATGGAAAAATATATTATGTACTCAAAATTATTGGAACATGTAATTTATCATTTATCACAGCCTTTTCAACTCCAAATTTCACTTACTACTACCTAAGGGTGATCATTACTTGTTGATTTCTATGTGGGTGTCTGTGCATTTGCTAAGATAAAAGATAGTCTCCACTTAGTATTTGATTGTGCTACAAAGCCAATTTTAAGGAGAAAAAAATAGAAGGAATACCTGATTCCAAGTTGGAGATTAAGCATGAGCTCATAGTTCCTATGCCCCTTAGAAATAGTTTCTCCCTGCCTCTTTATCTCTGACGGTGGCCACCTCATCATTGGTGTCAACAGGCACACCTCGCTGTTCCTCCAATCTCCATCCAATTCGTCATCAGAATTTGTGAAATTAACAAATGAGATTACACTTTTCGAGTGTCCCCTAGCCCATAGCTTCTTTGAGGAAGGCATCACTGACAGAACATCTCCTTGGCAAACCTGGAAATAGCCATGTCAATTATATCGCCTCAGTGACCTCACATGATCCAATGGTTTATGGTAGTCAAATAAACATACTTTATATATCTTTGTAACAGCAAATAGATATTATCTACAATTATGATATAACAATAAAAAAAATTGGGCCATTAATAAAAACTGCATGAGATATACCTTTTAACATTTTCCAAATTAAAGTGAAAGTCATGATGGCACTTACTGCAGTAAATGCAAAGAAAAATTAAAAGCAAGTAAAAGAAAGGGCTAGCTGCCACCAACAATTCTGACCAACGGAATGTTGCAAGACAACCTGATCCAACCAACAAGGACTGTGGCATGTGTCTGGAGTCTGGACTAGCTGGTGAAACCTGACATGGTAACACCTACCTCAAAATCACTTCGGTCGGTGGTGAAGAAAGTCTCTGGATCTCGGGAAGTAGGTGAACTGGCATCGACTGATGGATAATAGGCACCTCTTTGTTGGAGCACTCCATTCTCCATGCTCCAACAGCCAACATAGATGCTACCATCAGCCCACTTGAACGTGCCACTTCCGTTTGGTAAGCCATCCTTCCATCCACCTTCATATCTGTACCACAATTATGTGTTTGGAATGAACACCCCAGACCAAGTAATACAAAATTTGCCTGATTCAGCTTTCATTGTATCATCAAAATAAGATGATATATTATCTAACTAGTATATATAGATTATCTGATTTAATTGTACTTTCTCAAAGGAGCAATTTGCTCAACCACCTTAAGCCGCAAATAGTAAATTCGAAAGGCCTTCTGAGTTCTGATGATAAAACATTTAGTATTCGCAGACAGTCATCACATATATTTCAATCAAACAAGAACAATGTCACTCTTTCAAGTTTTCTTGGCAGTAGAAATTGTATTGTTGTTAAGTAATTAATGCAATGCTGGTATTATATAATTTTACGGACATTAAAATTTAAAAGAATATATTTGAAAGATGAGTCATTTAAAATTATTGGGCAAGGCATTCTTACCTATTTCCACTTGCCCATATTAGAAGGCCCCGGCCATGAAAAGCACCGGCCTTCCACTCACCAGAGTACTCGTTGCCATTTTTCCACACATACTTCCCATAACCTTCCTGGAACCCGTACACCCATTCCCCGTCATAATAATCTCCAGATGGAAATGACTTCTTGCCATGCCCGTGCTTGAGATTCTGCGACCAATTGCCCCAATATGTGTCGTCTGAACAGCTTGTATACGTTCCGAACCCTTCCATGAATCCATTACAAAACTCGCCTTCATATGTGGCACCGGAAGGCCACAAAAATTTGCCACGGCCAGTTGCACGGCCTCGTCGCCACTGTCCCTCATACATGCATCCATCAAACCAGAGGTACTTGCCTATGCCATCAGGGAAACCGGCCCGCCATTCACCGGTGTAAAAGTCTCCATTTGGGAGGCGTTGTTCCACGTGCTCTGTCTGTTCTTCTTCTTCTTCTTCTTCTACAGTTGGGGAGTTTCCTTGGCCATTGGCAGAGGTGGAGGTAGACATTGTTGGGAAAACAAGGCTTCGCCGCTTGTGATGGTGGTGGTGGTTGTGGTGCTTTCGGAGGAAGGGCCGATCCCAAACTTTGGGCATGATAAATGGGGGTAGAGATTTATGATGGGCTAGAGCTTGGCGGGGGTTTCATTCTATGTGAAAAAGGAGAGAGAAACAGGAATTTCGTGCAACTTTGGATTGGTTTTGACTTTTGATTTGATTTGGAGGAAGTACAACCGAATTAGGGGAGAGAGAGAGAGAAATGGATATGGTAGGATGTCCGAGGATGGCGCACAAACGCAACATTTGAGGAGGCGGGAGAGCGAGCTTAATTTAGGCTTGGAATATGGAGACTCAAAAGGAAGAAATTAAAGAGCCTGCTGCCTGTTGCCTGCGTAAGTTCCTAGATCCCATGACAGGTGGGTCCCACCGAAAATGAAAATATACCGTGTCATCTGATACGATTAAATTTTACGGGACGGCCCACGTGCGCTGTAGCGGCCAGATGGCATATTAGATATTGTACGTACGGGAAATTAACCGGGCCTCATTAATTGATTGATCTCCTCGATCGTTCTCGGTTCCAACTTCCAACTCCAGCAAATTAAGCACGAGATGGAAGAGACGAAGACAAAAGAAAACCAATGTTCGTTCGCATGCACGTTAATTCCAAACTCCAGCAAATCACGAGAAGAGGAATCTAGCTAGCTAGCTAGCTAGCTAGCTAGAGCAGACAACAAAATGTTCACACGTACCTTCAATCGTCCTATCGTACGTACGTCATTAAACTGACAAACTGACGGGAGGAATTAAGCCACGATATATATGTTCAAACGTGTATTTTCAATTATTAATTATCATGGTCACATATAGAGTATTAACAATACCCTTAATGGGTATACCCGCCCGTACCCGCCCGTACCCGCTGCCTAGGGTACCCGTATCCGAGCTCGGGTATAGGTCGGGCACTCGGGTACGCGGGTACGGATAAAAATAGGGCCGGACCCAATTTTTTGAATCAATACCCGACCATACCCTACCCGAATTTACCCGTACCCGACTATACCCGTACCATAGTACCCGAGTACTGTTCATCCGAATTCAAAATTCAAAATTCAGTTCCCCCCCCCCCCCCCCCTCACCCAATGCCATGATTTAATTTCTGTTTTTTTAATTTCTGTTTTTTTGTTTCTTTTTTTTTATTTCTGTTTTTTAATTTCTTTTTTTTAATTTCTGCTTTTTTGTTTCTGTTTTTTTATTTCTGTTTTTTAATTCCTGTTTTTTAATTCCTGTTTTTTAATTTCTGTTTTTTTGTTTCTGTTTTTTTATTTCTGTTTTTTAGATTTATTTTTGTAAATGTTAGATTTATTTTGAATAGGTTAGATTTATTTTTGAAAATGTTAGATTTATTTTGAATAAGTTAGATTTAATTTCTGTTTTTTAGATTTATTTTTGTAAATGTTAGATTTATTTTGAATAGGTTAGATTTATTTTTAAAAATGTTAGATTTATTTTGAATATGTTAGATTTAATTTCAGTGTTTTAGATTTATTTTTGTAAATGTTAGATTTATTTTGAATAGGTTAGATTTATTTTTTTTAAATTTAGAATTATTTTGAATAGGTTAGATTTATTTTTGAAAATGTTAGATTTATTTTGAATAGGTTAGATTTAATTTCTGTTTTTTAAATAAATCTAACATTTTCAAAAATAAATCTAACCTATTCAAAATAAATCTAACATTTTCAAAAATAAATCTAAAAAACAGAAATTAAAAAATAGAAATTAAAAAAACAGAAATAAAAAAACAGAAATAAAAAAACAGAAAAAAAAAAACAGCAAAAAAAAAACCAACAAAAAAACAGAAACAAAAAAAAAAGCAAAAACAAAAAAAAAAAAAATACCCGTACCCGCCCTACCCGTCAAGGGTACACGGGTATGGGTATAGGACGAGTAGGGTATGGATTTTGAAAAATATACCCGAAATACCCTTACCCGTATACCCTTGTACCCGAGTATACCCGTACCCGAGTTATACCCGTACCCGACTCGGGTATACCCGGGGTACCCGTACCCGCCCGAGTATAAATACACTAGTCACATATATATCTTACATTTAATTATTTTTTCCTAATTTACATTAGTTTATTGAAAAATGTCCAAAATATGAAAAACAAAATGATAAAAAAAGAAATTAATGATGATGGTCATGTGCCATGTTATGTGTTATTATCAAGCCGGGTTGCGTGTTATGCTCTTTGTGTCATTTTTTTCGAGTGATGATCAAGTATATATTTAATGTTTGCTTTGAATTTCAAGTAATTCTTAAAAGAAAATTTGAGGCATACACATGTTCTTGTATTGAGCTCGTAGATGTCTTAATTTACTAACGATTGTGATTAAAAGATTAATTTTCAAATTAAATATTAGTTATGTTTGATTATTATTATTGTATGCATTTTTGTTATGTTTTTCTACATGTATAAGTCTAATTTTATTTAGACTCATCACGTATAGATGCCATGATTGTTCTATTATTTTCGAAAAAGTTTCTAAACCTTTCTTATTTGATTGTCATGTGTGTGTGTGTGTTTTTTTTTTTTTCAAAATATCATTTAAAGATACAGATTCATAGTGGCTGTAATTTTTTATTTCATTATATGTTATTTAAGAATATATTCAAATAGGTAATTTTGGCATGAAATACGTTAGAATTATATTGCTAAGAGATTTTTTTCTAGCATATATTTTTTTTTCATAACAAAGGATAAGATAATCATACACCTAACACGAAAAACTAAAAAATTACTCGACTTCAATTTTTTTTTTTTAAAGAGGCAGAGAGCCCATTTCATTACTGAAATTGAGTTAAATACAAAACATAATGTTTGGTTTTACGTTGCCAGTAATCTGGACCAACTACCGATCGCAAAAGAAGTAAGATAAACCAGTACATACATCCACATAAGCATAGCATATGTCAAATACCAAAAATAAGTAAGAGATACTATATCTAAGCCACTTATCAAAGGGCTGAGGCTATTAACACTACTAGAGCAAAACAAGATTCTGAACTGCATCATCAAACTATGGAGTCACTGGTGCATCTCCTGTGGGCTGATCTACCACCATGGGAGATGGCATGTACTGACTAAGTGGTATAGCATCCTCAATGACTGGAAGCCAGTTGCCCATTGCATCCTTGAATTTCTTTTTCATGTTCCCTGTCCAGTATATACACAAACATTTAATTGTTAGTATCATGTTTCGAGCAGATTTAATTGGGGCATTACTAAAACAAAGAGCATTTCTATGCTTCCACAGTGACCAGCTGACTGCACTAAGAACTATGAGGAAACCAACCTCATTAGAGTGATCAAGTGTCTTAGAAAAAATTATAATATCCTCCCAAGTAAGCCATTGATGCATGACCTCTTGGCTTTGCCCTAACCAGAACCAAACTTGTTCTGCTAAAGGACATAGTAAAAACAAATGGTCTACTGATTCTTGGTGGCAACAAAAATGGCAGTGTGTGTCACCATTCCACCCTTTTTTGATCAAGTTATCTTTAGTGAGTATCGTATTATGAGAAACCAGCCACATAAAAATCCTAATTTTAGAAGGAATTGGTAATTTCCACCATAGCATAGAATTTAAAGGTTGAACTCCACCAAAATTAAGAATTGTATAAATAGAGTGAGTTGAAAACTTCCCTGAATTTCCCCATTTCCATTCTATCTTATCATATTCCAAGGTGAAAGAGGTTGAGCTGATGAGGAACATAATATGCATCCACTCCTGAAAATCTACCCCTACTAAATCTATTCTGAATTTTACACATTGGCCTTGAGAGTTTATCACATCAGCTAAGAGAATATCTTTATTTGTACATTTGGAGTATAGGGAGTAGTATTTGACAGCAAGAGTACAATTTTGGAACCACTGATCTAACCAGAATCTAAGTTGGGTTTGAACACCTGGAGTATATGAGGTGCTAAAATCTCCTATATGACTAAGTTTGAGCAAAGTAGACCAAAAAGAAGATATGTAAGGAGAATGATTTAAAATATATTTATGAGTGAGCAGATTTTTCCAAGGGCTAAGATACTCAGTATTTTTAAGTTTCCACCACCATTTGAGCAATAGAGAGATATTCATTTGTCTAAGATCTAGAATTCCTAAACCTCCAAAGGCTTTAGCTAACCTAGAAGTATACCAGTCTATTAGAATGTATTTTTTCTTTTTTGAGTTGTCTTGCCATAGGAACCTTCTTCTAATTTTGTCTGCCAACTTAATGATTGTTAAGGGGATTTTATAAACAGATAATGCATATAAAGGCACTGCAGAGAGGACTGAGTTAACTAGAGTTAATCTACCTCCTATAGATAACATATTACTTTTCCACATTTGTAGTTTACTCTCTATTTTATCAACTAAAAAGGACCAATCAGAGATATGGAGTTTTTTATAATGTAAAGGTAAACCTAGGTACTTAATTGGGAATGTTCCCCATGAGCATCTAAAGATTTGATCAAGAGCTAATGTCCTATCTACATTAAGATCATACATTTCAGTTTTATCATAATTAACTTTAATGCCAGACAATGATTCAAAGGCCATCATGGCCCACCATGCAGCTTCAACATTATGTTCATGAGCTGCCAGGAACAAAATTGTGTCATCTGCATAATGGCAATTAGTAATGGCCCGACTATCGATACATGGGGGTCCTAATCCTATAAGCACATTAGCTATTCGCCCTTTTGAGAATATTTTACTAAGTGTATCAGCAGCCAAAATATAAAGGAAAGGGGAGAGGGGATCCCCCTGTCTAACGCCTCGTTTACAGTAAAAATATTCTGTCAATTCCCCATTAATATTAAGGCAAGATTGGGAACTCTGGAGCCAATGTGTAATCCATTGGATCCACTTAGGTCCAAATTTTCTACTATGGAGAATTTCTAACAGGTAATCCCAATGGATCTTATCGTATGCTTTTTCAAAATCTATCTTAATAACTACCCCTGGTTGCTTAGAATGACAACATGAGTGTATTATCTCTTGACTAAGTATCATATTATCTAAGATGTATCTATTTTTTATAAAAGCAGCTTGACTAGTATCTATTATTCTATCCATCACTAATTCTAATCTAAGAGTAAGTAATTTAGATAGTATTTTAAAACTACAATTAACTAAACTAATTGGTCTAAACTTCTTAATTAGTGTAGCATCTTTCTCTTTGGGAATAAGACAAATGCATGATTTATTGATGTAATGCAAGTTTAATTTATTTTCATAAAAGAAATGAGTCAATAACATCAAATCAGATTTAACTAAATCCCAAAAGAACTGATAGAACTTAAAAGTGAAACCATCAGGGCCAGGGGCCCCATTTGGTTCGGAGGTGAAAACTGCTACTTTAATTTCTGTATCTGTAAAAGGTTGCTCTAATTCCCATTGTTCTAAGTGAGTAAGTTTATCATGTGTATCCCAGAAGTTAGGTTCTAAAGACCCATATTTAAAACCAGAAGTTCCTAGCAATTCCTTATAATATGAGACTATATGTTTCTTAATATCTACAATATTATTAGTAGGGGAACCATCTATTTCTAAACTACTAATGTGGTTTTTTTTTGATCTATGTGTAGCTACTGTATGAAAATATTTAGTATTAGAATCCCCATTTGCTAGCCATAATTGTCTAGATTTAAGTTGCCACTGAGCTTCTTCCTCTCTCAACAGTTCTTCTAACCTATTTGTATTATGAATCCAGGAATCTGCTTCTAAAGGTGTAAACTCCCTCTCCTCCTTAACTTTCTGTAACTCATGTAAGAGTTTTTGTATTTGGGTTTTTTCTCGTTTTCGTTGGCCATAAAAATTTTTAGCCCAACCCTTTATTTTTCTTCTCATTTTTTTCAGTTTTTGGGACCAGCTTTTACCAATGTTAGGGAGTTGGAGAGGAGTTTCATTCCACCATTTAGTAACTAAAGTGCAAAATTCTTCCTGTTCTGTCCATAAAGGATCAAATCTAAATATGGGTTTAGGGGAGGGAATAATTGTGTTAGTCTGCATCATAAGTGGACAATGATCAGAGCCAGTGCTACTTAGATCAGACAAATGGCTAGAGGGGTATAATTGGTCCCAAGTAAGTGAAACTAAAACCCTATCTAACAATGCAAACTGAGTACCATTTGACCATGTGTATTTCCTAGTGGTAAGTTTGATCTCTAGCAAATGATTATCATTTATGAAATTATTAAATTGCCTACTCAGATTCATGTCAAAATTTGGACCAGATTTTTCCTCTTTTTTCCTAATGGCATTAAAATCCCCACACAAAAACCAGACATCTAATTGAACGTTTCTAATAGAATTCAATTCATCCCAAAACTCTTGTTTATATTGTCTAAGTACTGGACCATATACTACAGTTAAGTGCCATTGAACATTATCTAATTTATTTTCTACTATAAGATCTACACAAAATCTATGTAAGGAATGAGAGATAATTCGAAGTTTATTACTATCCCAACCGACTAATATCCCTCCTGATCTTCCTACCGAGGGAAGCCATACCCAATTATCTATTCTAGTAGATATACCTTTAAGACATCTATTAGTAAAATTTTCTTTTTTAGTCTCTTGTACTGCCACTACATCAATTTTATTATCTACAAGTAAATCTCTAAGTAATTGTCTAGATCTATTAGAATTAAGACCCCTAACATTCCAGTTAAGTATGTTCATAGGAAACAATCTGTGACCCAACCCTCGATGAGCTAGTGTGCTCTGGAGGGTTTTTTCCTAGACCGAGATGATATAAACTAAGTGTAGCTACCTGTTGAGAATCTCTAACAGCACTAAGTAATTGTGTAATCGTACTTTGAAAATTACTTCTATCCATATTTCGAATACTATGAATAATAAGATGACTATCTTCTATACAATTTCCTAGTTTAATCTGATAAACTTGGAATAAACTAATTATCTGATCTACTATTAATCTAGTATATGGGAATCTAGAGATAATAGGCAAACCTGATGAAGAACTGCTGCTATCTCCTTGCTTCCTTCTCTGAGCTTTCTGAAGCACTGTCCCCTGGTCTATTTGTGCCTGCATTCTGAGACTCCTCCGCAAATCCTTCTGTGAGCCAGCAGTGATGTCTGGCACTTCTGGGGTCTGGATAGTGGGTCCTTCAGAGTCAGAAACACAGATAGCTTGGAGAGAGGAAGAATCTGGAGCCTTAGTTGCACTCCTCAGTCGGGCCCTTATCCCCATCTGCTTGCTCGAACTGGGAAGGGGTCTAGGTTGTTTCCTTGGAGTTTTACCAGAGACACTACCTTTCTTCTTCATAGGTTGGGGGTTTGTTGAGAGAGACTTTCTGAATTGAGGGATTTTGACAGAGGATTTGTCAGATGGTTTGAAAACAGACTTGTTTACAAGCTCCTGAATGGAGATGTCTTCCTCACTGTCAAACTCAAGGTGGGGGTTGGGAGACAAAATCTCTCCCTCTTCAGTTGGGATAATGAAATCTTCTTTGCAGTCACCTCCACAGGAACCACATGGAGGAAGATTAAAGTTTTAAACCGACTTCAAATTGTTTTCACAAAATTTACTTCTTCCGTATTAAGATTTTCTCTCAGACGTAAATTAAAAAGAGAAGGGTTCAAATCCCTCTATTTTTGGTGTCTCCATGCCTTTATTTTTAAAAACTTTAATAACTCAAAATTTAAAACTTAAAATTCAAAATAAAATCATTGGATGTGATCTACATCATTTTATCTATGCACAAGTAAAAAATTATGACATTTTAACTTTGTTTTAATTGTCATTGAGAGCTTGTAAAAACATACTAATGTGGATAATTTATAAACTTTAATTTTTCAACTAATTAATTTACATAAAAAGAAAATTGAAATGTGATAAAAAAAAATTTAGTAAATAGATAAAATAGCATAAATTACATCTAACAGTTTTATTTTAAGGTTTATGATTGAAATTTTGAGCTATTAACATTTTGAAAATAGAGGCATTTTGAACCCTCCTCAATTAAAAATAACAAAATTTGGATGTAAATAAAATTTATAAGGTCTTGATGATAATCATGGTTAAATTTTTTAATACAATTATGTCATTATGTTGATAATAATTTAATTTTTAACTCCGCCGAACATTGCTTAACTAAAAAGGATATATATATCCAAATAGGTAATTTTCAAAGGAATACGTAGAAATATTTCATTGCTAAGAGATTTTTTTTTTTTCATAGCATATTTAATTTGTTGTCTTTCTCCATGACATGGGATAAGATTATCATAGCACTATAGCAGTACTATAGCACCTAACACGAAAAACTAAAATTTTATTCCAACCTTCAAATTGTTTTCCTAAAATCTGCTTCTCTCGTAAATTAAAATTAAATTAAAAATAACAAAAGTTGGATGTAAATAAAATTTATAAGCTCCTGATGCGAATCATTGTTAAATTTTCTAATACATTTTATGTCATTACGTTGATAATAATTTAATTTTTGACTCCGTAACTGTCGAACATCGCTTAACTATTTTTGTGCAGCTACACTGATTTGTTTTATTTTTGTTTTATTTTTCCTATTATAGCAAGATGTACGACGGTTTTGAATGTATGGAAAATATTTAACTATATCTACAACAAACTTAAGTTTATTAAAATATGAGGAGGGTTCAACTGCACCAAAATTTAATCCTCCAAATTTGGTCAAAATCTTGAACCGCTTATCTCATTTTTTATAAGAATAATTATTTTTGTACCCGCACTACAATACCCGCACTGAACCCGCGCTACAGTAGCCGGACTTAAAAAAAATAATGTGTTATGGTCCCCACTAATTATATTGTGTCCACTAATAATAATTCTAAAAATATATTATATAGTCTCAACTAATTATTATTCTAAAATCCCAGCAGTACTCTTTCTCTATGGTCCCCACTAATTATATGGTTCCCCTTTCAAAGTCCCTGCACTAATTCAGTACATAGATATAAATATTTCAGTGCATAGATATAAATACTTCAGTACATAGATATAAATACTTTCTGTGTCATATGTAAAAGTTACTTATATATTTATACCTTCGTAGATGTAAATACTTAGAAGATTAGATATCAGCACTTAAAAAAGTAAGATGTTAATACTTTGATGCGTAACTTATTATAATAATCTCTTTTCGAGTTCTCTAATCATTTTCGCGTCAACTTTCCTCTAATAAACATAGTTTACCTCATAGGGATAAATACTTCAGTGTATAAGTATAAATACTTTCAATATTTAGATATTAATACTTTCAGTGTCATATGTAAAAAATACTTGCAAAGGTATAAATACTTGTAAGGCGAGGTATAAACACTTGCGTGACGACGAGCCTGAAAGTACGTCATCATGGATCTCATTTGAAAGAGAAAATTGCATAAATATTAATACTTTAAAAAAAATTCAAATTGTGGAGTTTTTGTAGTTCCCATAGGAAGTTATATTTATACATTTAATTTTCGGTGGTTCCCGGATACTGTAGTGCGGGTACTGTAGCACGAGTATTGCTATCTTGGTGCTACATAATCCACACAATAAATAATTATTCACATCATAAGTATGAATACTTTTGTACATAGATATAAATACTTCCGTTCATAGGTATTAATACTTTAGGAAAAAAAATTCGAATTGTGCAGTTTTTGTAATCTCCACAAAAAATTAAATTTTAATATTTAATTTTCGGTGATCCCCCTGCGGGTACAGTGCGGATACTGTAGCGTGGGTACTTATCAGCTCCCTTTTTATAAACACCTCAAATTTATCTCTGCCTCTGATTCTTCATTTCCAAATATGCATGCTCAATTCTCTCCAGTGAAGAAAAACACTCCCAAATCCCTTTCTCTCTATTTCGCACTTTCTCCCCCACGACCCCACCTGTCTCAACCCCGACATCGACCTTTCACCCTCGTTTTTTCTCAAGCTCTCTCCCTCACGCCTCTGTGGATCCAGTGCTCATTTTGGAGTCTTCGTGCCCCTCTCCTCTCTTCGTTTTTGCAGCGATTCAACACTCAATTTGAAAGCATGGCCGGTTCGGTGGTAGGTATGGCGGAGGGAGCAATTGCAGTGACAATTTCGTTCACTAGAGAAAGAGGAGAAGGAGACAGAACCATGGCAATTTCTTTCACGGAATCAGAAGCGATCTCTTAGAAATGGAGAGGACAATAGGTTCTGTTTTCCTTCTTATTTTGTTCACTGGAGAGAAAAGGAAAGACCTAAGCATGCAATATTTGGAATTGAAGAGTCGGAGGTAGAGACAAATCTGAGGCGTTTATCAAAAATGAGATGAGCGGTTCAAAATTTGAACCGAATCTGGAGCATGGATTTTTGGTGCAGTTGAACCTATACTTAAAATATATAATGAATTTAAACTAAAAAACCAAAATCATAAAATAAGTTTGAATTGTTGATCTTGAGTTCATGAGACATGCATTATCTCTCTTATTATTTATTAAGTATGTTGATATTCTGATTTGTCAATGATTGTGATTAAAAAATGAAATTTTGAATTGAATATCAGTCATCTGATTATTATCTGTCTTCGTTTGATTCTATTATGCATCTATTTTTTTTTAATATGTAGAAGTCTAAAATATATTTAGACACGTACTCGCCACATGTACTTATTGATGCCTCTTCAAAATCTACATTTAATCCGAGAACTTTCTTAAACCATCTTATTTGATTATTAGATACTCGGTTTTCTAATTTGTCCTCATTTTTGTTTTTCATTTTTAAATATCATTTAATTTTTTTAACTTATTAATAATTAAATTGGTCATTTAAATGAACTTAGTAGATAATGAAGTATTAATCCGACCAATATATTGAAGTCGCGTTAATTTTTAATGTTCTTAGATTCAGCAACAAAAAAAAACTATATTTCAACACTAGCAAATATAATTTGCTTCTTCTGATAATACACACACATTTGGACCAATCTTAGTTCGTTATAGGACCATTTGAAAATTCTCTATTCAAACAAAACTAATTCGAATAAAAATACTAATAAACACAAGAGATTTTATCAAACGTAAAGAATATTCTTGAATATTTTATAAAAGAGCATAGAAAGAAAGTAACACATACATTTGATCTTTAGTTGTCAAATATTAAAAGCGTTTGGAACTAAAAGAAGAATTATAACAAATTTTAAAAACATGGTCTTGTCCTTTAGAAGAACTCAAATAATCTGTTTTTAGTAGTTGAACGTAAACATTCATTCTGATATTTTTTTTTCATCTTTTAATCACATCTTTGCTTATAATACGTGATTTTTTTTTATGAAAATATGTTATTTTGTATAAAAAAAAATTGATTGATAATTGATTGGTCATTTAAATGAACTTAGTAGGTTCTTAAATATTGTTATCCATATGGCATATGATTAGTTGAGATATATCACTTCTCTCTTATATTATACTAATTGACTTTTAATTTATAATTTGAATTTAGAACCATCTATTTAAATATTATTCATGAATATTGTTGAATAATTTTTTTATTGGTCTATTTCTTATCATAATATATGCCAGTTTGTTTGAATTTTTTTTTTATTCTCTTATAATATATTCCCGTGTAATGTACGGATACAATATTAGTATTAGCTTAACGTGTTAGAACCTAATAAATACACAAGTGCATCACAGACCTGGTTTGTAGTCTGGTTTTTTATAATCCTTTTGAGGCATTAGCAGTTCATGATTGATTTAAAATTGCAATTCGATCTCTAGGATACAAACTGGTTATTGTTATCTTGCCTCGACAGGCTTAGTGAACATCCTATAACTAGGAGCTAATAGAGAGGTATAATTACTTTATTTTCTTATTTCAGAATTATGTTGCATTTGTTATGTGTTGAATTATTTGTCGGAAAGTTTGTGTTGCTCATTGCTCTTTTATTTAGTCCTTTTCTCATTTTTTTTTAAAATAAAAATCAAGTCTTCAAATTTTATAGCCTTGTTATTACGATAAAAAAAATTTCATATTCAGATTGAGAACTAATAAACTTCCCACATAAAGACTACGAAAGACTAGTTCTTCCTTTTCTCATTTCTTATTACTCTTTTTTAATGTCTTCCTCTC
Source organism: Carex pumila (assembly GCA_033356055.1). Taxonomy (NCBI): domain Eukaryota; kingdom Viridiplantae; phylum Streptophyta; class Magnoliopsida; order Poales; family Cyperaceae; genus Carex; species Carex pumila. Next base: position 361,160 of record JARJHM010000243.1, read on the forward strand.
ACTGACCCTAAATTTTTGTTATCATAATTAGGAATAATGGAAAGAGGTCATGGTCAGAATCACTCCAGAATTGTTTTTATGAATAATATCAATCTAACTGTCAAAAGATATTAATTTAATCAAAATTTAAGAATACATTCAACATGTAAGTCCTTAAAATGTTTAACAAGGTTCCAATACTATTCATACCGTACTAATTGATATTGCAATTCATGACCTTTTAGCTCACATAATTGATCGTCCTTACTTCATGTCGATGCTAATTGATAATGCAATAATGTTAAAGACTTAAAAAGGCTAATTGATATTGCAATTATGTTAAAGACTTAAAAAGGCTATCTATTTGCATTGTACTCGATTTTAACTACTTTACCTAACTCAACAATTCAAATGTCCTTACAATAACCTCCATCTTTCTTTCAAAAAAAAAATTGTATATATCCTCACCATAAAAGAAATAAATGAAGCATGTATAGTGAGTTAAATTCCAGTGTTGTAAAAAACGTCCGTTTAATTAGTCATTGGCGATAATCAAATAATTATAGATTTTTTTTTTACTAATCAGCCAATTATTTCCGAATATGACCGATTATTCTTGATTATTTTCAATTAATCACTTGGCGACACCCTGTCCATTCGATGACCACATACTATTATTATTTACAACACTGGTAAATTCATATCGTGCCGCAATCAAAATGACAAAGGGTAATCATGCATGGCACTCAAATGGTCACAGTATACCAACAATTCTCTCTAATTAAAATGCCTAATGTTAGAAGTAATTTCAAATTTAAACTTCACCAATAAATATATTGTCAACAAATCCTGACCCATCATTACTTATTTGACAACACCTTACGGGCACTAAAGACATCAATCAAAACTCAAACTTTACTTTGCTTCCATTATTTTATTTTGCAGACAATCAAATTTCTCCAAAAGCACTCACTTATCAATGCCCAACAGACATGGCATACAAATAGCAAAAGGAAAGAAAAGAAAAGAAAAAATGGCAATAAGCCCAACGTAACAGCTAATTTCATCTAAGCCTCAACGTAAATGCCTGCAGTGACAGCAAAATTTTCTTTAAACGTTCCTTGATATCAGGATCGATCACATTCCCATCATTATCAAAGAAACTTTGAGGGGGCTTTGCTGCAATGAACAATTCAGGCTTGTTTATGAAATGCAGATCAAGAAATACACCGATCTGACGTATGTGGTATTGTGATCGTTGCCCTCCAGATCCACCTGCTGCAGACACTATGGCTGCCGCCTTGTCAGCCCACACATTTGGAGGCCTTGAGGCCCAATCAATGGCATTCTTCAGAGGAGCTGTGTCAACAAGTTTAAATTTGTTTTCAAGTATTGTTTTCTGGAAAAATACTTTTGGTTTCATAATTGGCTTCACCAAAGATTTAAAGTCATTGCTTAGACAGTAGAACCAACAAGAATCAGCTACTATGGTAAATTTTAAGTCATTTCTTTTAGTATGCATTATCATTTTTAGTTGATTGAAAAACAAGAATTGCAAAGCTGTTGAGCTAGTAATCATACCTTCTTCATTTTTTGGAAAAAAAGGTTTTGTAACCCATTCCATTGAACTGAAACAGTATTAACTTACAAAAGTCCCTATCACTTAGTAACCCTTTTGGCATGTGTTAAACCCCTCTTTGTGCTAAACCCTAGCACAATCAACCCAGAACTATTCAAGTAACAAGGTCTCAACCAACAGCTAGTAATCATACTGGTCAAGTTGCGATGGTACATGTGACAACGAATACTTAGGGCTGTACCTTCCTGTACAAAATGTGCAAAAGGAAGCCCAAGAGGAAAGGACAAAAATGAAGGACTGATGAAACTTAATTGTAAAATCCACAGCACCTAATTAACATGATAAAATTTGGAAGTTTACTGGTACATATGCTGGTATAATACCAGCATATGTCAGTTTACCAGTAAAGCATTATCAATTAAAAATAAAAATCTTTGTAGTAATACCCTCAAAAACCAAACAGATACTGAAATGACAGAACTATTACTGCGTGACTTACTACATTAATGTGAAAAGTTTGAAGATAATTCTCAAATAAGAAGTGGAAAACAAATTGCATTACCTGGAACAGAGTAATTGTATTCAGGCGAGGCAAAAAGGATGCAATCAGCTTCTAGAATCTTCTGTCTGAAGGCCTCTACTACAGGAGGGTATGTACCATCTTTCTCGAGATCCGTGTTTACAAAGGGTAAAGGCTCTATATCAATAAACTCCACTTTCAACCCAGGGATAGATTCATTGCATATCTCAATGGCTTCACAGGAAAAAAAAAAAGAAAAAGGAACAAGATGAGATATCATTAAGAAATTTATTCTTTTTCTTTAAATTATTTTGCGTATGTAACCCTGGAAACTTGTATGTTTCTGTCACAACCCAAAATTTTATTTAATTGGTCATAAATCCCACAATGATATGGTACAATTATTGCCTTATCTGATATAATTTTTTGGGAAATATCAAATGAGAATCATTACGTGACCAAGTTGCAGTGGAAGGCAGTGAGGGAAGAGGGCGGCTACCCCCTTTAATGACCCCGCCCCCCCTCCCACCCCAGTTTGAAAATTTGTAATTTTGTCCATTAAACTTTGTAATATTTACATGCACATATACTTTTCAGCCCCCTTTTAAAATAAAGGGTGAATTCATGTATACCCCTCAAAAACATCAAAGTTACGTATTTCACCCTCTAAAATTCACAATATCAAATTTATCCTTCTAAAATTCAAAAACTCACAAATTTATCCATTTTATTCTTGTTTTATTAGAACTCATTTTAAATTTATAAAATACCATATTCCCTTCATTAAAAAGATTAAAAATATGCAGTATGTTTCAGAAAAACGATTGTCTAATTAGTCAGTTTTCGAAGGCAAATAGGTCATTTTTGTACTTCTGACGCTTACAAAAGCATATACTTAAATTTCAATGTATATGCATCAAAAGTTGAGAAATGACTCATTTGTTTTCGGGAACCGACCAATTAGAAAACTGACATTTTTTTAAACATGCTACATGTTTTTTATTTTTCTTAATGAAGGGTGAAATGGGTACTTTATAAATTTAAAATGAGTTTTACAGAAAAGACAATAAAATGAGTAAATTTGTGAGTTTCAAATTTTAGACCGGTAAATATAAAATTATTAATTTTAGAGAGGGAATATGTAATTTCAAAGTTTTTTAGGGCAAAATATGAAACTCCCCCTAAAATAAAATTACACTACACTAGATTAATTATCTAGGCCCCCAATTTCATTTTTTTTTGGTGAAATATTGGGAACCAAAGGAGCATTGTCTTAAGTGATATAAGAAACAAATTACAACTTATATCAGAAAAAAAAAAAAGTAATTTCACATTCCTACTTTTCATATTTATATGAAAAATGCCTACTGATGCAATAGCAAGGTTTTACCTTCTTTGTCAATTATTCATTCCCAAATCCCAACTTTCCAATAACTAGTTTTATCAGTATGGCAATATATCATTTCAAATCACCTGGATATGGGACGGATTTTATGCCACCAAATTAAGTTTTATTATTAGCCGCCTTTTGTTCTAAACATCACTACATCAGCAACTACGCTACGATAACTAATTAACTATAACAACTAGGGGAGTGATTAAGCAAAGAAAAAATATAGTAATTTTCAGAGAGAGAGAGAGAGAGAGAGAGAGACCACAACGGATGAGACCGCGGTTGCGAGAGGCGCGGCGAAGGGAGCCACAGAGAGCGGCTACCTTAAGTAACGCCGGCGTTGGAGTCGTAATGGAGTTAGACGCCATATCTTCTTTTTTTCTCGTTTTCTTTTCAAATCTCGCTTTGTGTTTGCATCACTGAGTTCTTTATATACCACAAAAAAAAAGAAAAAAAAAAAAAAAAAAAGGATAGATGTCACGGGACCCACAAACTTGGACTGAAGAAGAGTGTATGACAATCACCCTCCAATGAGATGGAGATGGTCATCTTCGGGATTTTCTAATGTCAAATCTTTGTATCAATTTTTAAATTTTAGAGGAACCTATGATTTGGTGGAAACTACCAATACCCTCTAAAATCAAAGTTTTTATTTGATTGGTTCAAAAACGAAAAATTCTCACCAAATCTCAATTAGTCAAAAGGGGATGGCAGGGTTCAACACACTGTCATTTTTGCCAAAAACATGAAACTGTCAATCATCTTTTTATTCAATGCTCGTGGGTTAGGCAAATTTGGTTTTGGTTAGGTCGATGCCAGGATGAATTCAGTAATTGAGATTCTATTTAAGACATCTTGACTTTTGCGTATTCTTTGTCACACACTCAACAACAAGCTTTCATTACTGTGTTTAGTGCATTAATTTGGACGATTTGGAAAATACGTAATGACATTTGCTTTAATCATGCTTCCATACCTACAGGTTGGAATGCAATTATTCTTATTGTTTCTCTCACGTTATATTGGACAGGTAATTAAGTTGGGCAAATTGACGAGGCGGTACAGACCTGGTTGCCAAAGGCAATGGAGGACATACCACTTCGCACCTCAGGTGGGACTGATGAGCTGATACTGATAGAAGATGCACACTCTAGAGGCTCGGATGATGCCGCATGATATCTCTCTCATTCTTTTTTTTTAATTTTTTTTTATTTTTTTTTTAATCTTGCCAAATTGTTATCTGTGCTGACTGTGATCAGCTCTGTTTTTGTTTTTATATGGTATGTACACCTCTCTTTTCGGTTAGTGTTTACTGGTATGTTTTGTTTAGAAGTCCACAGGGCGTCTTAACAGCCTTATTTCAAGAAAAAAGAAAAAAGAAAAAAAAAAACAAGTGTGATTTCGCCATTTCGACATTGGGTTCTATATCTGCCGCGAATTCACGTGCTGTATCCTAATCCAACCCGTCCTTTCTGAAAATCTCATTTTGATCCGCACCGTTAAATCAAAATGATATGGTCCTGATTCCAGAATACTCGGCATTTGTGCGCTGTAACAAGCCGAATTCATGCTGTCAAAAAAAACAATTCACTTTTTGGAAATTTGATCTGCGGGAGAAAATTCAGAGAAAATAATCTTTGTAGCCCGCCAAGGTTTTCAAAACAGAAAATTCAGAGTAATACTTTTCAAAGATTTTCCGTCCCAGTCGAGTTGGGATCAAAATCAAACTTTGAAATTGGAGAAATCAATTTCCCAAAAGATGTATGGAGAAATCAAACACGTCTATGTCCATAAAATGTATAAATAAACACGTGACCCGTCTTGATCACATCAATTTCCCACAAATCAATCCCATAAGACATCACATTTTATGGATAGGTCTAGTAGTCTTATTTATTTTTATAGACGACTATGTCCATAAAATGTATGGAAATCAAACTTTTTTAGGTAGACTTCCAGACCATTTTTTTTTAGAGAACTTCCGGACCTTAATTTGGAATATGAGGGATCAAAATCAGTGCTAACCTGTCAAAGTTATTTACAATAAAAAAAATTCAAAACCAATGTCATAAAATAAAGCCAATAAATATGATTTATATCATTTTATTAATTAAACAAAATTCGACTGGACCTTGACTGTTCTTAGGAGGTCGAAACATCAAAAGATCAAAGTGAGAAATCCTTCGAATTGTGGACATCTATAAAACAATTTCTTTTTGTCAATATATAACCCAAGTTTGAAGGAGCATCCATTCTCAGCTAACTTATCCATGTTAAAGGTTAATACCGCTTCACCTATACTTCATGTTATTCTAGCAAGCGAACTCTTAATGGGAAATTTATTGATAATGTTTGGTATAAATACATCATACAATGCCTCATCGGCTCATACGAGCTCTGGAATAAAATGTTATTTTTTGTAACATGAGAAGATCGAGAGAAGATTAAGAAAGCAAATTATATTGTAATTTTATTTTTCTAATGACAAGTATCTTTACTTATAAAATAAATAAAATACTAGCCGTTGCACTATTCTCTATTCTATTTAATTACAAGACAATTTTTTTTAATCTATTAATTACATGACACTATTTTCTATATGCAACTAGCCCTTGCAAATTCAAAATTGAAATTATATTTTATATTTTAACACTCCCCTCAAGTCAGGAATGTGAAATCGTACAATCCTAGTTTTCTTGTAATTTTCTCAAATCGACTCAGATCCAAACCTTTAGTGAAGATATCCGCGAGTTAATTATTTTTTTTTTATGTATGGTGTTTCAATTTTTTTTTACTTGATATTTTCTCTAATAAAATGACAATTTACTTCTATGTGTTTTGTTCGCTCATAAAACACGGGATTTGAAGCTATATGTTATGCCGAATTATTATTGCAATACATTTTCATTGATTCTTGAGTTTTAAATTTCATGTCTAATGGGAGTTGCTTAATCCACATTAGTTCACTTGCGGTTGATGTCATGGCATAATATTCGGCTTCAGCGCTTGATCGTGGTACAACATTTTATTTCCTGTTTTTTCATGTGACTATATTTCTGTCTACAAATGTGTAAAAACTAGTTGTCGATTTTTTATCGAAGCTTCTGACCCAATCTGCATTGGAATTGCCACATATATCATTAGAATTATTATTTTTTATCCAAATACCCTTACCGGGATTACTTTTTAAGAATCTCAAGTTTCTATTTACCGCTTCTAAATGTGGTATTCTTGGTGAGTGCATGAATTTATTAATTTTGCTCATGAAAAAAGAAATATCTGGATGAGTGACTATTAGATAGATCAATTTTCTAACAAATCTTTGAAATTGATTTATATCTAGAAGCCAAGTTAGAGTTGGTTTATAATTTATGACCATATGGTAGTGTCATATACACCTCTTCTTCAAGTGTTTCTCAAAGAAAAAAATTTTAACATCCATTTAGTAGAGGTCTCAACTATTATTTACAACAATATAAAATAAAATTCTCACGATATTCATTTTTTTTCATCGGTGCAAAAGTTTCATTATAGTCTATGTCATAGATTTTGGTTATAAGTCTTGCTTTATACCTTTTTATAGTATCATCACTATTATATTTGGTTTTATATAGTCATTTACAACCAATCATTTTTTTTTTTGGTAGACAAATAATTTTCCAAGTTTAATTTTGTTCTAAGGCTTTTAATATATAAAATGATTTTTGTCACCTATAATTAATTAATTTGTCGGTCAATAAAAACGTGTTGCGTCTCACTAGATGAAAGAAAGAAAAAAAATAAATAAATAAAATACATACGATTTTCATTAATCATTAGCGCATGATTAACATATATTTGACTAAATGATAAAAATGTGGTACGCTTCCAGGCTTTTGAGGTGAAGTATATTTCAAGAAAACATGATAACAAGTCAAACGCTTCCTTTATGGTTCCCCTGATCTTGATGACAATTAAATGCTGATTTTGCATTTTTTTGAAATTTTTTTACTATTTATTAAGTATTTAACAAAATCGCTATATTGAGACCGTTAAATTTTTCTACCCATCTTAATAAATAGTAAAAAAATTCAGAAAAATATAAAATTTGATTTGTAAACACATTTTTAGAAAGAAAAAATACGTAATTTTGAGAATTTCTTAGGGGTATACATAAAACCTCCCCTTGAATTAACTAGTTTCTTCTCTTGCCGTAGAGTGCGACATGTAATTATTTTTTGTAACAACATCAAGGTTGAAATATAAGTGTGTACGTGTACGGTCATGGATAATTGGATAATTGGTTTATTTATTTATTTTTTGATGAAAGCAGGTAACCCACATGACCCAGCCCCGGATTCAATAAAACATCTGGAGCTAGTTAGCCTGGCAAGCGGATTTGTACATGCTTTGCTTCTTTCTTTGCTTCTCTAGCCTGGGTCCCGCCCAATGGCCCATGGCTTTGCTGAATTCGTATCCTTTGCGTTAACTCAAAAAATGAATCTTTTGAGTTAATACATCTCTACTATCCGATCAGTTTTAAGATTCATACAAATTAAATCTGCACTAATATTGAACCCCTATATTTTAGGTAGCAATCGGACGGACTATATCTATTAACTCAAAAGATGCTCTTTTGAGTTAATGTAAAATTTGAAAGCTAATTTTGATTATTATTATTATAATATCTAAAATATTTAAATATGTATACTTACTTTATTTATCTTATAAAATTAATTACTTTTTGTCTATTATAATATGTAATATTATATAATACTATAAAGTATGAACTATTATTTTTTAGTCTTTTTTTTTCCTTCTCATTTGCATAATTAATAAAAAAATATATAAACTTAGATTAGTTGTTATTTAGTTGTTACTTTAATTCTTCAATATTATGTTAATAATTAGTAAAAATATATAATATAAAATTAAAAAAAAAAACTACATATAATAACTACACTATTCACAATTACAAAACATTATTTCCCAATTGATTGATTATAGGACACATTATTTCCCAATTGATTAATTATAGGACACTATTCCCTATATGCAACTGGACAAATTCAAAATTGAAATTCTATTTTATATTTTAACACAGCAGCACTCCATGTTCACACCGAATTGACTATTCAGCATGTGCATACAAACGAAAAAGACATGCGCCGCAACCTACAGTGGGATGCCATTTGCACGAGAAAATAAATAATTAACAAATAATTTCACAAAAGCCGCTATAATGACAGCTTGGAAAAAACAAATCATCGTTCCAGTTGACTAGTTTAAACATGGCTAACTAATAAGAATCAGGCCAAGAGGTGTACATGTAAACGCTGTAGATTGGGAAAATTGGAATATAGATCATAACACGAGCAGACAAATTCCAATTCCAATACTCAAAACAAACTATCTCGCTAAACCTAAACCCTAGATTTCTTGCTGCTGGGCATGTCATCATCAAAACTGCCACCACCGCCATCGCCGATATCAACCCCATCTTTCTCGCCCTTTTTTCTGGCAAGGATTTTATTGATCTTGTGAAGGTCATTTGTCAGTTTCTGGTCTTTGTTTTGCTTTCGCGTCTTCCTCCCATCCTGCATTTTCACACCAAACTGAAATGCCGCCTTTGGCATTGCCTCCTTCTGCTCATTGTATGTTGCCCACTCCTCTTCCGTCTCAAAGTCCCACCTGTGGAGACGCCCCTTGGCCTACCACAATTTGGTATATTAGGAAAAGACATACCATACATGATATTATAAGACATTTGGCCTGTGAGCAGGTGTTTGTATTGAACTAGTTTTGGTCAATTTGTTCTTAGGATCTGTTTATTTTCCTTTTGTGGTGATTCAACTTAGCACTTGATCTTTTCTTGCCCAAAAAAAAAAAGATCAGAGCATGCGGAAACATTTGCACAAGCTTGCATGAATGAGATTTTTATGTTCCAACTGTCAGTATAGTAAAAAGGAAAAAAGAAAAAAAAAGATAGAAGATAGATCTTACTCGACCACCCATATCCATCTTAGTTAAATCAGCCTCATCGTCACTATCAACAACCTCATGATTATACACCTGGTACCCAGGATAGCACTCTGAATAACTCTCTGATATAAAACTCGGATCCTTCTCTCGAATATCCTTTTCTTTCATCTGAAGTAGCCTCTCATCGTCCCTCTTAAACACTGATCCTAGACCCCGATCCTTTTGTTCCTGGGTCATGATTTGCGGGTCCAGAGGCTCAACTGGGCCAGCTAACATATCATAACCTTGCATGCCTGGTTGGAGGTATTGCTCTGCATAACCAGCTGCTGCCAGCTGCTCAGCATACTGCTCTGAGTACTGGTAGCCAGCTGACCAATCTGCGACTGCATAACCAGCTGCTGCCATTTGGGCCTGAGTTGCATCATAGCCTTCCTGTAAGAAAAGGGAAACTGTGAACTTAATCACAAATCAATGCAGTGTGTTTATATATAATTGGGAAAATTTTAGTTAGCTCCTCACCTAAAAATACCATGTGTAACCTCAAAGAAGAATTGTTATTATATGTAAAACAAGGAGTATCTTTAAAAAATAGATATATATAGAAAAAGTAAATAATACCACATAAGTGAGGCAATGGTACTAGGCATAGCACGGATTGGTCCATACTATGGATCAATATTTCCGTTTTCAACCAAACAGTTGTCTGATCCATTCAACATGATCTCCATATGAAAATGTACCTGCAAACTAAATTTTACATTTTGTAGAAAATTTCTACTATTTTTTAGATAGGTAGAAAATCACTACTTCTCCATGGTCTAGAATTTTTAGATCAAGTGATCTTCTACCCATCTAAAAAATATAGTAAAAAATTCTAAAAAATGTAAAATTTGATCTACAAGTGCATTTTCACATGGGAAGTGCTATATTGAGCGCATCAATTGTAATTTTGAGAGCTCAGAGAAATTTTTCTCTATACATACCTATTATACCCTTATACTCTCTCTTCGTTATCTATCACAATTAATTTTGTCACAATTAATACAAAAAAATTAATTAAAGTACTAAAGGAAACAACCATCCCCTACTCTTTCTCCCTCTCTCATTCCATCCCTTTCTCTCTTTTATGGAGTTGCTGGCACTTGAGCAAATTGGATGAACTGGAATTTATATTTTGCTGGATTCTAAATATTAATTTTAATTTAGAATGTCATGCTACCCAGGATGTGGTTAGGCCAAGCAAGCAGAAGATTCATAAGACTAGAATACATGAAAGAAAAATATATTTGATACTAATGCACTTTTTCTATGGTGGCTGCTTCAGAATAAATTTTAAGTTTCCAAAAAAACAATTTGCTTGAATATACCAGGCTAAATTTCGTTTGTTTAGAGAAATTGAGAGCAGAGCCTTCATCTTTGAGGAACAATTTTTTTAAATGACTTGTTTTATTATTAAAGGAGCATTTTTTAATTACTTATTTTAATATGAAGTAATACATTTTAGAAAAGATACATAGAGCTGCATAGCACGTCTGCGAGTTATCCTTTCATAATTGAAAAAAATAAAGGAAATCCTACATTAAAGAATCCTAGGAAGCTGGGACTCATGAGAATTGATTTTTAAATTAATGATACAGCAGCATACACTGTAATGATAGGGAGCAGGGAGCAGTATTGATGCGTGTACAGCAAAAGTGAAGTGCATCAAGATATAACATATTGCAAAAAAAAATTGAAACCACACCAACTTGCATCTACAATTTCTAAAACAACATTTAATTCCCTTTAGTCAAATTTAATATTTTAAAAAATTACGCTATTGGCAATAACTAGCTAAATTGGTTGAACTGAAATTTAAATTTTGATGGATTCTAAATTTATATTTTTCTGACATTTTAATTTTATAGAACTCAGTGCCTCTTCTTCTCATTACCATCCAGCCATCCCTGTGTTTGTGCCCGCATCTCCAAGGGAGAGAGAGAAAGGGATGGAGGGAAAAAGAGAGTTGCTAGTTGTTTCCTTTATTGATTTTTTTTCTTTATTAACTATTGTATTAATTGTGACAGACTTAATTGCCACATATAAAGAAAAGAGTAAAAGGGTATAATTGGTATTTAGAGAGAAAAGTTTCTCTCAGTTCTCAATATATCAATTGATGAACTCAATATAGCACTCCCCTTTTCATATAGAGATCATGCTTAATTGTTCAGATCAATTGTTTGGGCTTTCTATATGAAGAGAGTTGCTAGTTGTTTGGACAAATTCAGCTATGCATAGTACCATAACCTCACTCATACCACATTAACAAATAGATTAGGTACAAGTACCATAACCCCTACAAACTAAAATAACCTCTCCTCATTCTGCCTCCAGCAAACTGCTCTTATTTCTAAATGAGAGTGAAGGATGACCAGTTTGAAACTTTGAATGATATTTAGAAAGATATGGCATTTCCATGGTCTAAAAGGTGCATTACATGAGGTACATCTCAAAGGCAGAAGTACCCATGATATTTCAGATATTTTGCAGCAACAAAAAAAATTTAGTGGGAGGTTATTCTGTGTATGTCCTAGCAGCACAGTAAAACACTAAGACAATCTAAAAACTAAGCCTCCCTCAATTTCTTAACAAAACTAAATAAACTCACAGTTGGTTGCCACGTGTAAGTAGGTTCAGAAGGTGGAACAGGACCATAGACCGGCTCCTCAAAATAAGACTGCCTCTCCTGGGGGCGTGGTAATTCTGTCATATCCTCTGGAACTGGGCTGCCATTGGTTTCTTTGGTGGGAACAACATACTCAACTCCTTCCCCTAAAAATATGTCATCATCTTCTTCTCTTGAAATTACAGGAGGTGGTTGTTTCTGTTTCTCATTTACGCCAGAATTGCTTTTGGGTAGTGGTGGTGGCGGTGGTGGGAGCATTTCCCTCTCTAGATGGTGCTTCGGACCAGTACTATTGATTTTGGATTTCTCTTCTCCGTCAAGACCATTGCCAGAAGAGAAATTCACTGCCATAAGAGTATGTTTAAAGAATAAGAGCATTCAGTACTATTTTTTTTTTCTCTTTTTTCAGATAAAAATCAACATTAGTATGCTTCTTTTGTATTTGTTTCTTTTTTCTAAGATATAAACATGAACAGTCAATTTGTCGATGCGATTAAAAAGACGTGTTAAATTGGACACAGCATGTGCCTCTGGCTCTAGTTTGCTTTACTGCGCTCTATATTGACAAAAATCAAGCCAAGTGGAACTACAGTTCTTGATCATTATATTATGACAAATATAGTTGATTCTACATAAAGAATAGAGATAATAGTCAAGCATTACATTATCCTTAGTTTTAACTAGTCCATCTTGCAAAAGACCTTGAGAAAGTTGAACTACCAGATTTGTGACTAGAATTAAGCTGTACTTGATAGCAGGGTAGCACTTATATAGAACCTTTACCTCTGGGATCTTTCTCTTTTTTCTTCTTCTTTAAGACCTTGCCAGAAGAACCAAGCCGCAAGTACGCCATAATTTTAGCTATTCTATCAAGAACTGAACCATCCACACTGACTGTCACCATTTCCTGCATACAAAAAGAACCATCACAAATTTAGTGCCAACATAACAAAGAGAAGCTGCCCTCTCCAGGAGTCTTATCATCAGTTATTTAATCACTGCCAACTTGTGAAGCAGATTTGGAGATAGGCTTATTATCAGCCAGACTGCACCTCCTTGAACACCTTACATCAGTCCAGTACCAGCCGGTCAACAGTTTTGTCAAAGTTGCCCTTTTTTTTGGTACTGAAAGCTAATATGTACACATAATAATTCTAGAACAGCTTTTAATGCCACGTTTCTTGAAAACAGAAAAAACAAAAAACCATAGCATAGATGAATTAAAGGCAAACCTCTGGTACAGGGCAATCAGCTTTACTTCTGTGAAAAGTGGTCGGGATATCATGAGTAAATCCATTTTCCTAGTTTTACATTATAAGAAAGAAAATAAAAAGGCGATTAGCTAGTTCTTTAAAAAATGCTAACGTAATGAATGTAAAAATTTGGATGAGAGATGTGTATCCAATACAACTAAAACCACAGAAATTTTAAAAAAATGAGCACTCACTTGAATAATTGTATTATACATATTACATACCATGTCATAAACGAATGCCATACGACCAGGAAGGAACATTTCACTGGCCTTGCTTACAATCTGGGGTTTTATGATCCACTGATATACTGACTGCACCCAAGAAAATAAAAAAATAAAAAAATGACATCAGGTTTATTTTAAAGATAATAGAAATTTATCTTTACAGTCTGAAACTCAAAATCAAGAGACTTTTTGTAAAAGTACCTTTGCAGTAGCAGTTCGAAAAGAAACATCCTTATCTTCTTGTGCTGCTCTGTAGAAGAAAACTTAGCAAATAACCAACAAATAACAATAAAATGTTGCCATCTAACTTGAAAATACATGTACCTTGGCTTTCCCTCTGTTGCATCCTCATAATCAGGCTTCTTATCAATTTCACTCCTGACCTTATTGAGTAAAGCATAATCCAAACCTTTCACCAAATGTGTGTGCTCCAAGTCACCTTCAAACATTTGAGGGAAGCAAAAGAAATTAGATTAAATGGCTCCAAAAACCAAGATCATTAAATCCAAAAAGGTTGGTAACAGGATTTGCCACAATGCAATCAGAAGTATGCACAACCTAACGGAATAACAGATTAACAGTACAAAAATAAAGTAGCTTTTAGCAAGATCAAAAGTCAAATGGGATAAATCTATCTTCTCATAATAAGGCAAGGGCAATTTTATTCAAAATCTGTCTAAACTTACTCTTTCAGAAAAAGCCAACAACATTATGCAATTTCTGTCTAAAGTTACTGTTTTTCAACAAATGGCAAGAACATAATACAATTTTGTTTCAATATACGCACCTCCAAGGTACTTGCTCTTCTCAATAGCTAGCTTATGTGACTCTGCAGCCCTGAAAAATCAGACCAAATTAAGAGCCTTAAAAATCTACAACTTTCACATGAACAAGAAGAACAATTGCCATGCTGGTCAGTGCCACTTTCTACCCAATGGTACAAACTTTTACTTGACCTGACTTGTGTAGAACTAATGGTAATGTATAGACGAGATTGGCACTTCTCATTCTCTCTGCATAAATTTAGGCCAAGTCTAACAATAGAGCTTCAGTTAAGCACTAATTTGCAAACAATACTCCAAATAAAAAGTAAAACTAAACCAGGTCCCTTTCCAGCATCATACCAGTACGTAATAACACTGACCTAACTGGTAAAGTACCTGAAGTTTTAGGACTAATACAGTAAACAGTAGCAACTTGAACAGTAAGTACTATTAGGTAACCCACCCCAAATCGATTGCACCGGGTGGGGCCACAGCATGGAAGGCACCAAGCTCAGTTGCCTCATAGTCAGGATTTTGATCTTCTCTCCTCTCCTTAGCACGGTCCCTGTATTTTGGAAGCTCTGGTTCTTCTTTCTTCTCCTCTCTGAATAAAAAAAGAAGAATTAGTTGAAATTGCAAAAAAATTACAAAAAACCAAAGACAAATCAGAGGAAAAAAAAAATTGTTTGAGACCTCTCGCAAATATACACGCAGTAGTGCAAAAGGCTACTTACTTCTTGCGCATAAATTTCTCCTTGTAGCTACTCTTCTTCCCGGACGACATCTTCCCCTTTCAAATTATCTCCAACCCAAATTTAATACAACAAAGGGTACTTGTCTTAGGGTTTATATTCTCCCTATAACCTTGTCAGAATCAGATATTTTTGAGGTTTCGGAGTAGAATCTAGAGGAAAAACGTTGTCATGGCCTTTTTACCTCTGCAACCTCAAATTTTCTTAATTTTTGTGTTGGAGGAATCATATCATGCCATGCCGCGCCGTGGTACCAAGTCAAATCACCTGAGGTAACAGAATATTTATATTTAAATCTGGACCGTCCGATCAGAATCCACACGAATATTAAAGGGTTCTTGCATTTCACCTCGGACTGGATTGACCTGGATTCTGATCGGACAGTCCCGATCTAAACAGAAATTTTCTGGTACCTCAGCTAATATGTACTCGCCGCGGTTGAGATAATAGCTACACAAACTCATAAATTCTCATACTCGCTCTTGGTGACCTGTTATAAATTTGGGCTGAATTTGGACTTAAAAATGGATACACCAATTTGTAGAGCTCCTGACGGGCTTGTAGAATTTATACAGTATTTCACTGCTTTTGTGACGCTCTAATTATTGATGAATTTCATAAATTTTAACATTTTATTATCAAAGTTGGGTTTAATCTATGTGTTCCGACCTTGTCTCCTCCCCCTTTCTGAGATGTGTACTTGTAAAGCATCTGATACAAGTTTCACAAGTCCACAAGTTTTCTCAATTTCTAGGGATCATTAACAGCTCGCTCATTAACTTTAAGAGCCGAACGTGAGCATATTCCAACTTACTCATGCAGTCATGCTCGCTCATTAATCACCCCGATTTTTTTATTTATATCCAAAAAATATATAAATTTAAAAAACTAACCCAACTGCCTGTTAATTTCCAAATCTACTCAAACCGGAAAAAAAATTTCCGGTTTCAATACCAATTTCCGGAAATTGGATCCTAAATCCGGAATAATTTTTTCCGGAATTAGGATTTTTTTTTTAGGAAATTCTTTTTTCATTTTTCAGTTTTTATTTATAATTTATTTATTTATTGTATTGAAGTATTACAAGTATTTAATATATTTTTTAAAAAATAGATGGAATACTATATAATTTGATTTATTCGAACGACTGCTACAAATAATCCGGATCAACATTTTTCATGCTGGATTTTTTATGGCCGTAAGAAAAAATAATATAATATAATATATGTATATGTATATATAATATAAGAGGTGGGCTACGGTGAGTTGCGAAGTAAAGTAACTATTTTACTTCACGTTCATATTTTGCAATTTTAAAATGTTGATCCAAACTGTTCAATAAAATATTTATACTAAAATATGCACATTTTAAAATATACATATAATATAATATATGTATATGTATATATAATATAATATATTTTTTAAGATGGGTAGAAAATCACTGTTTTATGAACGGTTCAAAAACAGTGATTTTGTATCTATCTTAAAAAATAGCAAAAAAAAATCCAAAAAATATAAAATTTCATCTCCATGCATATTTTAGTATGAATATTTTATTGAACGGTTCGGATTGACAATTTAGACTTTGAAAACGAAAATATAAAATATGAGGTATGATGTGGTATGAAAAAATGAGGCATTGGAACCCTCCTCTTATATTATATATACATATATATACATATATTGTATTATATTATATTATATATACATATATTATATTATATTATATTATTTTTTCTTACGGCCATAAAAAATTCGGCATGAAAAATGTTGATCCGGATTATTTGTAGCAGTTGTTCGAATAAATTAAATTATATAGTATTCCATCTATTTTTTAAATAATATATTAAATATTTGTAATACTTCAATACAATAAATAAATAAATTATAAATAAAAACTGAAAAATGAAAAAAATGAAAAAAAAATCCTAATTCCGGAAAAAATTATTTTGGATTTAGGAAAAGAAAAAGAAAAGAAATCTTAAATCCGGAAAAAATTATTCCGGATTTAGGATTCAATTTCCGGAAAAAAAATTTCCAGAAATTGGTATTGAAACTCGAAAATTTTTTCTAGTTTGGGTAAATTTGAAAATTAACAGACAGTTGGGTTAGTTTTTTAAATTTATACATTTTTTTGGATATAAATAAAAAAATCGGTTAATCACCCCCTAGATACAGCTGTGTGGCACCTTTTACATGATAAGTTTCTCCCTTCTGTGAGACAGAAATGTAGAAATTTGACGCACTAGAAATAGAAAGTACAAAAATCTTCATTATTAACTGATACCTAAATCAATTTTTTGACACCTCAATCAATTTTTTTTTGATACAGCCGTCTTTGTTTTTCAAAAAAAAAAGAGAGAGGGAGGGGCTGCACTATGACGTTGCGGCCGTGGTGAAAATAAAAATTTTCAGAAACAAGGGTTTTCTGGTTTTTTTTTTTTTTTTTTTTGAAGAAATGTTATAAATAAAAATTTCGGAGAAAGATGCCATTGATGTTGCTTGATGTTGCTTATGGTGTTATTCCTTTGAAATCTGATTCTGTTGATACTGGATCTTCAAATGGTGCTTACTGATACTGTTAT
Source organism: Carex pumila (assembly GCA_033356055.1). NCBI lineage: Eukaryota > Viridiplantae > Streptophyta > Magnoliopsida > Poales > Cyperaceae > Carex > Carex pumila. Next base: position 378,841 of record JARJHM010000243.1, read on the forward strand.
TTAGTCTTTTACTTGTTGCTTGCTTTACCTAGTTTAGATATTTACTTGTCTGTTTTGTATCATTCCTACTCCTTGCAGAACTTTTATACTGATGTGTAGTTGTCTCTGTGTTAGGCTTATTTCTTTTGTTTTGATTGAGAGTTTCTGTCTCAGAGCTCTACTTTTGTAATCCAACACCATAGTTTTGTAATTAAATTGGTGGAATATCCAATTTTGTCAAAAAAAAAGAAATATATATATATATATAGGGAACATGCTAGTGTGCTATGCATAGCATGCTAGCATATTCCTATATATAGGGAGTGACTAATGTGCATTCGAATGTACATGGGCCGAAATATATTCAATTCAAATTCGATTTTTCAAAATTCAAATGGTTGATCCGAATCTTTCATCTTGTTCTCCATATTAATATGTACTTGGAGACCAAATTTTATATTTTTCTGAATTGTTTTACTATTTATTTTTAATTTTAAAAAAATAAATCTACAATTTTATTTTAATTAAAAAAAAGCCAGAATTACCCACGTCTTAGTTAATTAACTCGATATAATCCCTTGCAATAGATCAAATAAATTCATGTCGATAATAAATTTTTAAAAAAAATCATGTAATAGAAAAATTGAATAATAATTTTGCACAAGTAAAGCTTTGAGAGGTATTTTAAAAAGGACAAAACTGTCATTTTATTTATTTTTATTAATAATTTATAGTTTTTAATTGATGAAATCAACCAATAGGGATAAAATAAATGAGTTTAGATGGAAAAATAATTAATTGAAAAAATTCTGATGAATAGATATTCGAATCTTGAATTTGTAATGGGTATCTATACAAATTTCTGAACTAAGAATATGGGGAAAGTATCATCTGCGGAGTTTTTCCGTGCGGAGTTTTTAATCTAATATGTTCGTTTCTAATCGGATGGATCAAATCAGATCTTGCTCGAATTTTAAAAAAACTTAAAATTTGGTGAACCCTTAATCCAGTCCGTCCGATTCGAAACAAACGAATCAGATTAAAAGCTCCGCACAGAAAAATTCCGCAGAGGATAGCGTTCCAAGAATATGTGCATCAGGTCATCAGGATGAGGTAGAGTCTAGACGAGTCGACATGTTTAGCAGCTTCCGCATAGCTCCATATCCTCAACACCAAATTTTGCATTTTTCTTTCCCAAAGAAACAGATCCAGTCCCATTTGAAATCACACTTATTCCAAAATCCAAAATCAATGAGAAAACTCAACACAATTTTCAGATCAACCAAATCCAATCGGCCCCTCCGTTCCAATTCAAAATCTCCCCTCAAGCGTCGTAGCAAAGAAACCAACAACTCAGAGGTCGCTTCCCCTTCTTCATCTCCCGTCACCACTTCCCTTTCTTCGTCGAGTCAAAGAAGGAAGGGAAGGAGTTCACGCAATGGCGACTCGAATCAGAAGAGAAAGAGAATGAGGGTTTCTGCGTGGTCGGTGTATCTCATCGTTTCTTCGCGGTTGCCTCGTACCTATGTTGGGGTCACCACGAATTTCACACGCAGGTCGGTGCTTTGATAATTTGTATTTCAAAGAATGTGAACGCGCTAATTTGTTCAATATCGTATTGACCATATATACATCCCTCGTCTATTTTAATTTAATTGAACTGTAGCATTGTATTGAAGTCCCAATTCCAAAAGAAATCGAATTTCTGTACTGCAGTTATAATTAAGATAGATTTAGCTCTGCTGTAACTTCTGTGGAAAAATAGGAGGCACTTTAAGTTTCTAAAGTAGAATTCTGTGTGTATTTCATATTTTTAGTTTTTATTTGGTACTTTCCTGAACAATTCCTAAATGTATCATAATTGGTGGTTTTTGATTTTTTGTAGATTAAAGCAGCATAATGGAGAGTTAAAAGGAGGTGCAAAGGCTTCTTCTGCCGGTAGGCCTTGGTCACTGGCATGTATTATTCGTGGATTTGAGAACAGAAGTGAAGGTAGATAAATTTTCTGGCGCATTACTTTGCTGCGCATATATGTAGACAGTATATTGGGATGTTAGAATTGGTAGCTGATCAGGATAGCCTCAAATTAGTGCAAAGAAAGCACAATATAAGTACTTATAAATGATGTTTCTAGTTCATGATCAATTAAACACTGGTATGGTTTATTCCAATTGTCCCTAATTAACTTTGTTTGTTTTTTTTTTTTTTTTTTTTCTTTTAAATTAATGTGAAAGGTTTTGGAGCCATTTATAAGCTGCCAACTGGGGAAAATAAATAAAGTATAACTTCAGTTACTAATCAAATTTATAGACAAATTATCTTACTGAGCAGTGCTTATGTTTTGTATTTACAGCCTGCGAATTTGAATCAAAATGGAAGAACATCTCTAAGAAAATGACGCGGAAAAAGAAAGAAGAGAATCCTATCAATTCATTGTTACGGCATAGAGAGGAAGCTTTGAATAAAGTAGAGACATCATTTGATTCTAGTCGCTTAAATATGAAGTGGCAATCAACCCAATCCTGATTCCCATAAAATATGCATGTTCATTTTCAGTAATTTGTATGATTGATTATTCAATGTGTTATTTAATTATTTTAATGTTTATATACAAAAGAAGACGATATATCAGTGGTTTGATTCAACCATATGGTTGACAGTTAACTGCATCATCTATTGTTTCTTGTAATTAAAGAGATATGATAATGTCTAGCTGACAATGTTTTGCTTCAGCCAATCAGCCTAGTTTGCTCCGGTTCTGCTCCAAAAAGAATACATAACATGCGGATTAGTATGGTGCTGGATTACTTAATTTTTATTCCTCTAGATTATAATTTTACACTGGAATTCCTTTAGATTGATAAAATCTGCAGTTTCCAGTAGAGTTGATTTCTTATTTCTTTAGTCTTTATGAAAACCTCAACTCTCAAGCTCGGCAATGTTTATTCCAAGCCTTGACATTATATTTTATATATAATTTTTTTTTATCCAGATTGATTTTTGGTGCATTTTAATGCTACTTATTTTTAATATTAATAACTAAAAATTTAAACTCTAATTTCAAAAGAAAAGAAAACCGATATGATTTATACCATTGTTTTTATGCACATAAAAAAAATGTGATACCGACTTTATTTTGATTGATTCTGAGAAATTGAAAAAAAAAAAATACACTAATGTTGATAAATTTAAACGTTAATTTTTCAACTTATTAATTTATTTAAAAACTAAAATCAAGATATAATAATGAGAAATTTAGATATATACTTATCATAACTTCATCAGTTAGATATTTACCCATCAAAAGTTGAAAATTAGTTATTTCCTCATCCAAATTCCTTTAATTGATTAATATCTCCATTCCTTGATTTAATCAATTAAAAAAACTGGTTAATATTAATAAAAATTAAAGGAACATTTTTAATCCTTTCCTCCCTCCCCTTCTCTTTGCATTTTAATCAGTTTACAATCCTCATTTTCTTCTATACTTTCCATCTGTCTTTTTTGCACAGATGCTGCTCCTATGACCCTATTCCTTTCTCCTTTCACTTCCTCTTTGTTTCTTATCAAGTGCGGAGGGAATTCATTTAGAAAAACTATATTAAAGAAACGAATACCTTTCCTAAGCTTAATTAGCTAGATGTACACAGCTCAGTTTGATTTTGTTCATAATTTTTCAAGGGATATTAATTCGAATGCTCAGCAGCCAATCTCATGTATTCTATTATATTGATGTTGCTTGGTTGGCATGCATAATGAAAGTCAAGGTCAAAATCAACGTAAGTTAATCAAGAGATCAATATATTGTGATCAGTTGCTAATAGTTTCCTATTCAGAGATGTTCTTAAATAAAAGCAGACTGCATTAACTGTTTCCCATCAGAAATTCAGAACAGCCGGGCACATTGGGAATAGCCAAATTGTCAATAATTCGAAAGTATTTTGTTTAATATATATATATATATATATATATATATATATATTTGACAAATGTGGTGGCGAACCCACCGATTTCCACTGAAACCATCTTACTAGTTTTTTGCTGCTGACAGTTTCCAAAGCAATTAATTAATCCCTGGAATTCGAATGTGACTCTGCTTGTTCTATTTAAGGGTTATCCCCCCCTAACCATTTCATGCAAAGTAGAAGAGCTTAATTGTCTTAATTTCTTTAGCAACTCGATCATATATACCAGTTTGGCCAAATCATACAGGCATACAGCTCATTATACATGGATCTTGCGCAGCAACGATCTAAAGGCTTTGCTACCGTGCTTGCAGTAGGCACTGCAGTTCCACCCCAAAAAATCTCTGTGGATTATATGATTGACAATTACTTCAGGGTCACCAACACAGAGCACTTAACGGAGCTCAAGAAGAAGTTTGCCAAGATTTGTAAGTGGTCCTTAATTATATAGTTTATATCTCATTTGCTATATATATATATATATATATATATATACCATGTACTTAGTACGTTCTTAATTGTTTGAAGAAATTGTATTAGATCAACATATATACATCTTTTTACAGCACCAGCATTAATTAATTAAACAGGCATGATAACCGTTATTGGGTTGAGGCTTCATGAGTAAAAAGAAAATTAACCGTAAAAAAGAGAATGAAAATCTAAACAGTCCGTGTATTGGAATAATTAATCAATCTTAATTTCTTACAAATTATTGTAGGGCTGTATGCCACAATTAATATTATATATATATATATATATATATATATATATATATATATATATATATATATATATATATATATATATATATATATATATATATATATATATATATATTATAGGATGTTTAAGCCAATTAATCATGTATCTCAACGAGTGCAAAATGACATGCATATATATAATCCCAAGGCAGTCCGTGAAATTTGTAGTTTCAGTACTTCAAATGACATGCATATAATCCCAGTTAAATATTTCATCTCCGGAATATTCGATTTAATTATTAATCCAGGCAAGGCGACCACAATTCAAAGCAAATACCTTTATGCAACAGAAGAGACACTCAAGGAGCACCCAAACATTGCTGCGAGCATGGATCCATCTCTTGATGACCGACTAGACATTCTAGTAGAGCAAGTGCCCAAGCTGGGAAAAGAGGCAGCGTTGGCAGCCATCAAGGAGTGGGGCCAGCCTATCTCCAAAATCACGCACCTTATCGTTACCACTAATAGCGGTGCGGACTGTCCCGGCGCTGATGCCAGACTTGTACACCTTCTTGGCCTGTCTCGAACAGTCAAGCGCATCATGCTTTACTACCAAGGATGCCATGCCGGCGCAAGTAGTCTACGTCTGGCCAAGGACCTTGCGGAGAACAACCGAGGTGCACGTGTTCTTATCATCACTTCTGAGAACATCCTCCATGCATTTCGTGGTCCTGCTGAAGCTTACGCTGACTTCCTAGTTTCCCAAGCATTGTTTGCTGATGGCGCTGCTGCTGTTATAGTCGGTGCAGATCCGGACTTGGAAACTGAGCGTCCACTGTATGAAATTGTGTCTGCGACAGAGACCATGATTCTAAACACAATGGAGGAGCTTGGGATGCAACTTCGCGAAGTAGGCAACCTCATCTTCTTATCGCCTTCAATACCGAAACACATATCCACAAACATTGAAGGTTGTCTTCTCGAAGCATTCTCGCCACTAGGTATCACGGATTGGAATTCCCTTTTCTGGGTTTCTCATCCAGGGGGGCCCGCAATTTTGAATCAAGTAGAGACAAAACTCAAACTCGACAAGGGCAAACTGCGCCTGTCAAGGAAGATCCTGAGCGAATACGGAAACTTGTCGAGCCCAACTGTCCTATTTATTCTAGATGAGTTGCGCAAAGAATCAGCCAAGGAAGGCAAGTCGACCACAGGTGATGGGCTCGAATATGGCGTTCTTCTTGGCTTCGGACCTGGCCTCAGCATTGAGACGATCGTTTTACGTTCTGTTCCTATCTAAGCAGCAACATCTGCAGGCAAAAGTATAAAAATATTCAACATATCATCTCCTTCATTCATTTTCTTTTTATCAGTCCTCTGAGATTTGAAATGTCATCTTTTATTAATGTATTGTTTATGGTATTTATATTTTGCTTTGCTGTAATAAGCTTATTCTTTCAAGATGTTTGATTAAATTTCTTTTTGTAATTGGTTTCAATTCATTCAAAGATATACGCGCGTGCACATGTGCTATTGTGTAATTTTAATTTTCTGAATTCACAAAACCTAACTTGTCATTAATTAATATGCCTACTAAGTATAATTAAGTGCGGCTATGGACACATATTTTAGGTTTTACAGACCTTTCAAGGAAAATTATACATTGATGAAAGAAATTATGTTGCTGTAAAAAATTAATCAAACAGAGTATTTTTCTGTCAAACGAGTTTTACAGACTCGTAGCATCAATTTAGTAGGATCTTAGATGTATACAGAAAATTTGCATTTAATGTCATGCAAATACAGATAATGCAATTAAGCGACTCCAAAAATGGAGAGAAATAAACAATAGGAACATTAAAAACAAAAGTGAACAATCTTCAATCGTTGAATATTATATGCTACCTAGTTAACTTCAGTTCAACCGTGCAGCTTACTTGCACAGCACGGGCTGTGCGGCAGTTCAATTCACTAACAATTCCTACTGAAAACAGAAATCTGAATTATAAAGCTCGACTACTTTCTCTTTTAATTAACAACAATGGATATACACAGAGAACATATAATATTGGGGGGTCAGTATGCCACAAGGTTTTTCATATGTGCCCGCCCATGAATATCAAATATTACGTATACCTCATCTACAAAGTGATAATTTAAATTATGTCCCTAGAAAACCCATACAAGAAATGAGAAATATCTTCATGCTAGGAATGTGAAATGCCCCAAAAATCCATCTTTGCTCGTTATCCTCCATACTTTAGTAAGGATAATCTGGATACCACTTTAGAAAAAGCATAGCACTTAAATAATATGCAGAATTTCTTCTAGTTTTTCCAGGGACACACCTGGAAGAACATGTAACTATGGAATCCATGTGTTACTATAAAGTGTTACAATAAAGTGCGTTGCCTGAGGCATTCTATCAATCCCTTCTCCTCCCTTAGTTTTCTCATTGCTCTCACATATATTTGTCGTGCTCTCTCTCCCTTGACATCTATTGTTTTCCCTATATCTTGAAATGTGTGAGCTCGTTTGCAGCCAAAACCGTACCTTAACCGAATGACTAATTCCTCTTTCTCATTTAATTTACTGAGAAACTTTCCTAAATTTTGTAGCTTAAGTTCCCTAATGACAGACAAATCCGGTCTCAGTTCATCTGGTCCTGACATAATATCCTACATTAAAGATCAGCGGATAAGTTCACCAAGCCAGATAATTTGAAACTTGTCATTACTGCATCAAACCTTGATCAGCACCTAGTTTTCTTTTAAGGAAATAATAGAGAGAACTGTTGAATTGTTCAAACCTTGAATTGCAACCCATTTTGGTGTACCGGCTGATCCAGAGAGATAGGTTTTCTATTCCTCTGAATGATAATTTTTACACTTTTAGCACTTAGATTGACAACTTCAGCAATTTCATCATATGAAGGCATCCTTCCTAATCTTCTTGATAGGACTGACTTTGCCTCCATTACTTTTCCTGTTGCCTCGCACAAATTCACCTACAAAGTTGCTAAATATATGTTTCTTAGTTATTCACTTGGCAGAAAGGGCTTGGAACATCACGAAATGGTGCAAATGACCATTTTAACTCTTTTCAATATGGATTGCAATCTTGTTTCTTAGTCCTAATTAACCACATATACATTGGTTAATACCAAATCATACCATTGGTACAGACTGAAATCACAGGTTTATTTTGAATTGGCAGAGACTCAACTGACCTAATAACAAAAATCTAATTAAAACGATGCCCAAATTTGATGCAATAGCCTTACTGCCTTAGGACATCAATCAATCAGGGTAATAGTAAATAGGATACCAACATTTCAAATAATTTTTTTCAACAACTGGAACATAATTAGTTGCAAGTACTTACTGGAAGCCTGACTAGTCTTGAGGTGTTTGCAATAGTTCTCACAATGGCCTGCTTAATCCACCAATAAACATAAGTTGATAGTTTATTTCCTTTTGAAGGGTCAAATTTCCGTACACCCCGTAGAAGCCCTACATAACCTTCCTAAAAAGAGTTGCCAATTTCCAAAATCAGATAAACAAGAAACCTATTTGAAAAGCATAATCTGAAAAGGAAAAAAAGGAAAACACAACTTTGATTGAAGCATGAGCATTCTCAACCTCAAGTTAGCAGAAATATATTTAAAAAAATTAGTAATATCAGACTTGTAAAGGACCAGTAAAGGTTTGGCATAAACCACAGGTATGACTGGGGGTCACCAAACCAGTGCACTACAGTTTTTTATTGTACCATTGATCAGTGTTTTTAGTGTGACCTACATCAATGGAATAATATATTATAAGAAATTAGTAAGAATATTAATCTGTCAAACCTGGATCAAGTCATCGAGGCTGATACCACTGCCCGCATAAGCGGAAGCAATGGAGATGACCAGCCCTTTATAATTCATTATAATCCTGTCTTCACTGGCCCTTGCTCTTAGCAGCACCTTGTCTCTATAACTACGACTTTTTGAAGAAATGCAAGTGTCAATATAAGACGAATCATAACCAGTGAACTTCATTGCCATTTGATTGCTATTTGGCTCTAACATCGCCTGTTCCTACAATCATACAATCAAAGCAGTAATTATATTGACTTTCTATGGATATTTGAGGTTCCATTAAATATACATACCTTATTGTATTCTTTGTACATATGCTAGTTTTATTACAGTTATGTCTATGAAAATAAATACAAGGACAGAATTGCCCACACTGTTTTACATTAAAGAGTATATTTGATATTTAAGTTTGAATTTGTCATGACACAAACAAAACAAGAATTGGACGTTAACCCTTAACATATGATTCCAATTGGGAATTCAAATAGTGCCTAAAGAAAATTTAATCAGTGTCACAATGACGTTAACTAAGCGGTTTTGTGAACAACAAAAAATCTCAAATGCTTGGACAATACATGCACGTATCAAATATCAAATGGGAAATAAATACAGTTCGAATCAAATCATATTGTACATTGTACAACTATATGGTGAAAGCAACTGGCACTATACAACTCTACAATTTTGTGTTATTTGGTTCAAAAGCATCTTTCTTTTGTGCACTTTCCTCACTTGTAGCTCAAAACTATTGTTGATCAAGTTGACATTAGACACAGAAACTGAAATGATGTTTAGTTTGTGAAACAATTTTAAACTTTATAAAAGAGATAGATAGAGACTAAATAAGTAGCTAGTAGCAGTAATTTCATTAAATACCTTGAGATAACGAGAAAGAGCTGCCTCTTGTCTTTTGGTCAAAGTCCTGGATTTATCCGGTCCAAATAACCACTTGTCGTCTATTTCATCCTCGATATCTTCTTCCCCATCCCCATCCCCATCCCAAAGGCCTAGATTCTTTTTCCTTTTATTCCTCCTAGCGCACCTCTTCTGCCGCCGCCTCTCATCCATGAACTGGTCCCACTCGAGCGCGATGTCAGAGGCCGGCAATTCCTCCCGCAGCGCCACCATCTGAGCATTGAAAGCTGTTCTCATCGAGGATGGATTGGGCTGCGTTGGAGTGAGTTGAATCGATTGTTTGGGTGGCAGCGCGACGTGGTGAGAAGGGAGAGAGAATGTGGGGTGAGGCGGGTGTAAGGAGCAAGGAGGAGGCATTGGTAAGGAAGGAGAGGTCGGAGTGGCACTGTGGTGGTGCCAGTGCCAGTGCCAGTGCCAGTGGTGGTGTGATCTATCTGATTGATTTTGGGGTACTCTTGAGTGGCTACTAGCATTGGATTATTTCCTACATGGAGAGGAAAACGATAAGGCTGTCAATTCGTTCCTCTGCATTAACGCACCATTTCAGTTTAGCTCCACACCGTTCGATCAGATTTTAATATTTTAAGATTCGTGCTTGAATGCAGTGAACAGTTGGATCTAAAGTCAAAGATTGCCTTAATGCAGAGGAAATGAGAGCATTGTGTTATTATTTCCTACAGAGAGAAAAACGATAAGGCTGTGCGCCCTTTGTGGACAAAAATAAAATGAGAGGAGGAACTGTTGTTGAGGTGTAAGTTTAATTAGCTAGCTTTTTTTTATTTATATTTATTCATGTATCTAATTGGAAGATATTTTTTCTTTTCCCTTGACGTAGTATATGTTAGTAAGTTCTGTTTTTTTCATTTTTCTCAGTTTTGTATCAATCAAAATTATTAAGACTAATTAATCTATTTTTAAATTGTTCAACTGAAAACTATTCAAAAACATTATTATAAGTGCACGTTGTAGTTGTGAAATACATTGATTATAGAGAATTACTATAATGGTAATTGTTTTGGATTGCTAATCTGATGTGTCGATTATTAATATAATTGTTGGGTTGTATGATTATTGCTTATTTAGTAATTGTTGGAGAGAATTGATTAATAAAAAATCATTGTTAAGGATGAGTTGTCCAAGTGTTTGATTGATTATATTGATGTTGGAGTAGATTGTTTAATTTTTAAATTTTTTTTATAATTGATATTTAGCAATTAATTTCAATTATTGTATTAGAGATACTCAATTCCTATCACAGGTAAACAAAAAGTTATAATATCTTCCAACTCAGCCCCTTACGTCGAAATTTTTTTTATAAACCATAAATAGAAAAACAATTTTTAGGGAACCAACATGATTGTTTTTTTTTTTTTTTTTGAAAAACTACAAAGACCGAGTGGAGCATTCGGTCTCCACTTTCTTTTTTTCTCCAGACCGAATGCTTCACTCGGTCTCACTCTTTTTTCAACTTTTCGTGGGGCAAATGCTATGGCATATGTTTTATGTATATGTATAGAGAGTGACTTGAAATTTTAAAATCCAAAAAGTCGATCCGAACCGTTCATCTTGTTTTCCATATTAATATGTGCTTGGAGATCAAATTTTACATTTTTCTGAATTTTTTTACTATTTATTAAGCCACTTTGAAAATTGTTGATCCAACGGTGGCTGCTAATTTTACTGTTTTGTTAAGTCACCGTTATATCAATCATTTTCGAAGTGGCTTAATAAATAGTAAAAAAAATTCAAAAAAATGTAAAATTTGGTCTCCAAGCACATATTAATATGGAAAACAAGATGAACGGTTCGGATGAACTTTTTGAATTTTAAAATTTCAAGTCACTCTCTATACATATACATAAAAGGATTATTCGAATCTTATGTGGCCGAATCTGTAAAAAATTGAAAAAAATGGTGAGACCGAGTAGAGCATTTAATCTGGAGAAAAAAAAAGTAGAGACCGAATGCTCCACTCGGTCTTTGTGATTTTTCAAAAAAAAAAAAAAAAAACAATCATGCTGATTTTCTAAAAATTGTTTTTCTATTTATAATTTATAAAAAAATTTCCCTTACGTCTCTATGACTCTATCTCGTGTAAAATCAATGTAACTGTAATTGTCTTTTGACCCTTATGTATCTGTGTAAAATCAAGTTCAACGAGAAGGATTAGTGCTAGGGCAATGGGCCCAACTCCCAAGGCTCATTAGAGGGTATTATTATAAAGGGGCCATATATAACTCAGCCCCTTCAAGACTTTCACTTTCAGAGGTATACCAAAGATGCACAGACACAGACACATACACATACACATACACATACACTGGAGGTTAAAAGTTTGATTAATTGGACCCTGACACTGGAAGAAGAACTGACCAGTGTTTTAAACATCGTCCTATTCAGCTGAATATTCGTATCCGGTTGAAAATCAAATAGAAAATAAGTATTCGGTTTAATATTCAGTTTCGAATATCCGGATGAATATTCAGCCGAATATATTTTTCTGCATATTATCTATTCGGCCGAATATTTCTGAATAGAGAATAAGAAACGAGTATGAACCGAATATGAACCGAATATTTCCGAATAGAGAATAAGAATCCGAATAAGAACTGAATATGAACCGAATATTTCCGAATAAGAACCGAATATAAACTGAATATTTCTGAATATAGAATAAGAATCTGAATAAGAACCGAATATGAAATGAATATGAGCCGAATATTTCCGAATAGAGAATAAGAATCCGAATAAAAAAAAAATATGAACTTAATATTTCCGAATAGAGAATAAGAATCTGAATAAGAACCGAATAAGTTATAATTATATTTATTTAAGTTTGAACTTAAATTTTATTTATACTTATTTGTAATGTTTATTTATGTTTATTAGAGTTAATGTCTATAATTTTTCATTTGAAAATTCTAATATATAAATTCAAATAAAAATCTGAATATTCAGCCGCATACTATATATTCGACATTCGGTAGCTTTTCAAATACCGAATAAGAATCAAATATTAAAACAATGAAACTGACCCTTCTCTCCCTTCTCTTTGTGCGACTCTCATTCTTCCCTTCGATTCTACCGTGCACCTCCTAACTTCCAAAAAACTAATTCATCTTTTGTGGGGAAAAGATGTTTATCTTTAGTGATGCAATTTGGGTTAGAATCCTCGGTGATGCAAGTTGCCGACATTTTTATTTTTACTTATTTTTTAAAATATTTTAATAAAAATAATCAGGAATTTGAAATTTTTTTTAAAATATTCAAACCATGCAAAAAATTCACGGTCCAGGGATACAAATAGCATTTTCTAATTTTTTTTAATTTTTATATTGAAATATTAGAAACGTTGAATATTTTTTTTTGAAAATGGATGAAATACAATATAATTTGATTTAAAAAGACTACAATAAATAACTCGTATCAACATTTTTAAGGTCAAATTTTTCACGGCTTTAAGAAAAAACAATATATTTATTTATGTGTTATTGTAAAAAAAATAAAAATGCTTGGATTCTGAGTTATTGATTCCGATTCAAAAGTCACTTTTAGGTAATACAGAAAATACTGTCATCCTTCTAGTATATTTAATTTCTAAAAAATTGTATCTATTTTGATAAAAAATTTTGAATAACAATTATTAAATAACTTAAAGTTTTTGTTTTTTTTTCGAAAATAAATAAGCTTTATTTGTATGTATTGACAGTCATTAAATAACAATCAATAAAAATGTCTGTTTTTGAAATATAATAAAAAAAAGGGCATACATGGGCAATGAAGACAAAGCAGAATTGAGCAAAGTCTACCACTCAAAGATAAAATTCTGTTTTTTTCCAACTTTATAATTTGTTTTCTATTTTTTTTTAGTAAAAAATTCCAGTGTTTAACCCTCAATTTTGTATTGAATAAAGAAAGCCCTAAATATTTACAAGAAAGGGGGAATTTAATATATCCCCTCAAAAACTTCAATATTACATATTTCCCACTCAAAATTTTATAATATCACATTAATCCTTCAAAATGGTTGAAACTCACAAATTTATCCAAATACAATAAAACAATAAAATTTACCAGTTAAAATTTAATAAACAATATTCATTGATGTGCCAAAATGGTATAATATGGAACCGAAATGAATTTTTTGCATATGCTATAGAAATTGATGTGCCAAAACTCCTGAAGAAGTAGATAAAACTACAGAAGAGGTTGATAGTCGAACTCCTGAAGAAGTAGATTAAACCCCAGAAGAGGTTGATAGTCGAACTCTTGAAGGAGTTTATAAAACCCCAGAAGAGGTTGATGAAGTTCTAGAAGAAACTCTGGTACCTAGTGATTATGATTAAGAGTGTATACACATAAATGATTGACCAAAATGGAAGGATGCCTTGAAGGCTGAATTATATTTGCTTGAAAAGCGCAATATTTTTGGACCTATAGTCTTAACCCCAAAGAAGTTAACCTTGTAGGTTACAAGTGGGTACTTGCATATATGTAAATCATTGGCCACGTACTTGTAGTACGTAAAGAAATATATACTTTTATTAAGGGAGAGAATAAAATATAGAAGTTTATGTTTATGTTTAATAAAAGTTTAGATTACTTTAAAATTTTAACATGCAAACAAGTTTAAATAAAAGTAGTTTATTTTTATTCTTGTATTTTTATTATTGCATTCTTTTATTTTAAATGACACATTTTAATACACCTGTAAATACAATTTCTGGCATTAGTGATTTAATTGAGAGCTCCGGAAGAGCTTGTATCTTGTTACGTGAAGGAATAAAATTAATTATAAATAATGCATTATACTCTAGTAAATCTAGAATGAATGAGAAAAATGAAATTATGAGTTATAAAGTAAGGTTTGTGGCACAAGGTTTTACACAAATACCAGGAGTTGATTATGAAGACACATATTCACTTGTAGTGGATGCAATAACTCTTAGATTTTTAATCAATCTCATAATCACTGAAAACCTTCAAATGCGCCTCATGGATGTAATAATAGCCTATTTGCATGGATCACTTGATAATGATATCTATATGAAAGTCCCTGAAGGATTAAAAATGCCTAAAGCATTGAAATCAAAACCTCGAGAAATGTATTCTATAAAGTTGAAAAGATCTTTATATGGACTAAAACAGTCGGATCGAATATGGTATAATCGACTCAGTGAATATTTCTTAAAAGAAGGAAATAAATCTGATGTAATTAGTCCAGGTGTTTTTATTAAAAGATCAATCTCAGATTTTACAATTATTGCAATATATTTTGATGATTTAAATATCATTGGGTCTCCTGAAGAGATCGAAAAGACTACAAAATTATTAAGGAAAAAAATTGAAATAAAAGATTTTGGTATAACAAAATTATGTCTCGGTCTACAGATCAAGCATTAGTATAATGGTATTTTTGTCCATCAATCAAATTATATCCAGAAGATGTTGAAATGTTTTAATATGGACAAAGCTCATCCTCTGAGTATACCAATGGTTGTCCGATCACTTGATATAAAAATGGATCCTTACCGTCCCCGAGAAAAGAATGAAAAAGTTCTTAGTCCAGAAGTACCATACTTAAGTGCAATTGGGGCTTTGATGTATCTTGCTAATAATACGAGACCTGATATTGCTTTTTTTGTAAATGTACTAGCAAGATATAGTTCTGATCCAACACGCCGACATTGGAACGGAATTAAACATGTATTTCGTTACCTTTGCGGGACACGTGATATGGGACTATTTTATCAAAAAGATACAAAGTCCAAATTAGTTGGGTATGCATATGCTGGATATTTATCAGATCCGCATAAAGCCCGATCATAATCCGGATATGTGTTTACATATGGCGGTACTGCAATTTCATGACGATCAACAAAACAGACACTGACGGCAACATCATCAAATCATGCAGAATTAATTGCTCTATACGATGCTGGTCGAGAATGTATTTGGTTAAGATCAATGATCCAACACGTCCAAGAGGAATGCGAACTCAAGTCAATCAAAGAAAGCCCGACAGTACTATATAAAGATAATGCAGCATGTATTGCTCAAATTAAAGAAGGATATATTAAAGGTGACAGAACCAAGCACATCTCGCCAAAATTCTTCTCAACTCATGATCTACAAAAGGATGGCTTGATAGATGTTTGTCAAATCAGATCAAGCGACAATTTGGCAGACCTATTCACAAAATCATTGCCAAGAAAAGTTTTTGAGCAACTTTCACAGAAGATCGGCATCCGTCGCTTAAAAGATATACATTAAAATGAGAGGGAGTATTATACACACTATACTCTTTTTCCCTTCATTAAGTTTTATCCCACTGGGTTTTCTTAGTAAGGTTTTTAATGAGGTAGCATAACTGATTCGGAAATATCAGTTAATTCAAATTGGTCCTAAAGTACCAAATTAATATTTGTCATGCAGTACAATATTAATAGTGTATAATATAAGGTGAAATATCTAAAGGGGAGTGTTATGAAATAATAAATAGTAGACATTTCACCTTCTCCACCTCATCCACTTTCTATTAGATTTAATTTTTGTATTAAACCTCATATTAATTGTATGACTTTTCATTTACATTATCTAGTCTATAAATAGAGGTTTTGTAAATGGTTCAAGATAAAACAATGAGATGGAGATATAATATAGAAATAAGATTTAGCCTCTTTTCATAATTGTTTTGTTTTATAATACTTATTTATTTATTTATTATTATTATTTATTAAATTTTAACTGTTAAATTTTATTGTTTTAATGTATGTGGATAAATATGTGAGTTTCAACCATTTTGAAGGTTAAATATAACTGTTTTTTTTTCCTACCACCCTCAAAAATTAGAATTAAATAAATACCACCTGAATAATCAGATTTCAGATTCCGCCACATTCACACCGTGGATCTGCGGATGGATTGTCAACCCGTTCGCGGAATGGATCTACGAACTGACCCGCTCACGTGACCCTTTTGCGTGACCTGTTCGCACCGTGGATTTGCGCACCGACCCGTGGATCTGTGCACCGACATGCTCGCTTTGACCCGCTCGAGTGACTTGTTCGCACTGTGGATCTGCGCATCGACCCGTTTGCACCGTGGATCTGCGGACGGGTGGTGCGAACGGGTCAACCCGTTCGCAAATCCACGGTGCGAACGTGGTGGAATCTGAATTCTGATTTTTCAGATGGTATTCATTTAATTCTGATTTTTAAGGATGGTAGAAAAAAAAAAGGGTAAATATGATATTATTTTAATTTTTGAGAGAAAAATACGTAATATTAAAGTTTTTGAGGGGATACATGAAATTCCCCCTAAAAGAAAAGTATCAACTCTTCTCTGCATCTCCAGAATTTGGATCCTTCCGGCTCGTTTTATCCTTCTTCCTCTATTTTTTAACATTTCTCAGACCTTTCTGTGGTTCTCTACTTCTCTCCAGCTATGACTATGAGCACCATCACTCCACACCACTCCATTGGCCTACCCCAACCAAGACTCCACCGCTTCCAAAAATCTCGCCTAAAACCCCACCTGTTCCCTCTCCATTCTTCCAAAGAGAACTCCGCTTCCACCTCCACCTCCAGCTCCACCTCCACCTCCTTTGAGAAACAAGGGGCTGAGGAAGGCATCCCAATAGAATATGTAACTACGCTAGCGAAATTTCAGTCTCGGCATAACCACATCCGTGTTCTAGAAGTTTCCCGTCGTGCTGACCATCCACTGGCAGGTTTCTCTCTCTTGTTTTATTTTGGTACTTTTAGTTTAGTTTCTGGTTATTTATTTGTTATGCGATTAGAATACTTGTTGGTCAATTATGTTATTAGTTGAATTTCTTCTATTAACGGTTTAGCCCAAGATTTACATGCTTTTGATTCTTTTCTCAACTGATATATATATTAGGCTCTCGTCTCCTACTTCTCGATATCCCAGGGAACATCCACAGCATTTCTCACCTCTTCAACCCTCTCACCTCCTCTTATTTTGATGTGTTCGCTACTCTCCCGCCAATCATTCCTTCTGGTCCAATCGCTATACTTGGATTCGGTGCCGGCTCAGCTGCCAGACTTGTCCTCAACCTGTATCCAAAAACTATTATTCATGGGTATTATCATTACTTAACTAGATATCATTACCAATTTAATCAGTTTAGATATCTATGCAGTAGCCTACAGGTTATGGGATATTATTAACAATTTACCCTTATGTATCACAATTTACAGGTATGAGCTTGATCCCTCTGTCATATCAGTAGCTAGAGAATTCTTTGGCCTCTTTAAACTCGAGAAGCAGTATCGAAACCAGATCTCCATATCTGTTTCTGATGCCATTGAGGCAATCCCAACTATGGCAGATGGCTTCTACTCTGGTACAATAATTTTTTTTTTTTTAACTAGCCAATTGTTTCTCACTTTACTAATTACAATACTTGGTTACTCCAACAAAAGGACAGCTGGAAAGGTAATGTTGACCTGTTCATCATATTATTGTTCTATGCATCCCATTTCTAGTAAGCATCAAACCTAAACATTGCAATAAACATAAACATCTCACTTTATAAGCAAAAATAGCTAAATTAATTGCAATATATTATATAGGTATCCTGGTGGATCTTTTCTTGAAAGGAAGTGTTATTCCCCAGCTCCAAGACAAGGACACCTGGAGAGAGCTTAAAAAGAAACTTGATAAAAATGGTAGAATAATGGTAAACTGTGGAGGGAGATGTGTCGAATCAGAGGATCCGAGAAGGGATGGAAATGTGGTTAAAGAGGAAACTCTTATAGCTATGAGTGAGGTTTTTGGTAAAGACAAGTTGTTCGTGTTGAATTTAGGCGGGACAAAAGAAGAAGATAGTTGGGTTGGATTGACAGGTGCTTTGCCAGATTTGGAGGGGTGGAAAGTAATAATGCCTACTGCATTGCGTTGCTATGTTGATATGTGGAAGCCTTACATAAATGTTACAAACAAATATAAATATATTAGAAATGAATGTAGCATAAAGTAGGATTAGTATTCTCAATTGGAAAGAACAAACGCCAACTGTAGTTTCTAGCTTTAGTTTTCTTTTCTTTTTTTTCTTTTTTTTTTTGGATTATGTGGATACCTTTGGTTCAGTATTATCAATTCATTCCACCATTATGTCTTTTTTATTTTATTTTAGGAGGCAAGCAAATTTTCAACATAATATGTCAATTATTGCTTATGTGCGTTCTGTTTATAATTATGGAATTTCTTTTTATCATGGGACTTATTGGGACAAATTATGTAATGTTCGAGAGCAACTTTTTGTTATTCACATATATTACCACCTAAATTTAACCAAATATTTAGGCAAACAATTATCTATTGCAATTATTTTAAGTGAAACAAGTAAATGAACATTTGGAAAATCCCATCTCGTTCTTGTACTGGAACCTAGGCAAAATTGAGATACACAGTGATTGTGAAAATGTAAAGGCCTCCATTAAAAATTTGAAAACTGGAAAGAAACAAAATAGCAAACAACTGACTTTAAAGGGAAAAAAAAATCCCGCTGGAAAAAAAGTATTGGAATAGTAATAAATAAACCTGCTGGTACAATGTCTATGTTAATTTTATTTTAGCATTTCAGCAGGTGGAACTATCCTCTCCAATGAAACATGATCAGTAGCATGTACCAGCACTCTAGCAACAGTTGCTAAATACATCAAAGCTAGAAAAACTACAATGAAGGACTTGTACTACTAGTAATTGAATTGTAGAAAGTTACAAAAGCAATCACTAAAAACCTAAGAAAGGGTAATAATCAGGACACTGAGGGCGATAGCACAAAGTTTATATACAATTTTTTCAAGCAACTATCTCACTGACAAACAGAGAAGCAGATAACAGCTGAGGAGTTGCAATTTGGAATTTAAGCATCATAGAACATACTAGTTACAAAATTTCCAAGTGTTAAATCTCTAGCATTCTTATCTTCACATTTAAAACCTTTCCACCGCACAATGACCAAAAAAAAAAAAAAGCAGATGTCAATGAGACATCTCCTTATAGGCAGCCAAAAAGGCATCATGAATCTCAGGCACATACTTCTTATGTGGCTCTACATACAATTCTAGGAAGCGCTTTTCGGAAATCACACACGCGCTCAAAAGACCACTTTTGGTAAGTTGCTTCGCTTTTAAGATGCTTAGCACATGGTGTCTTGGTATCAGCATTCTCTCCAGGCTAAATGCAAGCAACCTGGCCTGAGAAGCTATGTTCTTTGGCTCAAGTCCAGCCTGTCTGATAAGAAAATCCATCTTAGATTTCAATTTTCTTTCAGAAAGTGCAAATACTGAAGGCATACTCCTCAAAGCAGAATAAGTATCTTTCTCCGACCAGCCATACTGATCCCTAAAGAAGGCCAATTTCTTGTCTAATGTTTTCTCACTGAGATTGTTGACCACTCTGAACCCCTTTACAAACATTTTCGATCCCACCAAAAACCCTAGTTCCTCGGTCCGCTTAAGATTCCTGCTTAGAGAATCAATATTATGTAGCAGGATCCTATCCCCAATCATGACCAATGCTGCTATTTCTTGTTCTGATATTCTGTATTCTTTTAATAAATTCAGAATAGGAATTATATGATTATCAATGTTGTATTGGATTAGCGGCTTGTTTTTCTGCATAACCTTGAGCAAGGTCTGGTCACTGTTTCCTAGAAAGCTTCTCCAAAATTGGAGCCGCGAGACAGCACAATTCAAGGTAAGGATTATCGGGTTGAACTGTGTCAAGCTTACCAGTAACTCTCCAGTGAACCCCGCAGTGATTAATTTATGAGCACATGGATTGAGTGTATTGTTGATACTATAACCAAGCACTGTCGGGTGAAATGAGACAGCACTCTTGATCTGGGCATCTGACAGGCCGATATCCTTCAAGAAACTTACCACCGAGTCAGGCTGATCGGGGGTTTTAATTCGGGAGAGATAGCTATAAGTGGATACCTTACGTGCCCGGTAAACAGAGAAGCCAAAGGAGGAGACGAGATACTGAGCTATGAATGGCATCTCCTTCTTGGATTTCTGGGTCTGGGTTGAAATAGAGAGCCGGAGGGCCGTAGTCAGAAGTAATTGGTGGTGCAAGCGGCGAAAGTGGTGGTTGTGATAATGAGAGGAAGAGGTGGAAAATCTATTTGCCAGGGGAAGAGACATTGTTTATTTCAAAATGGGAGTTCTGATTGAGGCGAAGGAAGAGGATACAGATATAACACTGGAGACCAGAGAGATGGTTTTCTAGAATTCTTTCTTATCTTTTTCTAACGATGCGGGAAATTTGAGTTGAGTTGTTTGCTGTGTTGCCGTGCATTTGTTACTTTCAACAGTGTTCGGTGCTGGGGTTTATTTGGGCTGATAGAGTGGCCCATAGGCAGGAAGATAGCACCATTTGGAGCTCGCCTACAGGCTTCAAGTTAAAAATAAAAAACATTTGGAGCTGCAATTTATACCTTTTTATACTGCTACGTAAGATAGCAGCATGATTAAAATATAGAGAAAAATTTTAAGCCCTTAGAAATTTCTCAACTTTTCTCCCACAATTTATTTATGCCTTGAATTTATTTAATATATTTCTTTCCTTCAAAGCACATTATAAGTAGTTCCCAATGTTTGCCTTCTCGATTTATTTCATCACACTTTGTTACAATTACACAAGTAGCTGAGAGAGGGGGCTTCACTGGCACGCAATTCAGTCAACAGGTACAACTTTCAGTAGGCATGGTAGTTTAAAGTTTGGTACATACACAGGTGATCTGAATCGATAAATGCTGCCGGGTACCTCCACCCCACCCTGTCATCTAAATATAAACTTTGTTTGAATTAGGATTCTGTTGTTTCAAATAACCGATCCTAATAGTACTAATTAAGATCGGTTGTTTGAAACAACTAAACTTAATTCCCTTTTTTTTTTTTTACTAATTAGGATTGATTATTTGAAACAACCGATTCTAATTTTTTTTTTTTTTCAGAACCAACATTTTGTGAATCCATATATAATGCATTACATATTATAACAAGAAATTTAAATCTAAAAAATTTAATATTACATATCATGATAAAAAGATATTATACAGGATTATTATCAAAGAAAACACCAATGTTTCATAGCACAACCATAAAAAATCACTTAGCAACGGAATTTATATTAGGCAATAAACGATCATCCATAAAAAAATATTTAAAAAGATTTACATATTATAACAAGAAAAAGCAAATATCAGAAATCTTAGGAAGAGGAATTCCTCACGCCATGCTAGCAATTAATCAGATTCACTGTCCCTTTGCTCCAGTCATAACAAACCTGCACAATGAAATATTAACAGATTGAGAGTTCAATTGAATGATATACTAGCCTCAAATTGCATTCATGTATTAATATTACATACTAATTAAGTACCACAAATGGAAAATTTACTATATACCAATCCCAAAAAATTTAGTAACAGTACCATTAATATAAGACAAATGGGAAATTAACTCTCATTTTAATCAATCTATTTTGACATAGGAGTACTCATATATGACTCATGATCCTACAATCATATCCATTCTTTAATTGAACACAAAATTATCATTACAACAAAGTTATCTCTAAGAGATTCTTCTTCTAGTTCTTCAAAATAATGCTTGAATACCTGCAAAAAGAAAATCACAACTAAATATAAACTTTGTACCAGGGGCTTGCCATTACATGGTAATGTTTGGTTAGAATTTGAGAATATGAAACAGTACAGAACTTGGATGTTCATTCATGCATGGTATCTCTCTAGTTCGAATATAAACTTTTTATTCAAAAGTTTGGTATTGAAAGGAAACCCAAGCAGCTTCCTTTCAATCTTAATTTCTAAAGGAGAGACAAAGGAGGATGTCACGCAAAGCTGAGGGGATGCAAAGACAAAAAATTTGTACATTTATAACACACACAGACACCAACTACAAAACTAGAGCCTTGGCACAAATTAAAGTTCTCGAACAACCTTAAAGTTTGGTTTCAATCAATTAAATAGACTAAAAAAATTTTGTTTTCAACCTTAAAAGTTTTGTATGGTATGCACCAGTACCTAAAAATGCCCATAATATCGACAAATAATCATCTAAATACAGGTAACAAAGAGTTGTTATACTAAATGCATCGCTAATTGTCCAATAATTAAAAGTAAATGCGATTGAAAGTAAATAGATGAGTTTAAATAAATTTGACACTCGGGGTGATAACGGAATTCGGCAAAACAAAGGCGTCGCAACCACTTATAGATGCGCCTTTCTAATACCCAACGAAAAAGGTTTACAACTTGTGAACTGATGAGCCCTTACAACCAAGATAAGTCATACGACCAACTAGAGATGAGAGTCGGCGAGCCCTTACAATCAAGGAAAGTCACACAGACAACTCAAGAAAAGAACAAAGTCTCTAAATCAATGTTTGCAAAAGAATCACTCAGAAACTCACTCTAACTTAACCTAACTCAAGATTAGTGAAGTGGATTTGAGGTTATTTGAGGAATATTGAAGTTCTAAGCTCTCATAACAATGGAGAAACTCAAGCCCATAGAAAATAGGTTTTTGCAATATTAGAGGTGGCTAGGTTAAGTGGGGAACAGACCCCAGAGCTATATTTATAGAGACAACTTTAGAAAGAGCAATTTGACTTAAAACGTTACAGACGTTTGTTAAAATGTTACAACATTTTAGTTCAAAATACGATTTAGGATTTTCATTTTTCTGTGAGCTTGATCAAAACGTTACCAATGATTGTAAAACATTATGTAACGTTTTTCCCTGTAAAAACTTGATCAAAATCAAAAATTTCTGAAGTTTGAAAATTTAATTAAAATGTTACCAACTTTTTAAAACGTTACCAACTATTGTAAAACGTTACACAACTTTTCAAAAACGTTATATAACTTTTTAAAAACGTTATGTAACTTTTTAAAATGTTATGGCAACATTTTTTATTATTTTGACTTTGATCAAGTTGTTTCACAGCGTTTTCTTAAGATATAATCGTTATAACATTTTACAAACGTTACCAATGTTTATATCATGTTGAAACAACATCAAACACACTTTATCAAGTTTAAAATATTACAAATTAAATTCTTGATAAATGTCTTTACGATTTCTTCAGTTCAAACAATTTACATTGCAATTTCAATTGACTTGAACCTACATAATTCTAAAATAGAAGAAATCATAAAATTCAATAATTGTATGTTTTGCAAATTAGTCAAATAGACGAAAAAGATTATTGCAAGATACGACAAGGGTGTTTGCATGCAATTGGATCTTAAGTTGAGCAATCGGATCTGAAAGGGTAAAGAAGAACACACCTCTTTTTCAATTAACTTCGTGAAGAATCGCTTGGCTTGAACAATGAAGACATCACCACGGTAATCTCGCCATACTAAGACGCGACCAAGAGGTCTTGAGCGTCAAATGCCAAATGGACTGAGAGGGTTTAAAACAAGAACACTTGCGCCGAGCGGATTGAGAGGAGAGGGAGAGATGGACGGAGAGAAGGAGACGGAGAGAGACACAAAGACTAAGAGAAGAGAGAGAGAGTTTAATTTTAGAGGGAGAGAAGGGAGAGATGGAGGGAGAGAAATGGAGGGTTTAATTTTGAAGGGAGAGAAGGGAGAGGCGGGAAACGAAAATTATAATCCTTGCGCCAAATTACCATTAGAATCAGTTAATAACTACAACCAATCCAGATTATAATCTATTAAGATCGGTTTTACTAAATAACTGATCCAAATAGTATTAGGATAAGTTATTATAAACAACTGATCCTAATGGGTGTTAATCTGGATTAATTGTTTAAAATAATCGATCTTAATAGTAGTAATTAGGATTGGTTATTTAAAAAAATTGAACCTAATTCTTTTTTTTTTTTTACTAATTAGGATCGGTTATTTGAAACAATCGATTCTAATTCATTTTTTTTAGAACTAACATTTTATGAATCCAGATATAATGCATTACATATTATAACAAGAAATTTAAATCCAAAAAATTTAATATTACATATCAGGATAAAAATTACCGCCAAAAATATTTAAATCCTAATTGGTTCTTTATAATTACCGCCAGATCTAAACAGAGATATTATGTTACCCCAGAGTATAGGAACTCCCTACCCACAGCTATTCAAAGTGAATAAATCAGAACCGTTTTTCACTTGTCGGACTATGAAAGTTTGGTATTTACTAATCACTCAATGCATGTATAGCAATACATATGAAAAAAATTCAAATTTTTTTTTTATATTTTTTTAACATCTTATATAGCCAAATAATACTTTACATGTCATTTTTTATAGACTTTCATCATTATATGCCCCTTCAAATTTAGAAAATATTTCGGACCGTTCATTTTCACGCGAGAAATTAACGGTCGATCTGAAGTGAAATCATTCTAAATCTGTTTTAAAATGATCAAGATAGAACATTGAACGTAACCAACCTAAAAGTTCAGAAATTTTATTATGTATGAGCTTTGATCCAACACGAAATGTTTATGGCCATACGATTTTTCAATTTTTGGTCAATTAGATAGATGGGTTACTAAAAACAAATTTGGATCAAAATTGGATGCAAGACAATAAATGCAATGCTATTTAATTAAATAGTTTCGATTGACCAACGGACGATATTTGTCTTTGTTCCTTCATTAACTCACCTAACAAGAGTTCATGTTCTATAGTCATGCATGTTTGACATAAGTCATTGATGCAACATAGATGTTCAACTATACAATTTAATTTGTCAAAATTATTTAATAATACAATAAAAATATTCTAGCATTATATTTTGGTATAAATTTTATCAATATCATTTTAAAGTATTGTCATTTTAATAATTACCATTTTAGCATTTCTATTTTGTTATGCATGCATTACTTAGTTATTTTATTTTCTTTCATTTTCACTTCCTTCTCAAATGGGTATATAAATCATTTTCATTTTATAATTTGTACTTATATAAATCAGAATACTTATTTCGTTTCACTTTAATTTTATTATTAACATAAAAAAAATTGACATTCTAATAGTGGCTAAATTAGAATGTAATATGAAATCTTTTAGATTTAAATTTCTTGTTATAATATGTAATGCACAAAATGTTGGTTCTAAAAAAATAAAAAATTAGGATCAGTTGTTTCAAATTATCATTCCTAATTAGTACTATTAGGATAAAAATACCGATCTGAATAGTTTTTAGGATCAGTTTTAAAAAAAAATGATCCAGATAAGTATTAGTATCAATAGTTTAATATAGTCAATCTAGATAGGCCGATCCTAATTCAAGTTTTTTCACTAGTGCAGATAACCTTATGCCCTACGAATCGACACTCGATTATACTACTCGATAGAATCATATGCTTGTGATCTAATCAGACGTACAAACAGATTTATAAATTTAAAAGTGCGTAACACATTTACGCCCATCATCCATCATACCATAGATTCGGTATGTCATCAAGTGTGATATTCGAGTTCTCATTCTTATTCTTGGTTGATAATCCGATCATTTTAGATTCTCAGTGGATATAATTTCTCTTTCGTACTCCCAACAAATAAAAGAGAGTTTCATGTATATAAGAAATTGCAATTTTCAATTTTGGTCCACAAAGTCGCAATTTATTTGTGTCATATCAGCAAATTTCAAAAAAAAATAATGATAATTAATGCCGAAAGTGTCACATAGTTTCAGCCTTTTAAAAAAAAAAAAATTAGTTATTTGCCACTTCAAAACTTTCAAATTTGAAAAATATCATCCCGAAATTTGAAATTGTAATAATGTCACTCTAAACTTCATTAATTTTTAACTTTGTCATTCCAAATAATTTATAACTAAAATATCCTCCCTTCTTCTTCTCTTCTTCTTCTCCTGCCTCATCTTCTTCTTTATATTCTCCTTCCATAACCATGATCACGTCGAAGATGATAAAAAGAAACTCTCAAAATTATAAAGTCGAAAATTAAAAACAAAAAGCTTCCCTTTGATTTGTTAGCAACACCCTTGTATTGTTTCCTTTCTCGGAGTTATATCGGTGGATACATAAAATGGAGTGGCATTGATTGAACAATCTGACAGAGACTTGTTTCATTTTTTTTATCTTTCAATTTTTATTTGGACGTCACATACTTCAGGGGTCCATTTTAGCTTTCTGAAAATTGTTAATTGCCAATTATATCTTAATACAGTCCTTAACTAATCCCTGTTTAATTTTGGAGTTCAGTGGGTAAAAAATATGATTGATTTTGTTAAAATAAAGTTTTATTTATTCTTTTCTTTCAAGTCGTACTTGCAAAGCCTTTTTTTCAAACTGTGCTGTTTCAGACTAATTCCTGTGTAACATCTATGTTAGTTTCTGAGCATGTTAGAAATGTCAATTCATTTTCCGAAGATTAAGGTCAGTCTGATTTAAGGAGGCATGCGGCCAGGTAATTTTAATCTATTAAAAAAAAAGCAAATTTCATGACAATCAGCATAGTCTGAAACTCTGAATTATTTTTCCCATTTTCGACATGGTTATAGTCATGAAAAGAGAATATAAAGAAGAAGAGAAAAAAAAATGAAGAGTATTTTAGTCATTAATTATTTAGAGTGAAAAAATCAAAAATTAATGAAATTTAGAGTGACATTATTACAATTTCATATTTCAGGATGTCATATTTCAAATTTGAAGGTTTTGAAGTTGCAAATAATCAATTTTTCCTTAAAAAAATCATGACCGGTACAACTTTTATTAGCTAATTTTTGGAGCATTTTCAGTTATGTTGCAATTGTATCAGTAATTTTTTTTATTCAGAATGTTTCCACAAATTTTGCTGACGTGACATAGAGATAGGACAACAAAAGAAAAAAAAACTGAAATTCAAACTAATAATATTCCAATTGTTAACATTGCATCGTTGCATACAGTGTTGCAAAATGCGGTATGCGGAAGGGCACCGCATACCGCATATGCATACTCCGTATATGCAAATTTTTATGCGGACTAATATATGCAGATTTTAAAATAAGAATTAATATATAATTTGTATCATTATATGCATAATCTTACAACAAAAATAAAAATACAAACATAAATGTGAAATAGTAAATAGCTGTAGCCAATATATCAGTTATCACAACAAACATAAATGCCACAACTCACAAGTCAGTTATCACAGCATAATAGCATACAAACAACATAATATAAATATATCAAAAAACATAAAATAACATAATACAAACATATCACAAGTTAGTTATCACAATATAATACATAAATTCCATAACATACAAACAGCATAATACAAACATAATGCGGTTCTATGCAGCCGAATATGTGGCCGCATATACGGAACCGCATATTAGACTACATATATTTTTTCCTATGCGGTTTTCAACCACATACGCATATACGCCGCATAAAACCGCATTTTGCAACACTGGTTGCATCAACGGGCTAGGTTGCACACAATCTCGCCAGTATCATTTTTAATAAGGAGAAAAAAAAAATCACTTTCTAAATACTATGATTTGAGTTAGAGGTGAAAATGGAGTGGATTGTGGTGAAACCATATTTATATATATATATATATTTTTGGATCTGGATACCAAGACGGATACAAATCGGATCAGATATTAATTAAAATAATATATAAAATATTGAAGTCCATATTATCTATCTAATTATAATTATGAATCGCATAATTTTCTTATAACATATATTAAAATATATGATATATATTTACTATTAGAATACGGATAATAGGAATATAAAATTATATCAGTATCCATATCCACACGAATATTCGGACATCTAACTTTTCGAATATAGATCAAATACGGATCAGATATTATCCATAACGTTTTCACCCCTATTTGAGATGCAATTAGTATAATTAATAACACTGTGTAGATAGCAGCATGAATCATGATCAACATTTAGAGAAAAATTCAAAGCCACTGGCATTTTCTCATAATTATTATGCCTTAAATTTATTTGATATCTTTATTTCCTTCAATGTCCATTATAAATTCCCAATGTTGGAAATTATAAACGTGGTCCTTGCATATAATCATCACACATTGTTGCAGTTATATAAGTAGCTGGGAGAGGGCTTCACCGGCACGCAATCCTGTCGACAAGCGCAACTTTCGATAGTCCTGGTGCTTAAAAGTTTGGTACAAACGGGGGTGATCTGAATCAATGAAAGCTGCCGGTGCCTCCACCTTGTCATCTTTTGGGGCCAATAGAAAGAGAGCGAAAGTGAACCGTGGTGTTGCGGCTTTGCATTGCACCCTGTGCTTTACATTGTGGAGTGCACCATTGCTCCATGCCTACATTATTCACAAATTCAGCTGTGAGTTTTGGCCTCTTCTTGATGTAATATGCTATATTGATTCTCTACTGTTTATAAATGAGCGTCATTAACTCTTCATCAAGTTAGAAAGAGAAGAAATAGAAAGATGAGTGGAAATAGTACATACAAATTGATAAAAGAGCCCCAACTCTTCAAATTAAACTTGTCCATAAATTCCTAATAGTACATACAAAATATGACAGTGATGGATAACTATGTACCTTAGCAATATCACCAAGATTGACAACGAGAGTACCAGGTACCGGGTCAACTTCGACATAAGAACCTGAACCCGGATCCAGTATCTCCAGACCACCCACACACTCATCTTCTTGTAAAAGAGTGAGGAAACTACAATCGGTATGGATCTGCACTCCATCAGAACCAACAGAGTCTTGCGTGAAATTGTACTTGTTAATTCTGAATTGACACGGCCATTCACTAAAGTTTTGATCTTTCAAGCCCATGCTCTCAGCCAATTTCGTTGCTATATCTACAATCACCTTGTGCAAACTTTCGGCATAGGCCTTGATCGTCTCCCTTTCATGATCATTATGAAAATTTTAAGAAGTTGAAGAATTTTTAACTATTAAAGTGTTAATTTAGTAAATTAGGATGAAGTTGAAAATGAAAAATTTAAGAGGGTGGTTCAAATGGCTCTATTTTTTGTGCTCTTTCATGTCTCCATCTTTAAAAACTTTAATAATTCAAAATTTAAAACTTAAAACTTAAAATAAAACCGTTGAATATAATCTACATCATTTTATTTATACACGTGTAAAAAATTATGATATTTCAATTTTATTTTGATTGTTATCAAGAGCTTATAAAAAACGCACTACTGTGGATGATTTTTAGACGTTAATTTTTAAACCTATTGATTCACATAAAAAAAAATTAAAATGTGATAATTTTTTATGAGCACATAGAGAAAATAACATAGATCATATCTAATAGTTTAAGTTTTTTTAAGTTTTAAATTTTGAATTATTAAGATTTTGAAAAATGAAAATATAATGGAGGCACAAAAAATGAAGGCATTTGAACCCTCCTCAAAATTTAATTACAAATAGTTGCTAAAATCATCTTAATTGTCAGTGATCAGGTATTATTCACTGGAAAACCTATAAGAGAACATAAAATTTTTATCAAATAACGATAGTATCGATTATTCATAACAATTCTCAGCACAAGTTACGAGCTTTTTAATCTTAACAAAAAAATTGATGATAACCTGACATGGCTTGGGGCATCAAGGAGAGAACAAAAGGCATCCACGTTAGACAGAGAAGCGGAATCATAAAGACCAAAGGACTCGTACAACGGGTTCTTGGGAGTGGGCGCCACGTAACCACTTCCAAGGATGACATCAGCATTTCGGCGCTTGACATCATCGGGGAGGTCGAAGAGGACCTTGACAGCGGCCTTCATTTCGGACTGGAGACTTGCAGGGATGCTGTGGTTGATCACACGAAAGCAACCCCAGTAACGAGAAGCTTCTAGAAGGTCCTTCTGGTTTGGGTCTGAGAACTCTGCTAGATCTATCACTGCTAACTTTGCCATGAACTCTCCTCACTCTTTGCTCTCTCTCTCCGACTCCGTTGCTCGCCTTGCAGGAAAGTTTGATCGCTTAAATTATGTTTATTTGAGTTTATCACCCCTCTCCAGTCATTAAAGTGACTGGAGAGTTCCAGACGAAGAAGACCGTCCGACTGGGATCGGAGGCACTTTAGAAGTTCAGATCTCCATTTTGTGGAAAATGGGGTGGATCTTGGCTCTTCATTTTCGGCTGTAATGGTTATCAAATTGTTTTTTTTTTCCTGGTAATACACTATATTTGTCGAGGAACACCATAGAAACGTGTGCGTGTGTATATATATATATATATATATATATATATATATATATATATATATATATATATATTTTTTTTTTTTTCTTTTAGTATTCTACCTACCTCAACTTCCAGTTCAGGCACAAAAATTTGCAAATGAGGTTGAATAAATTGTTTTAAATAAGCAAATGAACAAGGACACAAATATTCACGTAAAATATGTTTTTAATTAAATTATTCATCCACAAAAAAAGAAATTCCTCTAACAGGGCTGTCTTGCTCGTAATGCTTGAAATATAAGATGCGCTCTTTAAAATTTTGGCCATTTTTTTAATAGCCTTAAAAAAAAGAAATTTTTAAAAATATTTTCCGATTTGGTTTTTTTTTTTTTAAAATGCCCTAATCATTGGACCTACAGGCGGCCCATAAATCAAGCGAACTGCTAGTTATAGAGGCGGGCCACATCCCTACCCAACTGTCCTCTATAGGGGCGGGTCACTCCCCAAGCAGACCGTGCCCCCCACGGGTGGTCTGTATTTTTTTTTTTTTTAGAAATTCTAGTATTTGATTTAAATAATTTTGTGAAGAAAAATTTTTATTGTTTAGAGTGTATGCCAAAAAATAAGACATCTCATATATTTATGAAGTGATGTCATAACTCTTTATAACTTTGATTTTTTTTTTTTGTGAACTTTGATTTTATTTGTCAGTTGGATATCACAAGTCTAAATATAACACATATATACATATACATATCTACATATATACACATACACATATACATATACATATACACATATACACACATGTATATATACACATATACATACATATACACATATACACATATACATACATATACATACATATATACATATATATATATATACACATATACACATATACACATATACATATACATATATAAAATTTCAAATTGGTGCCCAAATAATTTAGAAAATTTCAAAATGGTGTAAAATTGTTTAAATTGCAAATTGGTTCTAAAACGGTTTAGAATAATATTTTAAGTAATTTAAATTGGTTTAGAAAAAATTAGAAAAATCCAAAACGATTTAGATTAGTTTAAAATTTTGAAAAACAATGACTTAATTTTGAAATAATTTTGTAGCATGGCAGATGAAATCAATGATCAAGTAGAGACGGAGCGGGATACTTTTAGTGATCTATTGTAGATACATCACAGCCATCATAGGGTGTGTCTGGCTTCTACGGAGGTAAGCATTTACTTATTTCCTTTTTTTCGTGACTTGTTCAGAAATCTCATCATGTTTTAATTTCTAATTTTTATTTTCAGTAATGTAGAATAAGAAGGTTATAAACGTGAAGCATTACCATTGCCATACTGCGTACCGCGTTTCATACTCGCCAATTTTGATTCAATTGGGCCTATACCAGATCATAGTTATGTATCACATCAACATCGATGCGGCACTGATACATAGACTTGTGGAGTGGGATGCACACCTTTCATCTTCCATTTGGAGAGATGATAAGTATTAACTACTAAACTACTTCAAATAAATTTGTCCTTTGTGAAAATTTATTGATAATTCTAATAAAAAAATTTATATTTTTTATTTAATAAATTACAGTTACGTTGGAGGACGTGAGTTGTTTATGGGGTTTGTCCATTACCAGAGTCCTAGTGACGGGGAGTATAGACGGGATGAACGCAAAAGGCCAACTCTTTGAATTGTTAGGGATTAAAAGGCATGAGCAAAGTGAACTTATGAAAAAATGGGGGCCTGAGGGAAACGAATAATGCATGAAATTGACTTTCATGAAATCTAAGTTGTTGTTCGTACAATAATCTTTTACGTCTATTTGACTAATTTGCAAAAACATACAATTATTGAATTTTACGATTTCTTCTATTTTTGAGAACATATAGGTCCAAGAAGAGTAAGAACTGCGATATAATAAGCTTGGACTGAAGAAATCACGAAGACTTTTATCAAGAATACAAATTGTAAAATCAAAAGCTTGGTAAAGTATATTTGAGGTTGATTAAATTGGGATAAAACGTTATGAACGTTTTCAAAACGTTGGTAACGTTTTATAATAATCAATAGCAACAAACTGATCAAAAGAAGAATCAAGTTATAACGTTATACAAACGTTGTAACGATTAATAGCTTTAGAACTGCTGAAGCACAGCTGAACTGTACCAACATGAAACGTTGTAACGTTTATAAAACGTTGTAACGTTTATAAAACGTTGTAACGTTTATAAAACGTTGTAACGTTTATAAAACGTTGTAACGTTTATAAAACGTTGTAACGTTTATAAAACGTTGTAACGTTTATAAAACGTTGTAACGTTTATAAAACGTTGTAACGTTTATAAAACGATTGTAACGTTTTATAAAACGTTGCAACGTTTCAGGAATAATTAAGCTTCAAATAACTTCTATTTTGATCAAGTTTTTACAGGTTAAAACGTTGTAACATTTTATAAAACGTTGGTAATGTTTTACTAAGCTGTCAGAGATTTAAAACCCTAAAATCGCATTTGAATAAAACGTTGGTAACGTTTTATGTCAAACAGCTCATTTTTGAGCTGCCACTATAAATAGACTGAAGGGATCACTTT
This sequence comes from Carex pumila, assembly GCA_033356055.1. Lineage (NCBI taxonomy): Eukaryota > Viridiplantae > Streptophyta > Magnoliopsida > Poales > Cyperaceae > Carex > Carex pumila. The sequence continues at coordinate 412,097 of JARJHM010000243.1, forward strand.
CAAATCTAACCCAGCCGTCCCTAAACTTCAAAAGAGACGATTTTCTGAGAGCTTGGTTCCACCATTGTTGATTGAGCTTAAAACTTCAATATCTCTCAATCAATCTCAAACAACCTCAAATCCACTTCACTAATCTCTAATTAGATTAAGTTAGAGTGATCTATTGAGTGTTTCTCTTGTTCTTGAGTAGCTTGTGTGACTTCCCTTTTTTGTAAGGGCTCCCCGGCTCAAACCTTGAGTTGCTCGTGTGACTTCCCTTGGTTGTAAGGGCTCGCCGGCGCTCATCTCTCGTTGGCCGTGACTTCCCATTTTGTAAGGGCTCACGGTTCACAATTGTAATCCTTTCATATTGGGTAATAGAAAGGCACACCTAGAAAGAGGTTGCGACGCCCCGGAGACGTAGGCCATTGTTTTGCCGAACTCCGTTATCATCCCACGTGTCAATTTCTCTAAACTCATCTATTTACTTTCAATTGCAATTTATTTTCAGTTTTTGTTCAATTAGAGGTGCATTTAGTATAACAAAGTGGTATCAGAGCAAGTTACTTGAATTAAGACACACTTAATTAGAGTTAGATCAACTTGTCAAATGGCACCCTATAGACCCGTGAAGGAACCCTTAATTTTTGGCAATTCGACCAAAAATTTTATGCATTGGAAGAAAACCATGATTAATTATCTAAACATTCTTGAGTTATGGGATGTGGTTAACAAGGGGTATACACCAATATTCACTACCACTACCACTGACATTAAAATTGAGACTTCCGAATCCAAACAAACCAAGAAAGACAATGATCTTGCAATTAATGCCATAATTAACTTGGTTAGTGAATCGGTTGCCTTGATCTTTGGTAGCTCTTCAATCGCAAAAGAAATGTGGGATGCCCTTGTAAATCGGTATGAGGGAAATACCCAAATTAAACGAACCAAATTAACCGGTTTAGAAGCCAAATTTGAAACCTTTAAGGTTGAAGATGGCGAAAGCATTGAGGATATGTATAATAGACTTATGCATATCCAAAATGAGTTTACCGAATTGGGAGAACCGCTTTCTAACAATAAAATTATAGGGAAGCTATTGAGGATTATGCTCATGAGAGACAAATGGTCCGGCTTGGTGAGTGCGCTAGAAGCAATTCAAGGCACACATGACTCACTCACACCGGATGACCTCTATGCACACTTACGAAGCTTCGAAGAGAAACTTCGGCAATCCGGAAACCCAAAGCAAAGTTCAAAATTCAAAACCATGGCATTTCCTGCTCAAAACCGAAAACCTTCTAGCTCCTCAAACACTTGTCTCTCAAATGATCAATTTATAAATAAAATTGATCATGAAACCTCCAAAAACACCCTTCTCCTATCCAAAATGTTTCAAGACATGCTAGATCTCGAAAGAAATTACAACAAGGAACGAGAAGAGAAGAACAAAAGAGTGATGTGCTTCGCATGTCATAGAAAAGGGCACACCACTCAAACTTGCTTCCAATTGGACGGGTACAAGGCCAAGAAAAAGGCTAAAGCCTTGCAAGCTTTATTCTCGAATGAGAGCGAGGTGGAGTAATCCGACACGGAGTCGGAAAATGAACAAGAGACAAACCTTGCATTGATGGCAAGTGTAGATGAAGGTCTCTCGGCAATTGATGTCGACTCGATTATTGCAAGCAAAAATATCACCAATGAGACCACCATTGAATTCCTTAAAGACCTTGTCAAATCAAGAAACATTAATAAGGATGGTGATGAAATTGAAGCCTCAACTAGCTCCGCTAATGAGGTACATTTAAATTTTGGTCTTAATGATCTTGATACCGAAGATGAATTGACCGATGCGGAAGAAGGTGGTGAAGAATATAATGATTCAATTGATGAGACCAAACATGACTTGTGTACCAATCGGTTAGAAACCAATGATACAAGCAATTTCACAAATGAGATTCTAACACGGCATGATGATGAACTTAGGTGGCAATCTCTCCTTGATGAGTCCAATAGAATCTTGGTTGAAAATGAAGGTATTATTCAAAAATTGATTGCTAAAAATGACATGTTAGAATGTGAAGTTAGGAATTTAAAAACATCACACATAGGTGAAATAGGCATATTAAAGGTTAAAGTTCAAACCTTAGAGACCGAAAATAGGGCATTAAGGTCTCCTAGTGAATTTTCAAATGTCACTAGTCTAGATCCTTATTATGTGGATAGTTTGATCAATGGGCAATCTTATCGCAAAATGATGGTTACGATCTATGTGCGGGACAAATGATGGATGAGGCGGGGATTCTAGAAGATTGGGAAGTGGTCCCATCCGATGAGACAACTCCTATTGGGGTGTATCCAGATTCGCCTAGATTTGAAGGCCCAGATCCATTTAAGCATTGGTTATACAACAACGCTGAATGGAGACAATACATCTCGGCAGAAGCATTTGCACTAGTAAATCCATTGCATCCA